>OX459046.1:5272138-5352304 GCA_949775005.1 Orthosia gothica | reverse complement strand
AACACTGGCAACAATTGGTAATTGGTTCGTCGGTAAAACAGATTCTCGATTCTCTATAACTCGCAAGGTTATAGACATAGCGATGTCAAATGTACTCTACTCTTAAGAATTCCCCTACTAATAGTGAATCTGATAGGACCTCTACTCATAACGTCTAAACCCCTAAAAGCTCACATTGTATACCTTTTGCAAAAGATCTTGCTTCAAACTCTAGTAAACCATCAATCGGTTAAATTCTTAATTGTTGCGAATAGCCGTCTACTAATATATGGTCTCGACTTTATCAGTCTCATTGATAGTGAAGCAGAGTGCTCATTGATGCGTTTGAGATTCCACCAGTGACAAAATATTTATCAAAACAATATTATGCGGCGTTGGGGAAAATAAACTTAGTCCTACTCTTATCAAAACTAGTGCAATTTGTGTTAATGACCTGAATTTATTTATTTTTTATTTATTGGCCTATCTACAATTGTTACACTGTTTATTCTAATAATACAAGCAATATGATACAAGCATAGTATATGATGCGATAGACACAGCATTTGGAACTTGAGCTTGTATTGGTGCCTAATAACTAATTTTTGACATTCCTGGCAAACAAGTAGTATTTATTATCCGATTCTAAAACCAAAATTTCTAAAACTACTTAAAGCATTAATTTTGTTGCTAAAAATAATTGTAAAACCTATATTGATATGGATGTGGATTCGATTTTAAAAGGTCGTTCACTAAATTTATTGAAATCTTATTTTGACCTTTTTATATCAGGGCATTCTGTAACAAAAATAAGTACAAAAGAACTGACCATTCATATCGTATTGACATATCTAGCGAATGTGAAAATGATTGTGCAAGTTTTATAAGATAATGGGATCATTCGTGTCAGTAAAACTCTTTTCTCTAGTCCTATTTTTTGGTTCAAATAAAAAAGTTAGTTCAAGCTCTGTGTCGATCAAAGAACTATTTATCTTCTCCAACTCTTGTCCATGAAGGTAGTTTGAGAAAAAGCATACCTAATTCTGTAAAGGGGGCTGGTTTTAATTTTGTTACTTATTTCTCAAAACATTAATTTAATATCAGTGTAGAATTATTTCCAATGGTACGATTAGAGCCAGTCCTGGGAAAGGAAAAACCCTTATGAAGTATCACTGTTTGTCACACAGTGATACGGGTTCGCTAATTTTGCGACCTTTCAGGATATTTTAGACAGTTTTCCCGAACTTTTCTCAAACGATGAGTCCTTTATATAATACTAGCTATTTTGGCTGTGCGTTGATCGATCAGTCAGTCAGTTTTTCTTTTATGTATAAATAATTAAGGCCGATACCAAGTGGAACTAGATATCAAACATTATCCCTTTTCTGTGCCATCTTTGTCCACATATGACCCAACTACGTTTAGGTGCTATTCTTACAAAAACGTGATACTCGACTAAGAGTCGTAGAGTGCTTTGGTGTGCATACCACCAAATAACGAACAGTGATATCAATAAATGTGCGAGTTTGAAGTTTTGGCAGTGGTTAAGCCTTAAAACATTTTAAGGCTTTACCTATTTGGTCGAAGTTTTGGGCTCGATACTGATTATAATCCCGTGTTCATTGATGATGGGCATACTTGCAATCACTCGGCTTTGAGATTGGGTATCGTAAAGGATAGCGCATACCTCACGTACCTAAATTTTCTCAGTAGGAACTCTGCAATTCTCAACATAATTAATGTTCTATTTTACAAAGTTTGGTTGGTAACTACATAGCAGATTATTTTGGAAACCAAATATTTGATAGATTATAATAAAACAGCCAGTGTAGAAAAATACGCTTCAAGCAATGATACAATAATGTATCATCATCACATCACATCATCAGCCTATTAATGTTCCCACTGCTGGGACACAGGCCTCCTCTATGTGAGAGGGAATGGGCCGTAATCCACCACGCGAGCCCAGTGCGGGTTGGTGGATGTCACATGTCTTCAAATTTTTCGTTCTAGGACATGCCAGTTTCCTCACGATGTTTTCCTTCACCGTTTTGAGAGCAGTGGTGAAGAAATAATTTACACAAAGTAAAGCGCCTGCCTTGGTTCGAACCCACGACCTACAACTTGTAAGTCGCGGCTGGTACCACCGGGCCACCACTGCTCTGTATGCATGCACAATAATGTACATAATTTATAAAACAAATGATACCAATACAAAGAAATTGTTGTTTTGTTTTGATGGTTTACCATCTTAACATATCGAGATATCGCCGTGCTTCGGTAACCACGTTAAGTCGTTGGGCCCGGCTGATGTTGAAATATTATGGACAGTCGTTACGGTTAGTCGGAAGCTTAAGTCGGAAACCTGAAATCTGACAAGTCTAATCGAAATCAATCTATTAACTGGGTATTTTGTTACCCAGTTAATAGATTGTGTAAATCACATAGGCTGTCGCTCCATGTAAAATACTGGTACTCTGCTAAATCCAGTTGAACTGGAAGCCGACCTCAACAAAGTTGGGCAAAGGCTAGGCAAATTGATTTTTGCTTGATAAAACCTGTGACTAACCCAACTGCAAATGCTTTCGCAACTGTCTGAAAGATTTTATCTTTACTTTCGGAACCCCAATAGAATATTTATTTGCATATCTGATGATGAGATGAGATGCCGTGCCTTCTTGTAAGGTTTTTTACCGAGGCAATAATATTATCACGTTATTTTATTCCGCGCCTTCATGTAAGGCTTATTACCGAGGCAATGTTTATGTTTTATGATAAATGCCGCGCCTTATTGCAAGGCTTTTTACCGAGGCAATGTTATCACGTTATTTTAAGCCGCGCCTTCATGTAAGGCTTATTACCGAGGCAATGTTTAGGTAAATATTCTTGTTGATTTATTTAAATAGTTAATTACCTAAGAAATTACATACATACATAAACTCACGCCTTTTTCTCATGGGGGTAGGCAGAAACTACAGAACGCCACCTGCTACGATCCTTACATACTTCTTTTGCTTCACACACATTCATACATCTAGTCATACACACACGCCGGTTATGGGTACTGCGCACTTGGCCTTTCTGAAGAACATCACCTATAAGGTCTATGTATGTCTTTCTAGGGCGTCCCCTCCCGGCGTTTCCATTCACGTCTGCCTTGTAAATACATTTCGTAAGTCGACTTTCATTCATCCTCTCAACATGGCCAAACCATCTTAACATACCCTTTTCAATTTTAGTCACTACATCTTCTTTTAAACCACAACGTTGTCTTATTACCTCATTCCTCAATCTATCAGTTAAAGTTACACCACACATACTCCGCAAGGAGCGCATTTCTACTGCATTAATCCTACTTTCATGTCTTTTTTGCCATACCCAGCCTTCACTTCCATACATAAGTCTAGGCACCAGCACGCTGTTGTGAACGGCGAGTCGAGATTCCGGAGACATCGACTTGCTGGTCACAACTGCATGCATAGCACCATTCACTTTATTCCCTGCATTCACTCTCCTTTCCACATCCTCTTCAATCTTTCCATCCCTTGTGAACATACTTCCCAGATATACAAACTCGTTCACTTGCTCCACACTCTTATCATTTATTTTCACTTCACACTTCGATACATCTTTTTCTCTTTCAAACACCATTACCTTAGTCTTGTTCACATTTATACTCATCCCTTTTAACTTAAAAGCTTCATTCATCACAGTCACCATGTCTTGCAACTGTTCTGCTGACGATGCAAGTAGAACTTGATCATCTGCATAGAGAAGGCATTTGACAGACAACTCCGTACAAGTTGAACAACCACGGTGACGCTACACAGCCCTGTCTAACACCCCTTGAAATGGAAAACCAATTCGTATACGCCCCATTAATCCTAATACAAGCACTGCAATCCCTATATAGAGATTTCAGTGCCCGTACCAAGTGCCAGTCCACACCGTACCCGGATAGCGTCGACCACAGTTCATCCCTCCACACACTGTCATAGGCCTTCTCCAAGTCCACGAAAGCACAGTAGACTTTTTTGTGCTTAGCCAGATGTTTTTCAGCTATGCTCCTCAAAGAGAAGATCTGATCCATACAGCCCATTCCCTCTCTAAATCCTGCTTGCACGTCCCATAATTGTTCATCCGTCACTTTTACCACTCTATTTATTAAAACTTTCGCATATAATTTGCCGACAACACTCAAAAGACTAATGCCGCGGTAGTTTTTACACTCCTGCTGTGAGCCTTTTCCCTTATATAGTGGTACGATTACAGCCTTGCACCAGTCATCCGGCACGCGGCCATATCTCCAACACATATTAAAGATCCGGCACAACAGGCTCGCTACCACCCCGTCACCGCCCTTCAGCATTTCAACAGATACTCGGTCATACCCTGCAGCTTTACCAATCTTCATCCCACTCAGTGCTTTTATAATCTCATCCATTCCTATTTCATTCTCATGCTTGAAATAACAATTTCAAGCATGAGAATGAAATAGGAATGGATGAGATTATATATATATATGTTATAATAAAACCACTAAAATTAAGAGTACTTTAAATATCATTAAATTGTTATTCACGAGCCGTACCGGCTGCTCGTCAGAATGGCCGTGTGGGAGAAATAACTGATTCCTATTTTTTATATTTTTTGAGTAACTTTAGAGTCACTTCTTGTTTAATAAGTTGGTGTATTGACGACGCGCTCCCTGCCACTAACAAGCAAGACGCATTATAAAAGAGTGCGCAAGAGGCTTGATCGTTTAATTTTGGTTTGACTTCGGAAATTGAACGGTCCGGTATGTTTTGATTGCTCTTGATTTATTATTAATGTGATAAATGTGATTATGTTGTGTACTGATGATTTTGATTATTAATGTGCGTGTAGTTTTTACGCCATAATATTGTGGCAAGTATTTTACTGAAGTTATTATGCTGCTTTAAATATAATAATTATGGTCTAAATTATGCATTGGTTTTATTCCATTAAGTTTTACCCTCACATTTGCTTATGAGTGACGAGTTTCAGTTGTTGTTTAATTACTATAGCGAATGGACGTACAATCGCGCGCGCGTGCTCTATTAAGAGTATTTTGCAGACGCAGCACAACACCGTCGCGTCGCCGCGGTGTACCTACGTCGATCTAACGGTGTCATTGCCATGACCTAGTTACAAGTGCGGAAATCATGAAGTGTTTACAATAATTTATTGTTAAGTCATAAGTAAGTCATAAGTCATTTATTTCGGAACAATATACATTGTGTAGAAATTTTGTAAAATAAACAAGTAGGTACCATTAAAACATACCGATCTATAACGAAAGTAAAAAAAAAAAACTAATATAAAATGTAACAAATTCAAATCAATAATCAAGTACATTCCGTTAGATAAAAAACAAACTAATTGTGATAAAAAGATCAATTATATAATATTTCATTTAAAGTTTGAATAAATCAATAATAAAAATACAATGTCAATGGTACAAAAATAAAATACAAAGAAATCAATAAAAGTTCAATATATACCCATTAATTAAACAATAATAAAAATAGAATATCAAACATAAAAAAACATTGTTATAAAATAGGTCAATAATATGTCATTAGTAGTCTATGAATAACAACAGTAAAATAAAATGTCAAGGATAAAAATTTAAATTATTACAAGAGATCAATAATAGTGTCATCCAATAATATAATATATGAATAATACAATAATAAAATAGCATGAGTTATGTTTCGGCGGTCAGGGATTAGGTTAAAAAAATATTTATCTACACTTCACAATTACTTTATTTATAAAAAAAAAGGATATTTAGCTGGTGGCTGATGCAAGACTGAATATAATACATAGAAAAATAATGAACTCTAATTACCAGTAAATGCATAGTTGCAATACGGCGCATGTTGACGGTGACTTCTAACTCCGCGTAAAAGTCTGTTACGATGAGTTAACTCCTCCCTCCATAAGATGGAAGCAACTCTTGCTTCTGGCGGCGTCCACGCTGCACTTGGTGTCCTCCGGAATGTTCTTTGTTTTCCATTGATACAGCTTCCAGGATGCTGCTGCGACCAGTAGGATATATAGGATGATTGTGGTCCAGCTAGGTGTAGCTGCTACGATTGACCAATTATCTTCTTCTGGCACGGAGATGTCGCCTGCTCTATTGATAAGTTCGTGGATGCTGTCTAGTGAGATGTCTTCTAATTGGAGTTCGTATTGTATTGATTGTTCTGAGACTTGATGCTGCTCCGGTAATGGTATGACCTCGTTGATGACGACCGAGTCAGTCGGAGATTGTGTCTTGTTCATGATGTTCATCTGGCAGTCTTCAGTTAATGTAACGAGATGAATGCCAGACAGCTTCTTGAATCTGTCTTGATGCTGCATAGTGTTTTGGTGACTTCTTCTTCTCTGAGGACAAGTAGCCAGTTGTTGTATCCGATCCTCTGAACTTTTCCTCTTCTTAAGTTCATCTTAGCGTGGGTGCAATTTGCTGGGCGATGCTGGATGAGTGATAGTATGCAGTCATCTGTGTCTTCAATTCTTCTGGTGTCGAGGAGCTTGCAGAGCTGGATGTTGTCGGTCAGTGGCTGACAATCTTCTTCCAGGTAAGCGTACTCATCGTTACCAAGTGCCAGGTATTTGGATTTAGGGATAATAAGGGGGATAGTAAGGTTACTTTTATTTGGGATAGAATAGAGATGGATAAGGTCGTAGGTTTTTGAGGTTATTGTGGGGATTTCGAGAATAAAATTAACAGAGTGTTCTGTACTGTAAGCTTAATCTTTAATTGACTTCTCTATCCTGTATATGTTACTAATGCTAATACTAGCTACTGGTTTAAACATAAAAATACTCTCTAAGTTTCTTAACTCTTCTATTAAATTCTGAGGGCTTATAATACTAGGATGCATGGTGCCTATCTGAGCAAAAGTCATGGAATCTTCTAATAACATTAACCTATCTAAAATTATCTGTAAACTAAAATCACATCACATCACATCACATCATCAGCCTATTAATGTTCCTACTGCAGGGACACAGGCCTCCTCTGTGAGAGGGAAATGGGCCGTAATCCACCACGCGGGCCCAGTGCGGGTTGGTAGATGTCACATGTCTTCGAATTTTTGGTTCTAGGACATGCCGGTTTCCTCATGATGTTTTCCTTCACCATTTTGAGAGCAGTGGTGAAGAAATAATTTACACAAAGTAATGCGCCTGCCTGGGCTCGAACCCACGACCTACAACTTGTAAGTCGCGGCCAATACCACTGGGCCACCACTGCTCTCTAAAATCCGTAAATATCTAGGAAATGTAAATGGTTAGACAGGTCGTTGGAATTATTAGTAATATTTTGTAATAAACTAGCCAAATGTTTCTGATTATTATTTAATTTTGTTAACTGTTTACTGAACCCATCGATTGTTTTATGTGCTAATACTAAAGATTTCCTTTGTGAATCCTGAATATTTCTAACTCTGTTTTTAATGTTTAAAATTTCTTCTTCAAACTTAACTGCGTCTTCATGGTCGAGATTACCTGTGATAGACTTAACGACAGTACCTAATCCATCTATAAGACCGCGTCGCTTTCTAACTTGCGGCGTTAAAAACTTAATCTTCTTACCAATAATATTAAGGCTATATTCTATTTGATTCCTATACGTTTTATGTAACTCTCCAGATGCTGTACTCTCAGCGTTTTTTGTGCTTGCATATAGGGACATCAATTGGATAGATGTAAAGTGCAGATTGCTAATGTTGTAAACGCAAATAAATCAAATCAAATAATTTTATTTGCTCACTCAAACATGAGTATCATACATACATAACAAATTGTCAGCATGAAGAGGTATCACAAAATGATTAAACGTCATGTTTACCTTGGAAAATGGCATGCAAATATTAATAAAGAATACAAATCAAAATACTTAACAGAATGTCATATTTAGTCAAATTAAAAAAATAAAATAAATGTTGTGTAAATGTCAATGAAATAATACAAGTCAAAATTATGCGTATAGAATGTCAGAGTAAAAATAAAAATATAAAGATATTAAAATAATAAATCAATTCAAAATAATCATTCTAGAATGTCAAAAAAAAATATTAAAAAATGTCATTTTAAAATATTTAATGAGTAAAATGAAAATGTCAGAAAAATCGTGCAGATTTCAATAAATAATACAAATCAAGGATGTGATACTAGAATGACAGAATATAATTAAAAAAATCAAGATATTAAAACGATATGTCAAAACAAAATAATCATTCCAGAATGTCAGAATATTTTTTTGTAAGAAGAACAATACCATAATCAATAACATAAACATTCAAAAGGATTCCGTCAAAAAGTCATTATTTATTTTATATTATAATAACAGACAAGGTAAATAAATTTCAAATCTTATTTTTAAATAGATTTGTTGTCATAGCTTTATATGACTGTGGTATTTTGTTATATATTTTCGGGGCCATACAAAAAAAGCTTTTCCCCATGAGGGCAGTTTTTGCCGAGTGCAAACAAAGTTGACTATTGTCACGTCTGTTGCGTGGAAAAGTGTCAGATAGTCGTGGAAAGTGTTGGGGGTTTGCCTTTACAAACGATGCAACTTCAAAAATATATAAAGAGGGTAAAGTCAATAATTTGTATTTTTTAAACAATGGTCTGCAGCTTTCTGTCGATTGTATCTTAAACATAGCCCGAATACACCTCTTTTGAGCTTTAAACGCTATTTCTCTGTCCGTAGAGTTACCCCAAAATATTATACCATAGCGCAGAAGTGATGACACCAATCCATGATAAGCTGTAACCAAAGCGTCTGGGTTAAGTTCTGAAGACAGTTTGTACATGACATACGCGGACGAGCTCAGTTTTTTGCTTATATATTCAATATGCGCTTTCCAGTTCAATTTTGCGTCTAACATTACACCAAGAAATTTTGCGTTGTCGACTTTATTTAATACTGTGCCATTGTAGAGTGCTTCAATGTCAGTACCAGCATGTATCCATTGACTACTAAAATGCATTATTGTCGCCTTATCTAAATTAATTTTAAGATTATTTTTATCTAACCATGCTATTATTGATGTCAAAGTTTCATTAATGTCATATTTATAAACGTCCTTATTATTACATGTTATAGTCTCTGTGCTGTCATCTGCGAATAGGGTCATGGGGTAGTCAATAGCATCAGACAGGTCATTAATATATAGGATAAATAATAGTGCTGAAAGCACGTTTCCTTGTGGGACACCGTAAATAGGCGTTCGTTCCAGATACGTAAATTTCCTCTCTTTTTGTCTTAATATTTAGTTTTGTTATTTCCGTGTACTGTTTTCTGTTAATTAAGTAAGACTCATATTCATATATTCATATTCTTTATTGTACACAAAATAAACATTTAAAAATACAAAAGGAAAACTTATGTACAAAGGCGAGCTTAACCCATAATTGGGTTCTCTGACAGCAAACTAAACTCATAACTATAAACTAACAACTATAACTCTATAAGGTTAAGTATATTTCCTCTTATGCCATATGCTTCTAGCTTCTGCAGTAGAATGTTATGGTTTACATAATCGAACGCTTGCATCATGTCACATTAAATAGCGCATACTAGGATTCTAACGTCCATCTTTATCATTACCTTATGCAAGAAGTCATAAATAGCCATATTGGTTGTCCTGTTTTTCCTAAATCCCTTTTGCTCATCGATTAAAATGTGTTTCTTCTCAAGGTATGAGTAAATCTCCTTATAAATATACTTTTCAAAATTTTTTGATATGATAGGAATGAGTGTGATTGGTCTATAGTTGTCCATGTGTTCATTTTTTTTATTTTTATATAACGGCTTTACTATAGACACTTTTAAGGCATCTGGATATACACCTGAACAGATACACAGGTTTATGAGATAGCTCAAGTGGTTACAAATAAAGTCAGATACATACTTGATTACCGTGGTGGAAATTCCGTCATATCCTGTACTATTTGTGGCTTTTAATGATTTTATAATGTTTTTAATGTCTATAGGTATACTCGGGGCAACATAAATTGAATCTCGTCGTTTTGCAATATTGACTGAATTATTTCCTGAACATGGAATCGGTTGAATTTTGTCTAAAAAAAACCGGCCAAGTGCGAGTCGGACTCGCGCACGAAGGGTTCCGTACTTGGTAAATTGCGGTTTACGATTTATGAAGTATTAAAAAATAACTACTTACTAGATCTCGTTCAAACCAATTTTCACTGGTAGTTTACATAGTAATGTACATCATATATTTTTTTTAGTTTTATCATTCTCTTATTTTAGAAGTTACAGGGGGGAGGACACACATTTTACCACTTTGGCAGAGTCTCTCGCGCAAACTATTCAGTTTAGAAAAAAATGATATTAGAAACCTCAATATCATTTTTGAAGACCTATTCATAGATACCCCACACGTATGGGTCTGATGAAAAAAAAAAAATTTGTTTTAGTTTCAAGTATGGCAACCCCCAAAATTTATTGTTTTATTTTTATTTTTGTGTGAAAATCTTAATGCGGTTTACAGAATACATCTACTTACCAAGTTTCAACAGCATAGGTCTTATAATTTCGTAATAAAGTGGCTGTGACATACGGACGGACAGACAGACAGACAGACAGACAGACATGACGAATCTATAAGGGTTCCGTTTTTTGCCATTTGGCTACGGAACCCTAAAAAGTAGTTAAATGCGTTTGCTATTTCTTGAGGGTCATTTAATACTTTATTATCTAAATTGATCTGTCTAATGGGTTCCTTAGGGAAACAGGGTTTTGCTTTGTTTATTATATTCGAGGTAGTTTTTGACTTATTGGTAGAGGTTTTAATAGAATAATTGTTTTGGGCACGTCTAGTCAGTTTCATAACTTTTTTAAATCGTTTTTTTATAGTTTAAGAAATTGCCTTATTCGTTATATTTGGTTTTAGTCTATAACGCCACAGCAATTGCCGTTTCATTTTGCTACATAATTTAATGCCGTGATATCCATCTAGGTTTCCTTATCACCCTTATAGTTGTCCACTTAAATGGAAAACAAAGGTCATAAAATAGTTTAAATGTGTCAATAAATATGTCAAATGCGTCATTAGAATTATCTGTTTCATAAATTTCTGAAAAAGTAAATTGTTTTAAAATATCTTTAAATTTAATCATATTCTCTGCATTAAAATCACGTCTTTTTACACGCCAATATTTTAAAATAGCAGTTTTTTTCACCGGACACTTCATTATTTGAGCTGTGTGGTCTGAAAGTGCTAATTCAATCACTTCAGTTTTACATTTGGTTTTAAAGTTATGTGCGATATTGTCGATGCACGTTTGGCTATGTATCCTGGTTGGTTGTTTTAAAGCTAATGTTAGATTGAATTTTAATAACAGACATTCAAATTCCAATACAATATTATTTTTCTTCATTACGTCAATATTAAAGTCTCCCGTCATTACAACATGTGCATATTTTTTGTTACATATGATTCGTAATATTTTTTCTAACACCCCATAAAATATGTTTAAATTATTTATTTTTGGTACCCTGTATACACACAAAATAACAATATTATACTGTATGAGCTCTACACCGCAACACTCTATTACACCAGTTACTGACATATTCGCTATCTGTGGCAACTCTTTCCACTGATGCCCGTTTTTAATAAAAACCGGCCAAGTGCGAGTTGGACTCGCGCACGAAGGGTTCCGTACCACTATCGCAAAAACGGCAGAAAAACACGTTTGTTGTATGGGAGCCCCACTTAAATATTTATTTTATTCTGTTTTTAGTAATTGTTCTTATAGCGGCAACAGAAATACATCATCTGTGAAAATTTCAACTGTCTAGCTATCACGGTTCAGGAGATATAGCCTGGTGACAGACAGACAGACAGATAGACAGACGGACCGCGAAGTCTCAGTAATAGGGTCCCGTTTTTACCCTTTTGGTACGGAACCCTAAAAATGCACGCACCACCACGTTTACTATTTTTTCTAGAAAACACTGATGCTAAACTATAATAAGGTGCATTTACGCAAGGCTAAAGTAGTTGTTTAAGGAGTTGACCTTGTTTAAGGAGGAGGATAACATTGTCGTTACCTACTTGGGTAATGATTACGGTTGCTGTTGTGTTGAGCACGACGGCTCCTGCGATGAAGGTCCTGCAACAAGATGAGGCCTCCGTAGTAGTTTGATGTGAACCCTAATGGACTTAAAATTTGGATGGTTACCTATTATTTCAGCCACGTTATTTGGGTGAAGGTATATGATCTTGTATGGTCCTTTGAAGACTGGCTTCATTTTGTCACTGCGTGCTGACTTTGCTACCTGTTTATAGATAGTTTCACCTACCTTGAATTTAATATCTTCTGCTTCTTGGTTACGTTTAGCAATAACCTGCTCCTTGTTTTTAGACATGTGTGCAGCGATGCACTCTTGAACTGCCTCAGCATTGGTACGATGCTTAATGACATAGTCCTGGTAAAATTCTTTTGGATAGAACAACTCTAGTGGATTTCTGGATGCTGTGTGTCCGAATAATAACTCATGAGGTTTATAATCTGTTGCCGAATGGATAGCGTTATTGTAAGCTATTATAGAGTACTTCATAATTAGCTGTATAGGGTCATCTTTGTTAGTCATTCTTTGTATCCTAATTATTTCGGCTAGGGTAGAGTGTAAACGTTCGATAAGGGAATTAGAGTTAGGGTTATAGGGTGTCGTGAAGTGTACGTGGATGTTATGTAGTTCACAAATTTCTTAAATAACGTCGTTGTCGAATCTAGTGTCTGAATCTGTAGTTATCTTATTCGGTAAACCTAACACTAAGAAAACGTTTAGCAATGCTTCAGCTAAATGGACACTACTGCATGCTGTTAGTTGGACTGCCTGGGCGTATTTAGAGAAATTATCAATGACTGTAAAAATGTTGCGCCTCCGGTTGAGTATAGGTCCATAAATATATGTACGTATATACCACGATGAACAGTCTTACCTTCGTGATATTTCTTAATTAACTCATGTTGATCCGGTTTGTTTTCTACTAGAGTTACGCGTGATGTGCATTTAAGTAGCTAAGGACCTCTGTCGTTAAATATTGTTGTGTAAACTCTAGAAAAGGCATGGTATAATTCTTCATTATGAAAGTAACAATGGAATATACGATCAGCGATGGTGTGCTCTTCTAAATCTAATTATCTCAGACTCTGTATTATTTACTGGAATAAATACATTTTTTTATAACTACTTTTGAGTTGGTGGATCTGTTATCTACTCTATACTCAGAACCGGGTGTTGACCTAATGTGGAACTGTTTTAACTGCCTATCAATAGCGTCTGCTATGATGGGTATACCTTTATTTTCGTTGTCAGGCTGTGTATGTCTTGTAGACACAAGTTCAGGTTCAGCTGACACTACACTTAAGCTATCTGTACCTATATTAGATTCGGGAATACTTGGGGTTTTTATTTGTGTATTTTCATGGGGTGCTACTGTGTCTGTTTGATTTTCGGCTTCCCTACGCGCGTTTTCGAATATTCTATTAATGATCTCATCGTCTTCGTTATCGTCTAAGTTAACAGCTAAAGAGTCTATGCTACCGTGGAAATTTTAAATACGCGATAGAGCGACTGCGTTTTTTTTTTGAGGTGTTTTGGCGGCCTTTCTTATATACAACTTTGTAATCATATTCTGAGAGTTTTAAACGCCATCTAGTAAATTTTGAATTTGGGTCTTTTAATGACATCAGCCAGGTTAGAGGCCTGTGGTCCGTGTAGATGATGAATTTTCTACCATAAAGATAGGGCCTAAAGTATTTTATTGACCATACTATGGCGAGTAGTTCCTTTTATATTGTAGAGTAACGCGATTCGGTATCTGATAATGTCCAGGATGCAAATGCTACCGGTTTGTCGGATCCTACTATTCCTTGGGATAATACCGCACCTCATGCTACGTCTGAAGCATCAGTGGTGAGGATGAAGGGCTCATCAAAGTTAGGGTACTGTAATATTGGTGCGTTAGTTAAAATTTATTTGCACTTATTAAAAGCTTCTAAGAAATCCGAGGAGTGTATGACTTTACTATTTTTCTTAAGGCAAGGGGTCATTGGTTTAGTAAGCTTGGCGAAATCTTTTACGAATTTTCTGTAATATCCGACTAAACCTAAGAAGGCTTTTATTTCCTTCTGGGTCTTGGGTATGGGGAAGTTAAGTACAGCTTTTATCTTGTCTTTGTTTGGTTTTAAACCTTCATCTGTTAGTTCATGCCCTAAGAAGTTAACCTGTTATTGTACGCACTGTGATTTATCTAACTGGAACCTTAGATTATGTGTTTTGAATCGATTGAATACTTGTTTTATTTTTATATGTGTTGTTGCAGTGACGTAGAAATTATTATTACGTCATCTAAGTATGTGTAAACATTATCTATGCCTCTTAATATATGATCCATTAGTCTTTGAAATGTACTTGGAGCATTTTTAAGTCCAAAGGGCATTCTAAGGAACTCATAGTGCCCTCGTTCAGTAGTGAATGCAGTGTTTTTTCAGTATCGTTAGGGTGCATTTCCACTTGGTGAAAACCGCTAGCAAGGTCTAGGGTTGTGAAGTATTGCACTCGTCCTAATCTATATAAGATGTCATGTATATATGATAAAGGGTATTTATCTTCAATGATACGGTCATTGAGTCGTCTGTAATCAATTACGAGTCACCATTTGACGTTGCCTGAAGTATCAGGCTTTTTGATTACGTTATGCACGGGACATGATCAAGGAGATATGCTCTTTCGCACGTTACCTTGCTGAAGGAGCTTATCTATTTGTTTACGAATTTCTTCGCGTTGTTGGGGAGCTTGTCTGTAACTACGTACAAAAACTGGTGTATTTTCGCTTAATCTGAGCTCGTGTTTAACGGCATGTGTAAAAGTGAGTGGTATATCTTCTGCATAGAACAAATCTCTATACTGATAACATAACCGGGTTATTTCGCGCTTTTCTTCTTCGTTCATGTGATCTGTACGGATTTTCTGAAGGTTTTCGTTTAATATACGGTCAATGTTATTTTCTACCTGTATGGTATTAATATCGTGACTATCACTTTTATTGGCATTGGAAAATGTCTCTATTTAAACTGACGGGTTAAGTGGGTTACATTTGTCTTGATCGCTATGATTAATTAACCATGTTTTAAAAGAGCCGTTTGTTACATTAACTATAGCTGCTGGGGACATTAAATCATCTGACCAGATTAAATCGTCGTGAAGGTATTGTCCATCTAAGTAGTTGGTTTTTACTTTGACTATCTTTTCGCATCTAGGTTCTATACATATATTTTGGGGTGGATAACTAAAGTGTAGTATACATTGTTATTTAAATCAATGTTACTCTTTAATTTCTGCAGAAGGTCCATTCCGATAAGACCTTTATATTTAGGGTCAAAATCAAATATTAGGAACTTATGTGTTATATCACTATTAAACGCGGGAGGTAAGGGAAGGTACACTACCTTGTCGTGAACTGATGAACTGTGTGCCGTATTAATTTGAAAGGGTTCTGTTTTTACACAGTACTCAAATATGGTACCTTTTTTTTTTTTTTTTTTTTGCGTGGAGAAATGCTCATGCATACTGCGCTACCACGGGGAGATAGCGCAGTTATGTGGGACTCTAACCACTAAAACTCCACGGTGTCCTCCTGTGCCGCTTGTGGCGGGAACACGGGTACGCGTTAGCACTCACCGCGAACCCGCCGCGGCTGTCCGTCACCGGACCCTCCTCTGGGGAGTACCCCCCATCACCGGCGCACCAGAACACACTGTGCGCCGTGACCACCCCAGGGACCAAACCAGCACATGGGTGCCAGACGACCCCGTGTATGGCACCCTTGGTCCCCTTGTGACGGGTCAGGGTCAATGGCCCCGCCACCTACCATTTTTCGGCCGCAGGGGATAGGGAGAACGGCCTACGCTATACCGGCACTCCTCCTCCCCTGCGGCCCCACCGCGTCCGCCATCAGACGGTGGCGACCCCGTCTAGGCCGCGGAAGGTAGGGAGAGCGGCGCACCGCAATACCGGCACTCCTCTCCCGCCGCGGCCCCCAACCCTCAGCCGCGATATCGTATGGGTATGGGAGACTCCATACGACATCGCGGCCCGCCTCAGTTGCGATGCCGCCTAGGCAGCACCGCAACCTACATGTTGGCCGCTACGTCGTTGGCTTATCGGCAAAAGCCCTGACGAGCGGCCCCTCCTCGGGTTCCTCTTCGCTTCACCGTGGGTGACCAAGCCACGGTTACTGAGCCCCCCCGCAACGACAATGCGGGAACCCACCGGGGGGCAAATATGGTACCTGCAACTACGTCAGTTGCTATAGTTGAATGACTGGCCCCTGTGTCTAATAGAAACTTACCGTCAAACTCTGGTAGTATTATGTACGGTAAATATTTCTTGGTCTGGAAATTGATTGAAACTAAGTCTGGTTGTCTCGGTTGGTGTCCAGGGTAAAATCCTGGTCACAACTTACCTTTTGTTCGTCCATGGTTATATTTGGTTCAAGTGCTATGCCGTTACTGTCTGTGATGGTGTTGTAGAGCTCCATGTCACTGGATCCTGGTTCTTTAGTGGCCATTTGAATTGGAATATAGAACAACTGCTGTGCGAACTGGGTTTTCTGGCTTACCTGCCGTACGCATTGTGACGTCCGATGATACTGGCGTGGGAACCGGTGGTTTTGGAATGTTTGGTTGGTTCTTAAAGTTATGTGAAGCCTTTGGTCTAGAGTTACCTGATGCTGGTTTGGTCTTTCAGGGCAATACAGATTGTGCCCATTGTTGACGCTGTTAGGGGGTCCTATAATTTTGTTAAGGTGTAAAGTTTTGTGAAGGAATAATAAAGCCAGGTGGAAACGGGGTTACTGTATTACGGATGGGATTATTATTGCCTGGTTGTTTAGATAACTCCTTTGGCTTTGCTTGTGACGTTGAAGGATTATTACTGTAATTAGCTCTATTATATGAAAGCCTAGCTTCTTCTTGTCTAGCCGCTATGATGGCTGCTTCGAAGGTGTCCGGTTTGGCGATTCGAACGCCCAACGAGACGTGGAAGTCTAGCTGGTTAATATACTGTTCAAAAACCATCTTTTCGTAATACGATTTATAACCATGTTCTCCTACGGAATACAGAGTAATACACAGCTCGCGGAGGCGTTTGCCAAAGCTTTCAGCGTCTTCTGTCTTAGACCTACGCACTCGCGTTAACTCCTGCATTACTTGTATTTCGTTTCGTGGTTCGCCAAGGCGCCTAATTAACGCGTTCTTAATTGTTAGCCATGAGTCTAAGTGGCCTTCGTACACTATTGCGTCTATGGCTAGACCACTGAGCCTACTTTTAATTAAGCAGATGAATGCTGGGTGCGAACGATCTGCCTCGGCAGTTAACATTAATAAGTTTTCTACTTCTCTAATATAATAATTAAGTAATTTAGGATTGCCATCATATCTTGGCATTAAATCTGCGATTAGTTTGTAAGGTTTATAGTTGGCATCATAATCCCTGAGCGACATTGTTTTTCTGTAGCTTATCTACCTAGTGGCGCTCGACGCGAAACAATAGAGGTGTCAAATTAAACACTTCGAATTTACGCGTGGGATAATTAACGCTACTTATTATAATTTCGTGGCTGACTACTGCGATTTTAGCTTAGAGACAGACACACATAGATTAACATAAAATACACAAATTAAAATAAGGCAGAAAATAGAGCAAGGACACTTGGTAAAACAAGAACACTTACCAAAGCAGCCACTGCATCTCCTGTCGAGTCGAGTCTCCTCCAACGCAGCTTCCACCAAATCTCCGGAGAATTATCCCGACGACCGTAGAGGTGTCCGACCGCGCGATAGGTTCTTTGTAGATCACGAAGTAACAATTTGAGAACCGTCGTTCTTAAGATGAAGAGTTGGATTCGATCTTAGAACGTCGCGATCCTACCAACTGCGCCAGTTATGTTTCGGCGGTCGGGGATTTGGTGAAAAATATATTTATTTATTACACAATTACTTTAATTATAAAAATACAGGATATTTAGCTGGTGGCTGATGCAAGACTGAATATAATACAAAGAAAATAATGAACTCTACATACATACATAAACTCACGCCTTTTTCCCATGGGGGTAGGCGGAAACTACAGAACGCCACCTGCTACGATCCTTACATACTTCTTTTGCTTCAAACACATTCATACATCTAGTCATACACACAAGCCGGTTATGGGTACTGCGCACTTGGCCTTTCTGAAGAACATCACCTATAAGGTCTATATATTATGTCTTTCTAGGGCGTCCCCTCCCAGTGTTTCCATGAACTATGAACTCTAATATCCAGTAAATGCATAGTTGCAATACGGCGCATGTTGACGGTGACTGCTAACTCAGCGTAAAAGTCTGTTACGATGAGTTAACTCATGTCATTATAAAAATATCAATATTATGTCAAATATACGAAAAAAAAGTTCATAATCAAAAATATTTAATTTACCATTTCAAATTCATTCAAATTTAGACCTATAATAATTACAGTTAATTTGTTTTTAAATAAGTTAACGCTATTAATGCTTTTAAATTCTAAGGGTAGCCTGTTATATAGAAAGACTGATTGGTATCTGGGACTGTGACGAACAACCTTTAATTTCGGCTGGATTGTGTTAGGCAAGTCTTTCCGACGCGTATTATCTCTAACTTGTCGTTGTTCATTAGTTTCCGATTTGTGCAAGTTCTTGACAAAATTGGTTAACAGCACCAGTATATAAAGCCAAAAATGGCACTGTCAATATAAGTTGTTAAGGAGTTAAACTCGTCCTAACAACTAAATAATGGCTGCACAGTCATTAAAGATAAAAAAACTGACCTGGAAAAGCGGTTGTATGACTGTTACATCCAGGAGAAAACGGATAGAGAAAACCTGCAACTTATGGTACGTAAACTTAATGATCACATTAATAGTTTTCGGGGACCAAGTACAAGTCCTTCAAGGAGAATTAAATTGCTTGAAGGAAATAAAAGAAAATAAAAAACCCCGCAACCACCGCCGCCAATCATAATAGACCGAGTTAAGGCGATTTATACGACCCAGTGTTAACGCAGTATTGGCGGGCGCACCGCTCCATGCCAAAATATCAATATTGAACCTCCTTTTGAACAGTTTTGTTTGCAAAATATTATTTGATTTACATATTATGCTATGTTAGTTATGAAGAAATTCCAGCCATATTTTTTTCTGTGTAAGAATATTTTTAAACATCCAAGTCGTTTTGGAGGAGTTTCCATAGTTGCGAAAAAATATCGTGTTGTTAATTTTTTTTTTAAAGCTAATCTATTAGTTACACGAAAAATTTAAAAAAATCTATTAGTTTTTCGTGTATATATAAAGCATACTCCTTAGTAACGGCTAGGTTAAAAGGTTTGAAAATAATTTATATTTATTTTAAAAATTAGCAAAGTATCATCAGCAAATAGAATTATATCCGATAATTTGGCCATCATAAAAGGGAGGTCATTAATGTAAACCAGAAAGAGGAAAGGGCCGGGAATTGAACCTTGTGGCACGCCCATCTTGACTAAAGACCCGGAGGAAGTCGCCCCAATAATATTTACTTTTTGCTGTCTGTTTGATAAATAGGAAAGCACAAGATCAGCAGCTTGTCCTCGAATTCCGTAGTGGTGTAATTTACAGACCAGTGTGTTGTGGTCGACGCAGTCGAACGCTTTTGAGAGATCACAGAAAATGCCAATGGTATCCTGGGACTTCTCCAAAGATTCCAAAATATGACTGATAAGTTTTACTCCCGCGGCCGTTGTCGACCTACCTTTCGTGAAACCAAACTGCTGACTATGCAGGATCCCATTTGAATTGAAGTGAGACAACATCTGGTCCAGCATGATTTTGTCATAGATTTTACTCAATGCTGGAAGCACGGATATAGGTCTTTAATTAGAGGGATCACTCTTACAGCCTGATTTGAAAATTGGTACTACTTTACTGTGTTTCATTAAGTTGAAACGTGCCGTTGTCCATACATTCATTGAATATGCCTGTTAGGACAGGAGCAATTGAGTCAATAATATCTCCAAGAACCTAGTATTTTTATATTGAGACTTTCGGACACGTTTTTAATTGTATCAATACATATTAGTTTAAATCTAAAGGTTGGTAAGTCTTTAGTAAAGTTATCCTTAATTTCCTTTTATTGAATTCTTGGCAAACTGTAGAAAACAACGTGCCGTAATTTATATTGGGGTCTTTTGAATCAAAACTGGCGTTACATAGGTTGCTAAAAACATTATTATTAAAAGTTTTTTTTTTTTTTTTTGTAATGGTCTTAATCGAATTGATTTAGCTAGGTTATTTTTTTTGTCAGTCTCAAAAGATACTAGTTGACCAGTATGGTCTGACCTAACGCCATTAATTAAAAACGAATCTTTTACTTTACAATTAGTGAATACATTGTCTATGCACGAAGCTGAAATTGCTGTTATTCTTGTCGTTCATTAAATAAATATCTTAAGTTAAATGATTTGAACAATGGTATGAGCTTACATTTTTCAGGTGAATTAACTAATAGATCTATATGTAAGTCACCAAAAACAAAAACTAATTTATTATCTCTTATTAATCATAAATGTTTTTTGTTTGCTGATGACATTTCAATTATCGTTTCTACCACAAAAAAATGTAGATCAATAACTGATCATAAAATAGATATCAATAATACAATAGAAAATCTTATAAAATGGCTTTATAATAATAATTTATCTATTAACCTCAATAAATCAGTATATGTGCAATTTAATAAATCTTATAATTACATATTAAATTTAATAATGAATATATCAAAACTTCAACAAGTAGCACGGACAAAGTTTTTGGGAACGATCATAGATGAACGTTTAGACAGGAAAGCTGAAATCGATAGTGTATGTAATAAAATCAATTAATTCTTATACGCTCTTAGACGGATTAAAAATGTCACAAACATTAAAACAGCTGTAATTTCCTATCGTGCATATGTAGAGTCCTTGCTGCTGTGACTACTCGTCATTTATCTCTATATTTTAATATTTTAAAACTACGCATGGCCGGCCAGATGTGTTGAACACATTGAGACGCGGACCTTCGGGTTTGACAGGCTATGTCAAAAACTATGGAACACGAACGGTAACAAGATAAAACGAACCCAACTTTCTAAAGATGCTCATAAATTGCCTTTTAAAGTAAAAGCTGTCAAGACAAAAGTAATATTCTAAAGAGTCTTGGAATATCTGATTTATAACACGAACTACACCCAAAACAATTAAGCGATGCACAAAAAACTGAACTGAAGAGAATAGTGCTCGGAGCGGGGACGGGCTTGTGAAAAGGGACACAACTTGAGGCGGGCAGAGACGACGGACTGGTTTTGAGAGATCGAGTCCATACTGGTCGAATACTAGGCTCGGAACGGAATAGGAAAAGTCGCGTCGTTGTAACGTATCGTGATAACGAGTTTAATTATTAAGTTAATTATAATTTAGTCTATCCGCGTTAATATGGTGTGAGTGCGTGCCAGTATGAATGGGGTAAGTTTCAATCTTTGTATTACATAGGTAGGGACAATTCACTAATGTACTATTTATTCTAGCTTGGCGAGTCCTTGTATAAATCCTCCAATCCTACAATCCATCCTTGGCAGGCATTTGTCACGAACATTTGGTTTAGGGACGCGGTTAAGTCTTCTTTCACACTTTCATACCCTAATTCACCATTTATACACTAAACAATTACACATTTGATTAAGGACCTTTATTGAGAGTTAACTGACATTACATACATGGAAGGCGGAACCGCTAATACTCATTTCTGTATAAAATGGGCTAAATATGGCCGCTCTTAATTGAGCACGTAGGAGAACCAAATGTTAGTTGTTAAAATATACTGTTTCCTAAGAAGGTCTAACTCAGAACACTTCGCGAAATACTTGCTGTCGCTCAGATTCCAGGGAGGGGGGTAGGCTCCAGCCAGTAGGCTCCACAAAGAACCCCAAATTACATCGTCTAATGACGCTTAGGGAACGTATCTCGTTAAAATCACACCATGCGTTGTTGGCCAGACTAAATCTTCACTATTTAGCGAGACACGATATTGGATGGCTGCCGTCCCTGACGGCCCCAAAATCCACGCAATGGGCAGTTTAAGGAGATGAGTAGCGACGAATAAATCCGCTCCGACGTACGGCAAGTATCTTTCGCATTGAGTTTTGCTACGGACTGAGTCTCCGGTACGCTTGCGTTAATTTTGTATTGTCTTAGTAAAGGGTGAATAGGCCGAGAGAGTGCTACTTTTTATAGCCCGCGTCCAGTGTATCTGGTAGCATGTCTCGCTCAAATGGCAGAGGCAAATAGGCACAAAACTGACCACTGTCTTAGGACTGGGCAAGGCATGCTAGAGCTTAGGGAGCCTGTATTCTTGGAGCCGCAGCTGATTCTCACTAGAAAATGCAGTCCAGGCCCAGACTACACGTTACGACGGACCTGCTGCTGAAAAGCGGTCTCACGTCACTTGGGTGGGAATCTAGACTATTGCAAATTAACTAATTAACGTTATTCAATTAAACGTATTTATGAATGCAAGCGTAGCGATCCTACCAACTTCCCTTCGTTAGGTAAATAATGCACTTTGCAATCCCTTTGTCTAATTAACTTCATACTTCACTATTGTTTTACTTATTTAGCCCTTAAGGCTATCAGACAGAAATGTGTGCTGGAAGTTTGTTTTCATCATTTTTTCTTACCAGCTATTACACTACGAAATGATGGCGGGATGGGCGCTTTTGGGGGCTGTCTGTAGGTGAGTTGATATTATCAACTCCAGTTACTTCCTGAGTTAAACTCTCTGCTGAGCTAATTTAGCTAGTTGTATTTGTAGTAATTCATGAATAACAGTCACACTGCGATATGGACTAATTGTATGGAGAAATAGTACCCATCATAACCGAGCATTTATCGCAAACACGAATATCTTATAAGAACAGCAGCAGATGTATGCTCTAGGAATCGGCGTGACAAATTTAGACTTGTTTTAAATGAAACTCCTCGATTAACAAAATATAGTAAAAGCTGTTTATCTATGGTTGCAGATAAACAGGCTGTTAAAATTAGTTAATCGCAACTCTGCTTTATAATAATATAGTCTATGGTAATATTTTTGTATCGTCTAAGGTTTACTTGAATATATCTTTCTTGTCTACTGCCACAGTCTTGAACAACTTGCGTTTTATTTTTCATAAACCTTTTTTAATTCTCATGTCTCTAAATAAGATCACTAAAACACAAATTATTAGGACAATTTAACAGGTTATGGGCCATTATTGCTCCTCCGATAATAAAAATAGTGTTCTACTGAAATAGTATCGCGATTCAATTGGATAAAATTTACATAGTGTCAAGAGCGAGCAGCCACGCCATTTAGAATTTTTATTTTCAGCTCAATTCAACAGCTTAATAACAGCAAATCAAACATGGTTTCACAATTGGGAACTATAAAAGCTTATTGGCAGAGAAAATTACCCTACATGGAAATTAGCCGTGAAGAATTACTTAGAACATGAAGATCTATGGGATGCCATTGAACCGAGCGCGAACTATGTACATGACAGTAAAAAGGATACAAAGGCAAGGTCTAAAGTTATACTTTTAATCGATCCAATTAATTACGTCCATGTGCAAGAGGCTACAACGGCGAAACAGGTATGGTCGAAATTAGAAAAAATATTTGATGACTCCAGTCTCAGTAGAAAAGTAGGATTATTACGAGATTTGATCACAACCTCATTAGAAAACAGCACCAGTGTTGAGGATTACATAAGCAAAGTAATGACAACAGCTCACAAGCTTAGTAATATTAATTTTGTAGTAGGAGACGAGTGGCTTGGTACTTTGCTACTCGCTGGCCTCCCCGATATCTACAAACCGATGATAATGGCTATTGAGAGCTCAGGTGTGACCGTTACTGCTGATTTTGTAAAAACAAAGCTGCTGCAGGATGTTAAAGACAGATTCTTCAGCCTACTATTCAAGGTCTTATAAAACCCCCAATAAGCCTAAGTCTCATATAAATTCACCTGATAACCAACAAAAGAAAGGTCCACGATGCTACAGTTGTAATAAATATGGTCATTTCTGTAAGAATTGCCATTATCACAATAAAAAGAAAACAAATTAAGATAATAACATAAAAACTAAAGGTTATAATGCTGCTTTTTCAGTTGCGGAAACATTGGACAAGACCAGATGGTATGTTGACTCCGGAGCGTCGCTACATATGTGTAGAGAGAGAAAATGGATGTACAACATTGTACATCCATTTTCTCTCTCTCCATCAACAGTAAATAATATAAAAGTAGTAGATAACAAGACTGTGGCAGTGGAAGGATGCGGTAGTGTGGATTTACCAATAAGAGACTCCGAAGGCAAGCCTCAGACGATACAAGTAAGGAATGTGCTTTATGTACCTTCTTTAACAACTGATTTACTTTCTGTGAGCCAGATGACAAAAAATGGGTGTGAAGTAAAATTTGAGAAAGCTTCCTGTAAAATTTACCAAAATAAGAAATTGATTTTGACAGCTATGCTACATAACAACATGTATGTATTAAAAGACTTTTCTCAAACATCAGCATTTTTGTCAACTGTAGATGAATGTGACATAAATTTGTGGCACCAAAGGATGGGCCATCTTAACTTCAATTATTTACTGAAATTAGTTGTCAGAACAGAGGGGGTAGAATTAACCAAAAAGGGTTATCAGGGGGGTGACCACAAGCTCTTAGAGTAAGGTTATTTTGAGATCGAGTAAGGGACAGATGTATCTGACTTGTATACATCTGTCACTTACTCGATCTCAAAAAAACCTTCTGCACCACTTGTATAAAAGGTAAAATGAGGAGACAACCGTTCAAACATATTGGAACTAGGGCTTGTGACCTTCTCCAAATAATCCACACTGATTTATGTGGTCCGATGGAGACTAGTTCCTTAGGAGGTGCCAAATACTATGTCACTTTTATAGATGATTTTAGCAGAAAGGTATATGTCTATTTTATGAAAAATAAATCTGATACTTTAGAAAAGTTTAAGGAATTTAAGAACTTAGTAGAAAATGAGACTAAAAAAAAATTAAAGTAATACGATCAGATAATGGTAAGGAATATTTAAATAAAGAATTTAAATTGTTTCTAGAAAGATTTGGCATACAACATCAAACTACTAACCCGTACACACCAGAACAGAATGGGCTAGCAGAACGAATGAATCGCACACTTGTAGAAAAGGCAAAATGTTTGATTGTGAATTCTGGACTAAGAAAATCTTTTTGGGCAGAAGCAGTATCTACAGCTGCATACATAATTAATAGGCCACCAACCAAAGCTTTGGATTACATGACACCATATGAAAAGTGGTCAGGTAAGAAGCCAAATATTAAGAATATGAGAATTTTTGGTTGTGACGCGATGGTCCATGTGCCTAAAGAAAAGAGGCAAAAATGGGATCCCATAGCAGTTAAAATGTCATTTGTTGGTTATTGTGAGTACACAAAGGGGTACCGGTTTTATGATAGAAATCAGAAACAAATATACAAAAGTAGAGATGCTGTTTTTCTTGAGCATCTGATTAAAGATAACAGTGTTATTGTGCCTTTATCTGAATTACAGGAAAACGATTCTACAGACTCGTCCGAGACGGAGGATTGTAGTAGCAAGTCCGCGTTTAACAGATCTGAGATTTCAAGTAAAGAAAACAAACCTTTAAGAGAAGAGACAGAGAGAGAGAGAGAGAGAGAGCACAGAGACCAAGGAATTGTCTGAGGATGATGACAGTTACCACACTGATGATGCTGATGAAGAATACAAACCACATAGAAAAATAAGTCATGTATCCTCTCATAAAATGATGTTGAGATCAAGGAATAAACATAATACCTACTTATGTGAAAGCTTGAATAGCCCCAAGCAAGCAGCAGCTTTATTAGTAAAAGAGCCAGAAACCATGGAAGAAGCTCTCACAGGCCCAAACGCAAAAGAGTGGTAAGACGCCATGAATAATGAATATGAGTCCCTCTTGAAAAACAATACATGGACGTTAGTAACTCTACCGGAAGATAAAAGAGCCATTCCATGTAGATGGGTCTATAAAATGAAAACTGATGCTAATGGAGAAGTTGTACGATATAAAGCAAGATTGGTTATTAAAGGATTTATTCAAAAGAAAGGAATTGAATATAATGAGATATTTGCTCCGGTAGTTCGTCATACTTCAATCCGATATCTATTAGCATTGGCTGTCAAGTACAATTTGTTTATTGAACAGATGGATGCTGTTACTGCTTTCTTACAAGGTGACATTGACACTGAAATATATATGTGTCAACCTCCTTCTTTTGAATATGGAGAAGAAGTGTGTAAATTAAATAAATCCATTTATGGACTGAAGCAGGCAAGTCGACAATGGAATCTGAAACTTACATTTGTGTTAAAGGAACTTGGACTGAAAAGTACATCTGTGGACCCGACAATGGAATCTGAAACTTACATCTGTGTTAAAAGAACTTGGACTGAAAAGTACATCTGTGGACCCATGTATATACCACCAAACATATGATGGCAATATTCTATTTATACTTATTTATGTCGATGACTTATTAATCCATACTAATCCATACTAATATTATAAATGTGAAAGTAACTCTGTCTGTCTGTCTGTCTGTTACCTTTTCACGCTTAAACCGCTGCACCGATTTAGATGAAAGTTGGTATGAAGATAGTTTGAAACCTGGGAAAGGACATAGGCTATATAGGTAGGGTAGGGTAGGGTAGGGTAGGGTAGGGTAGGGTAGGGTAGGGTAGGGTAGGGTAGTGTAGGGTAGGGTAGGGTAGTGTAGGGTAGTGTAGGGTCGGGTATGGTAGGGTAGGGTAGGGTAGGGTAGGGAAGGGTAGGGTAGGGAAGGGTAGGGTAGGGTAGGGTAGTGTAGGGTAGGGTAGATAAATGTTTGGTCTTTTTTTGGCAAAACAAAGTTTGCCGGGTCAGCTAGTATTCTATAATGATGAAGAAACTGGAAAGAAACTGACACAACAATTGAAATGTAAGTTTGATCATTATGAAAGAACTGGGTTTTGTACATCATTTTATTGGTTGGAAGATTAAACAAAACAAAACAAGAAATGAAATTAGAATTGATCAGACTGCTTACATTGGAAAAATTCTGGAAAGATTCAAAATGAGTGAGTGTAATCCAACTTATTCACCATGTGATCCTAGTGTCAAATTGGTTAGTACAGAGGATGACAAGAACATACTCACAAACATACCTTATCAAGAGGCTATTGGAAGCTTACTGTACCTATCCCAAGGAACTCGACCAGACATATGTTTCATGGTGAATAAACTGAGTAGCTTTAATAAAAAACCAGAACTGCAGCTTGGCAAGCACTTAAAAGAGTGTTGCGTTATATAAAAGGAACTAAGGATTACAAAGTGATTTTCAATCAAAACAATGAAGAGAAGAGGGCATTTGGCTATTATGATTCTGATTGGGCTTCAGACATTTATAGTCCGAGATCTTGCTCGGGCTACGTTTTTGTGTTCCAGGGTGCAGCGATTTCATGGTGTTCAAAACGTCAGAGCACTGTTGTCAACCATGGAAGCAGAGTATATGTCACTTGCGACCGCTACACAAGAAGCAATGTGGCTTAGATATTTGGAATCTGACTTGCACTCTAATGTGGGAACTTTACCCACTCTAATATATTGTGATAATCAAAGTGCCATTAAATTTGCAGGTACAGAATCCTACTGTGCCCGCAGCAAGCATATTGATATCAGATATCATTTTCTTCGAGAGAAGGTTGCTAATAAGGAGATAGATGTCATATACGTTGGAACTCGGAGTATGGTGGCTGATATACTGACCAAATCAACTTCGCAGATGAACATTGAAAAATGTTCAAGTGCCATGGGTTTGCGCTTAAAGGGAGGATGTTAAAATTAGTTAATCGCAACTCTGCTTTATAATAATATAGTCTATGGTAATATTTTTTGTATCTTCTAAGGTTTACTTGAATATATCTTTCTTGTCTACTGCCACAGTCTTGAACAACTTGCGTTTTATTTTTCATAAACCTTTTTTAATTCTCAAGTCTCTAAATAAGATCACTAAAACACAAATTATTAGGTCAATTTAACACAGGCAGACTGTTTAAAATTCACTTGTTTAAATGGTTGAATGATAATAATTTTTATAACATTAAGGAATACTTTGAACATAAGTTTTGTTAATCATTTTGCATACTTTAGTCTGAAGCAAAACATGTATGATCTCACCCCTAACTGATGTAACACCTTTGTATACCATGTTTTATGCAATAAAATAAATAAATATAGTTTTGATGGAGAAAAATATAGCAATAGATAACAGAGAGCAAAAGGTGGTCAATGGAAGGGGAAGTACCTAAAATATTTAAGATAGCAAATGCTGAAAGAAGGGATCATTATGCATTACATACCTTAGCATCCGTTTTGTTGATTTCAATACCTAATAAGTACTTTTGGGACTCCAAAACATCCTTCATGTAGATTTCACGTATCGCTGTAAAGAAAATATACAGTAATAATATTACGGAAACATTATGGTTTTTCTCGATCGTGAGTACTATGCGGGGCAGCGGGACAGTCTTCTTACCGTCGCGTCATTGCCAACCGTTCTTACTGGTCAGATGGGCCTTTTATGCAGTTCAGGCAGGCCTTACATGTATCTTTGTATCGGGCTTGGGGTCGGTGCACTTCTAATATTCATACCACAGCATATCTCAAGAGGTACCTAAAGTTTGTGAGGTGGTAATCTCTGGATCTACTGAACCGATTTAACTGATGCCCATATTTGTGAAGGTACCCTTAATATAAATCTGGTAAGATTACACTGCCATACATACAAATGTGCCAACTGGGGTACTAAGCGTTACGTTCGTGAGAAAAGTTCCAGTGAATTAAGAATCCTGACGTTCCATCTCGTAAACCTTACAAGTGTCAAGGTTAAGATCATATTTCTTTAATAGTCAAAAACATAGTGTACACCCTGGGAGGAAAGAAACCCGTTTCCTGGGTGTGAAAACCCAGTTACTGGCAACCAACCGTATTACTGGGTGATTAGCGTAGTCAAAAGGCGCACCTACAATCGTTTTCGTCGTGGAAACTTCCAGAGTGACTACCGTCGTGAAGAGTGCACGAGCGGATTGGGCCCCACGCGTGGACTAGCCCTGGAGGACAACCATTTTGCTGGGATGCAATCGCCGTTCCTGAGCCGTTCCTGTGGTGCTACCTGCTTCCTGAGAAGCTTACCGTTTCTGTGTGATTACCGTCGCGAAAAGACGGTTTTTTGAGTTGTTTCTGTTGTGTAACCTGCTTACTGAGAAACTACAGTAATTGGAGATTACATAGAAACTGTATCCTGAAGGAATATAGACAGCCTGAAGAGTTATCGCTGGAAAACTCATCATCGGACTATTCAAAATAGCGTGTTGGGAGCTCGTTTAGGAGATAGAACGAATATTCGTCGTTCATAGAATTCCTGATGGATTACGGCTGAAGGATTATTGCTGAAGCGCTATCCTAGAAGAGGCTTACACACTGAAGCATTTTGAATAGTCGTGTGGGCGACTTGTTCTATAAAAAATAGAACGAAAAATAGTTCCTGAAATTTACTGAAGCGTTATAGCTGAAGGCTTATTTTTGACTTAGAATTTGTTTGAAAACAAATAGTCGTTAGCGAGATAGAAGCTCTCGATCGAAGCCTGGAGCTTTCAAGCTGGATATCTGGAGTCTGGAGTGACTACTAACGTCAAGATTTAGACAAACAGTTCTGCGATTGGTATCAGCTCAGCTGGTCATCCTTGGAGGCTGCTGGACAGGTTGACACTTAGACAACACTGAGTACGGTGAAAACTTACTCACCTGCTTACCCCTTTTGTGTTGAAAGTCTTAAAGTGAACCTGTTTTCGTATCAACATTGGAGTTTGAAGCTGACTTGGAACTTATAGTTTTGAAGACTGACTAGGAACTTATAGTCTGAAGGATAACCTGGAGTTAAGAGGGTCGGATATAACTCGGAGTTAAAAGTTAACCCGGAGTTTGGCGTTACTTTTCAAAGTTTGAAAAAGGAAGCGAACCCTCTTCAAGCCGACGACTGAAATCGGACTTAACCCGGCGTTACGACTTAGCAGTTTTCAAGAAACATTAAAGTTTGGACAAAGCCGTTTCGAAGCTAGAAAACAGATGTCAACCCGTTCGTACTGAAGCCTAGAGTTGGACTTAACCGTTTCGAGCTGACGTCTTGAACACAAGTCTAGAGTTGGACTTAACCCGTTCGAGTTGACGTCTTGAAGTGAAGACTGGACTTGGACTTGGCGTATTCAAGCTGAAGTTTTGGAAAAATCAGGATGCCGATAACCAGATCGCAGGACTAGAAGCCTGAAGCGTGGACAGTCGTCATGGAGCGTCCGGGTGCAGGCATACACCATCAGCTGCCCCCACGCTCGCCGACTACAACCGAAGGGACAGAACAGTCCGTACAGGCAGGAGCCCACCTGTGTCACAGATAGGTGACAACACGCCCACACGTGAAGAAATGGAACCACAGGAACCAAGCACATGCAGGAAGGCATTGAAGCCAGAAGGCTCTTCAGATGGAACACTGAAGCCTTCTGATAGAACACAAAGGATCCAAGATAAGACCTTTGTTCAAGGAGAAGTAATGGCTACCCGGGGTGACGCCCGTATCGAACATAGCAGACCACCGTCAACTAGCAAGACGACCCGGTCGCATAAGAAAATATCAAAAGCTCGTGAAGACTTACTGAAAATTAAGTTGGAACTTGCTAAGTTAGCACTTCAAAACGCAGAAGAAGAAGCTTCTGACAATGAATATATGGATGACAGAGACTCGAACAACGAGTACGTGCGTTCCTGGCTCGAAGAGACGCCAGAGCCCACACCGTTAAGGGAGGACGACGTCGCCAAAGGGGAAAACGTAAATAGAACTCAAGATAGGTGTCCGGGACGGACGTGATCGTTCAAGGCCGACAGGCAATCAGGAGGTTGTAAGGCTCCTGCTCAAACGCGTTGACGCCCCTTACACCTATTGTTCAGTTGTCATCTGGCAAGTATGAACCCTGGAGTCACTTGAAGGCTGCCAAGTATGTTGAGGTGAAAACGTGTTGTCCGGATAAATAAAAAACTATTTTTTCATGACCAGAAGCGACGTCTCTTCATGGTCCTCGTTACACAATGATGCGTGGAAATGATTTTAGGCGAAATAATGGCTACAAACGGATGATGTGCCTGCGTACTAGAGTCTGGCAAACGAAAGTAGAGAGTGAAAAAGCGCGGAAAATTCCTAATTCCCAAAACCTAATTTGATACTTTAGAATTAATAATAAATAATTCAAAAGTATCAAATTAGGTTATTCCAAGTATTTCATACTAATTTTGGGGTTGCTATGCCGAGATTTTTTAAAGGTGAATGGCAGATTTCGTACCGCATACTTTTTCTGTTGTTCGGTTATAGAATTTGTACCACTTATAATGTCAACTAAGCCATTTATTTGCATGTAAGTTTACTATTTTTAAAACTTCGGATTAATTAATAACATCAATCTAAAGATTTTAATATATAAACGTTATAAAATCGTTCGCTAAACGCAGTTATGTTATTAGAAATTGCCTTAAGTAAAGTAACACAAATATTGAATTCATAATTAATTACTTAGAAATAGAAATAACATTAAATATAATCAAACTCATCATTATCAAACTGTTGCAGTCCGCTGCTGGATATAGGTATCTCCTAATGCCCTGAGTAGGTACGATCCGCACCTCAATCTACCTACTTAATGGTAAGTAAAACACTACATAGATAGCAATAAATAATTTAATTAACACATAATTTAACATTTACCTATAAGTAACAATCTACATTGGTACACTAGTACTTAACCTTAAAAAATAAAACTGGTTATAACATTTACTTCCCAAGTTTTAAAAATCTAAGAATTTAAAAAGGGATTATCTATCATATTAACTACCAAATAAAACCAAAAATATCCCAAAACACGAAATTTCTATTAGCGGTACGAAACTCCCATACAAGCCTGCCGTTCGCCTTTGCCGCGCTTTTTCAGTCTCTACTTTCGTTTGCCAGACTCTATCGTTCATACAAACTCGACCGCAACGAGGACCATGATTGCGCAAAAACTTTTTAGTTTCAAAAATATAGCTTACAACTCTTAGCTAGGAACTGACGGAAACTACCCTTCTACTGGACCGATTTTGGTGAAATTTGCACTTCTAGATAGGTCTTAAGAAAACCTTCCCTCCGGTCTTTGATCCAGGTCCCTAGCCCCTACCATCAGGGAGTTCTCGCAGGGAGAACATCAAAGAAAGGGAATTCCCGTCAGTTTAACGGTTTACAAGTGGTTTTCTTCTAAAACTAGACCTTAGCTCTAGGGTACCAGCGAGGGACTTGGAGCCCTCCTACTGGGCCGTCGACACACATAAGTGTCACAGTTACATTTACAACCTTTAGGCGTACAGCCGCGTAAAGGTGCGAAAAGTTAGATTATGTTCCTAATCTTAGCACATAAACTTAATTTTTACTCAAACTGCTGGGTGGATCCACACCAAACATCCACCATCGGACAGCCCTCGCAATGGGCTATTCCACGCTGGACGGAATAGCCCATTGCGAGGGCTGGATACATATCCAACCCTCTAAGTAGCATTCACTCTGACATGTTTGTTTACATGAAAAAACCATGGAACCTCGCACCCTGATGGGTGTACCACCAGCCCTTCTGCTGCATAAGGCGCCGGGAAGCGGCCGGATACGAAAATATTGCGTTGTTCCACAGCTTTAACGTCTCTGTATGTGTGTGTATAGCTATATATTAGCTTTGTATCATGACTGAGTCTAGGCGCCTGCCTGAGGGTCCACGAAGGTAATGCTTCAGACAGCATATCTATAGCTGCCCAGGCACCAAAATGTGTCTTGTCATAGCGAACCATCGGCAGACGCATAGAAACGTGCATGCTGGCATACACAGACACATTATCTCAAGCAAGTGATGTCTATGTACTAGAATTACATAGGTGCTATCTATTTATAGGGCCTAGATAGAATTCTACGTCACCTAGAAGCGCTAAATGGCTTGTATCGAACTTTCTCAACACTTACTTACTTGAGGAAAATGTATGCATATTTACCTTTCCAGAGTGAAACTGCATTAAAACTGGCCATGTACTGTTATCTATACTAATATTATAAAGCTGAAGAGTTTGTTTGTTTGTTTGTTTGTTTGAACGCGCTAATCTCAGGAACTACTGGTTGGAATTGAAAAATCTTTTTGTGTTGGATAGTCCATTTATCGAGGAAGGCTATAGGCTATATAACATCACGCTGCGACCAATAGGAGCTGAGCATAAATGAAAAGTGTTGCAAAAACGTGCAAAAATATTCCTTTTTGAGAGCTTCCATTGCGTGCGCTGAATCATGTATGTGGGGTAGGTAGAGTAGGATAGGTAGTGTAGATGGGTAGATAGGTAGCCAGTTGACGAGAGCGAAGCCGCGTGGGACAGCTAGTTATGTATAATTTCTCAGTCATGGTATCCAGCTATACTATCTAGAACACCTAGATGGTGTTTCCTAACAAAACAATTGTGTGTCAGGAAATAATATGATTGGTACGTGAGTATAACACCCATACCACTACCTCGTACCCTGCCAATATCGGGGGTCAAAATTAAGTAAACAAAATATTTTTATTGCCTTAAAACTATACATTCATCATATATCTAAGGTACCTTATGCATAATACTAATACAAAAGCGCTATATGCGCACTATAAGCTATATAAAAGCCCCTAAAACATGATTTTAATGTCACCAAAATTCTACGTCGCGAACATCTCTCCCGCCGTGCAGTGTCGCGTCGACTCGATGCTACGTTGGCGCGGCGCTGCATCAGCATAGTGAGCGACGCACGTCGGCAGCGTCTCGTGACCTCGACGCTCAGCGACTCGTCGCTCAGCTCTCGCCGCTGGAACTCTGCTGCGCTCATTTTGGCAAGGGAATGAGCTTCTTCACCGTGCGCTTTAGAGTGCCGCCAGTGGTGCGCACCTCAGCGGTCCGGACTTCTCCATCAGGGCCAGGGTATATGGCCTCGATGCGGCCTCACGGCCACGTGTTGCGAGGCAGCTGCCCGTCCGCGATAAGGACGGGGTCGCCCACCAGCAGGCCAGGCCCGCGGCTATGGGGCTCCCGCCGGTTTTGGAGCTCCGGCAGGTCTGTGTCTTGGTCGGTGAAAACGCTGTATGATGGCGGTATTCACGACCTCTGTTTGGTTTATATATTTTCGGCGGTATTCACCCTGTTCGCGCTGCTTGTTGCAGGTGCCATTTCAGTATGTCCCTTCTTTGTATGGGAATTCAACTCTATTTTTCTGTTCTGAAGATCCGGTTTCCTACCCGGCTTCTTCTCGAATGAGACAAGCTTTTTGAGAGCTTTCTCGTTACTAAAGGGCAGTTCTATGTTTACAACGGGCCAGCGCGTGGCCGTTTCTATGTGCCCATTTCCTAACTGTCTTGTTCGACGGTTCAGGATTTCTTCTGCCCTCTTCTGGGGGTTAGAAGCTGGCTGTTTTGGATTGATAGCCAACGATTCGATAGCGAAGAATTCACGGAGCTGCTTGTTCAGTTCCGCATCTTGCCTTTCGTCAACGGACTGACACCCGTTGACATAATGCACCTGCTAGCCCAGTGTTCTGGCGTGCGCGCCGTGCAATGTCCAGCCAATCATGGTTTTCGACGCGATGGGTTGGTTTCTAGGTCCTCTGCGGACTTCGTTGTCCAACAACAAATGCCAGTTGTCTTGGCCAACTATTATTTTTGGCACTCCAGCAGGATATATAAGCTGCGACGTCAAGTCTAGAAGGTGCCTACAGCGTGCTACGTCTTCTTGACTGACTGCCTGTGGTGACAGGTTGAGCTTCGAAATGGTGCGCGCCTTGAAGGGCACCCTATCTCTATCACCCTATTTCATTCGAGTTGTGAGAGCGACGGTTATACGTCTCGATAAGGGAGTATCGATCATGGTGTTTCAGATGGCACCGATCTTCAGAGGGTCAATTGGGCCCACTGCTCCCACTCGCTGAGCGATTGCTTCGTCGATCAGCGAAACGGTGGATCCGTCGTCAAGGAGTGCGTATGTGTCTGCCTCTCCCGCCGGTCCTATTACCCGGACCGGTATCATCATCAGGAAAGCGTGACTCGATGTAGTTCGCGAACTGGCCACCGTCTCCTGAGACTTCTTCTCTTCTGGAACAGCAGGCTTCCTTGTCCTGTCTGTATGAAGAAGTCGATGGTGCGTGGATGTACACCCCTTATGACCACACTGCTTCTTGTTGCAAGTGTGTCCAGCACGACGTTGTCTTAGGCAGCGATAGCACAAGTTGTAATTCTTGGCTAGCTCCCATCTCTTGTCACTTGCTGCGTCTCTGAACCTTTGGCAGTCAGACGCGTAGTGACCACTATTATCGCAAATTCGACATTTGTTTACCGGTTTATCGGTAGCTGTGTGCGTCTGTTGTATGACGCGTTTTCCCGCCAGAGAATCCGTTTCCTTGATGTTCTCAGACGGGGCGAATGCACTGCAGAAGTGAGCTTGTTCTGTGATGAAGTCGCTGAAGAGTGACAGGTCTGGCAACGACTGGTACTTTTCTGTGTACACGCAGAGAATTGGGTAGCTTCTCAGTTAGCTGGCGCATCAGCTCGGCATTGAGCAGATTCTTGAGAGCGCGCAGAGTGACAACTCCGCTTCTGACTCGACTTGCAAAGGTGCAGATGTCCTTGGGCGATTCGCTGCATCGTGGCAGCCCTCTAAGTCGGTCCGTTTCGGCCTGAGCAATTGAGTCAGGACGTCCGTACTGTAGTTCCAATTCTCTCATTATCTCATCCGGTTTTGCGTTCCCGATGAGCTCTGAGCTCACTGTCTCCAGTGCGCGACCACGCAACCTCCTTCTGAGTCTTGCCGTGTTTTCTATGTCGCTGAAGTAGGCATGAGTTGCCTCGTAAATGGCTCGAAAAGATAGCCATTCTGTATTAGCTCCACCGAAATTCGGCAGAGTCATGATAACCTGCGACGCCGATCGGTTAGGCATCCATGGTTCGATTTTTCTGTCGGCTAGCGACGCTATAGCGAATGTCAGCTCCGTTAGAAAGGGACGGAGTGACTCTTTCGCTTCTAAGTGCCTTGACGGCTCCGCCTTGGACGGCTCTGTCCTAGGTGGTTCGATGTTAGACTTCACTGGTGGATGGTCTATATGGTCTATATGTTTCTGGGAGTCCGCTATAGCGTCGACGGCCGCAGCTGTGGTCCAATCGTCATTGTCCCCTTTGGCGACGTCATTCTCCCTCAACGGTGTGAGCTCTGGCGCCTCTTCGAGCCACGAACCGACATACTCTTCATTTGAGTCTCTGTCATCCATATATTCATCCCCAGAAGCTTCTTCTTCTGCTTTTTGAAGTGCTAACTTAGCAAGTTCCAACTTTATTTTCAATAAGTCTTCACGAGCTCTTGATATTTTCTTACGTGACCGGGTCGTCTTGCTAGTTGACGGCGGTCTAGTATGTTCGATACGGGCGTCACCCCGGGTAGCCATTACTTCTCCTTGAACAAAGGTCTTATCTTGGATCCTTTGTTCTCTATCAGAAGGCTTCAGTGTTCCTTCTGAATAGCCTTCTGGCTTCAATGCCTTCCTGCATGTGTTTGGTTCCTGTGGTTCCTCCTCTTCACGTGTGGGCGTGTTGTCACCTATCTGTGACGTAGGTGAGCTTCTGACTGGTATGGACTTTTCTGTCCCTTCAGTTGTAGTCGGCGAGCGTGGGGGCAGCTGATGATGTATGCCTGCACCTGGACGCTCAATGGCGACTGTGCATGCTTCAGGCCTCTTGTCCTGGGATCTGGTAGTCGGCATCCTGATTGGTGCAAAATTTCAGTTTAAATACGCCAAGTCCAATCTTCAACTCAAGACGTCAACTCTAATGGGTTAAGTCCACTCTAGACTTCAGCACGAACTGGTTGACATCTATTTTCGAGCTTCGAAACGGCTATGTCCAAACTTGAATGTTTCTTGAAAACTGCTAAGTCGTAACTCCGGGTTAAGTCCGATTTCATTCGTCGGCTTGAAGAGGGTTCGCTTCCTTTTTCAAACTTTGAAAAGTTCCTCCAAACTCCGGGTTAACTTTAAACTTCGGGTTATTTCCGACCCTCTTAACTCCAGGTTATCCTTCAGACTACAAATTCCTAGTCAGTCTTCAAACTATAAGTTCCAAATCAACTTCAAACTTCAATGTCAATACGTAAACAAGTTCACTATAAGACTTTCAACACAAAATGGGTAAGCAGATGAGTATGTTTTCACCTTACTTACTGTTGTCTAAGTGTCAACTTGTCCAGGAGCCTCCAAGGATGATCAGCTGAGCTTATACCAATCACAGAACTGTTGGTCTAACTCTTGACGTTAGTAGTCACTCCAGACTCCAGATATCCAGCTTGAATACTCCAGGCTTTGATCGAGAGCTTCTATCTCGCTAACGACTATTTGTTTTAAAACAAATTCTAAGTCGAAAATAAGCCTTCAGCTATAACGCTTTAGGAAATTTCAGCAACTATTTTTTCATTCTATTTTATAGAACAAGTCGCCCACTCGACTATTCAATATGCTTCTGTGTATAAGCCTCTTCTAGGATAACGCTTCAGCGATAATCCTTCAGCAGTAATCCTTCAGGAATTCTATGAACGTCGTATGTTCGTTCTATCTCCTAAACGAGCTCCCTACACGCTGTTTTGAAAACTCCGATGATGAGTTTTCTAGCGATAACTCTTCAGGCTATGCTATATTCCTTCAGGATACAGTTTCTGTGTAATCTGCAATTACTGTGATTTCTCAGTAAGCAGGTTACACAACAGAAACAGCTGAAAAAAACGTCTTTTCGCGACGGTAATCACACGGGAACGGTTAGGTTCTCAGGAAGCAGGTAGCACCACAGGAACGGCTCAGGAACGGCGGCTGCGTCCCAATAAAATGGTTGTCCTCCAGGGCTAGTCCACGCGTGGGGCCCAATCCACGCGTGGGGCCCAATCCACTCGTGCACTCTTCACGACGGTAGTCGCTCTGGAAGTTTCCACTACGAAAACGATTGTACGTTGCGCCTTTTGAAGACGCTAATCACCCAGTAATACGGTTGGTCACCAGTAACTGGGTTTTCCCACCCAGGAAACGGGTTTCTATAACAGTTGGTTTGTTGTTTTAATTTTACATATCTCCAAAAAGCTCGCTCACGTAAAGTAAGAAATGATTGATTATCAGAAAGATTGCCATACCTCTTAAATTTTGAGTGAAATTTAGCCTTTTCCCTAATAATTTTAATAAGAGGGCTTTTGTACCAAGGAGGAGACTTGCCCCACTTGCTTTCTTTTTTAATAGTAAGGATAGTGCGCAGGCGCATGGTCCAAATTGTAGCCATTATTTCACCTAAGTCAATGCCACACATCATTGTGTAACGAGGACCATGTAGAAACGTCGCTTTTGATCATGAACACATAAGTCTTTTATTTATCTGGACATCACGCCTTCACCTCAACATACTTGGCAGCCTTCAAGCGACTCCATGGTCTGATATTGCCCGATGACAACTGAAGTATAAGTGCAGGGGCGACAACGCGTTCGAGCAGGAGCCTAACAACCTCCAGAATACCTATCTACCTCAAGCAATCACGTCCGTCCCGTACAGTTAGTTTATACAAAATTCTTTGTAAAAAATTTAAAACCGTACGTTTGCGCAAGCGACACAGGCTCCCCGTCGGCCGTTGCCGAAGCAATACTAACGCGGATATGGGGAAAGAGCGGCGGCTCTAGTTAGAATGGGCGGAACGCGCGCCAACGTATTTCCGTCATATTATTAAAACCAATACTCGTTTTGAAAATCTAAGACCTATACGTTATAGCAAACATGTAGTTTTCTTATTACTTAAAAGCTGACCATCCATGAAGTTTATACGCCGTACCAAGGAATTATTTTCTTTTTTAGAGATTACTTTGGTTTTTTTTTCTATCGAGGCAACTAGAAGTAATCGTGTATCTAAAACCTATGATTTATAGAGTGAATCCTTAAGTATCTTACATATTAATTTCATAGCAAAAAGTCACGAAATAACGAAATTACGTATCGTTTCCTTGGTGGGCTCTTAATAACAAATGTTACGTATGCCTAGGAATTGGGTCTCCCTTGTTTGAAAGAAACGAATTTGACAAATTTTCACTTCCCAAAAAATTTTTCGCATAATTTCATTTGCCAAATTATTACTTAGCAAAAAATCTATTCACAAAAATTTATAACGCAAACCCAATGTTTGGGCAATGATCGTTTTAACTATAAATTGTTTACCAACTAGTACTTTTAACATTTTTATTTAGTCAAATATTTCAGTTGGAATAACAGTTTTTACGCAAAATCAAATAAGCCAAATATTTATACTTTTTCCTTTTTTTTTATTTTATATTTTGTTATTTAATGTAGTCGTTCCTGGTAGTCAAATAGGTCCCAGTTTTAACCTAACGTAACCATTTTTTTTTATAAGTAATCATCCAAATCTAAATAAGTTCAGCAATCAATCAATCGCCTAGCGTGCGTCACTGCTGATCATGCACCGGATCCGCGCGTGAAGCATTACGTAAACTGCACGATTGCAGTTTTACTGATTTAGTAATAAGTTTATTTTATAGAATAATTGTAATCTTAATTTTAGTCTTGTAGTTCTAATCCTAAAGTAAACATTATATTTTAATTAAATAAATCTTTTTTAATAATTATCTTGTTCGCTGAAACTTAACTGGCGCAGTCGGTAGGATCGCGACACTCAGTTTCAAATAGAACTCTTTGGCCTGAGTGAACGATTTCTATCGTTATCATCGCGATCACAACATTGTATCTATGACGGCGAGCAACCTGCGGGAGACCCGGAGAATTGGGAGTCCTGCTGAACTGCAAGGCCCGGCTGGAGATGCAGAGGATATTGGGGTGAGTGCAAGTTGTCTGCCCAGTTTCCATGCTATATTTCCTGTCGTAATAGTTTAAACGTTATATGTGTGTTTGTGTTAAAGCTAAAATCGCTATAGACATATCACCAACTAGGGAAACGTTTCGAATTCGTTTAGTAAGCCAATATATTATTTAATCATACGTGTTTATTTGTTCACTTAAATCGCGACTCAAATAACACGTATAACATTTCACGCTACTTCCTTACATAGGTAGTAAGCAGACTGGTAGCTAATAGTCTCAATTAAAGTTTATTTTTAGTGGTTCATAACTAGATAGCAATGGCCATGGCAAGTATCGAGTTAGCAACCTTTAAGTTCGTTTCTGAGGTGTTACCGAAGTACGACGGTAACCCCAAAACATTAAATTACTTTATTAAGGAAGTAGAAAGCGTAATATTATTACTAGAACCACCAGTTAGGGCAAACTCTGCTCTTATTAGCTTAATTAAAAGGAAGTTAAGTGGTGCTGCAATTAGCGCAATAGCTTCCGAAGGGACAGTAGACACCTGGGAAGCTATTAAAATTGCGCTGACGCGCAGATTAGGTGAAACGCGCAATGAAATCCAAGTGATGCAAGAGTTGTCACGTTTGCGTCGAAATAAAAATGAGGACGCTGAGTCATATGGTCAACGTTTGCGGGATTTATTAGAAACATTGAATGTTGTAGGTAAACATACTGATAAATCTTACTATGAAAACATGGTAATAGATTAATATTTAAACCATCTAGAGTTCTATGTATCTATAGGCGTGCGGATAGCGAAACCTTTGACTCTTGAAGCAGCTATAGTAACGGCGAGACAAGAGGAGGCGCGATTACCATTTAATAGAATGAATAATAGCTTTAGTTCACTAGCAATACAACCCAAACAGAAAGAAACACCTAAGCCTAACCAAATGGTACCCCATAGTCATTTCACCCCCCGAAATAGCTGGAACCCAGAACCCAGGCAGCAGCGAGGTCAAGGCATACCTCTTCGGAAAAACGGCCCCGCGTCAGGTAATGTAAGGCCTAGCGGTTCAGGCACATTCAGGAACTCAGGCAATTTTAGATCGCAACCGAACGTACCACGTCAACAGGTAAATTCACCACAAAGGGTGTCTGACGTCACTATGAGGTCAGTAAATCAGCCTGAAAAACCACATTTTGTTCCTGAAGTAATGTTTTTCACGCAACACAGTCAAGAGCAGTATTACCCAGACGGCTACGCCCCTACTATAACGGTGAGTGCTATAGTCATAGCTTGCAACATAAAGACCAAGAGTACGAGTATACGTTGGATATGCCTGAAGATGCATCAAATCACCAGGATTTTCTCCAGGACGAGGACCAATTGAACCTAAAATGACAAATACCATCGATCTCAATCACCAAGGTAAAGACCACCTTCCATATATAGAGCTTCCGGAATTCCAAGGTAAATTCTTACTTGATACTGGAGCTTCACGATGTATGATATCACCTGATGTAATAGCCGGTACTAGTTTCGAAAATTTTGTAGAATATGAACCATTCCAAGTCAAAACAGCACACGCTGTTACTCGTTACGAATACGTTGCAATTTTACCTTTACCACCACTGTTTAACACAGATACGTATCATAAATTCTTGATGTTCGACTTTGACCCAAAATATAGAGGTCTCATTGGTATGGACTTATTGAAAAAGTTAAGTTGTAGTATAGACTTCAAAAATAAGGTGCTACGAACGTTTAATACCGAAATACCAATTTATTTCGATTATCCAGTGTCTTCACTGGACGAGAAGTTTATTGTAGTAAAAAACAACTTTATGGACGGTAACTATATTTGCGACGACTTTTATTGGTCTAAGGGACTTAAGTCACCAGCCGCGATAGTAACAGTAAAATACGGGATTTTCAAGACAGCCGTAATCAATTTTACTGATACGCAGCAAACAGTTAGTAATAACTGCGTCTTAGCTCTAGAGCCACTACCACCACAGTTAGCAGAGAATAATCAATCGCATAAGCTTAACGCAATTGAAACTAACATTGACATAGACAAAGAACTTTGCGAAAATTTAAAGAAAATTCGTACTAGCCATATGAACGAAGAAGAAGAACGCGAAATTATCAAAATCTGTTATCAATATCGTAACATATTTTATTCCGAGAAAATACCTTTATCTTTTACTCACACAGTTAAACACGAACTGAGATTAAATGACGATACCCCGATTTTTGTAAGAAGTTACAGACAGGCCCCCAAACAGCGTATTGAGATTCAAAAACAAGTAGATAACTTATTAAATCAGGGAATCATTAGGGAAAGCATTTCACCCTGGTCATGCCCAGTCCACATAGTCCCGAAAAAGCCAGATGCGTCTGGAAAAGTTAAATGGAGGCTTGTTATAGACTATAGACGTCTTAATGACAGAATTATAGAGGACAAATATCCCTTACCAAATATTAACGATATCCTTGATAGACTAGGGCGCGCACAATATTTTACCACCCTCGATTTAGCAAGTGGCTACCACCAACTGGAAATGCACCCAAAAGACGTAGAGAAAACAGCATTTACCACTGAAAGAGGTCATTACGAGTTTTTAAGGATGCCCTTCGGGTTAAAGAACGCCCTGAGTACTTTTCAACGTCTTATGGACCATATACTCAGAGGCATTGATAACGTATTTACCTACTTGGATGACGTCTTAATCGCAGCTACGTCACTCCAACACCATAACGAAAAACTCAAGTTAGTATTTGAGCGATTCAAAATGCATAATCTCAAGGTTCAGTTAGACAAGTCTGAATTTTTACAGAAACACGTCAATTTCCTAGGACATGAATTAACTGACCAAGGGCTGAAACCCAACAAGGACATGATCAAAGCAGTCCTTAATTTCCCTATACCCCAAACACAAAAGGACATAAAGGCTTTCTTAGGACTAGTAGGTTATTACCGAAAGTTTATAAAGGACTTTGCGAAACTTACAAAACCTGTAACATCATGTCTTAAAAAGAACGCAAAAGTCGTACATACAGACGAATTTTTAGACGCAGTAAATAAATGCAAACAAATTCTAACAAATGCCTCACTCAATCCTTCAATACTCTCTCTGACTTCGACAAACCTTTCATCTTGACAACAGATGCATCCAACTTCGCGCTAGGTGCAGTTTTGTCTCAAGGCAATGTTGGTTCAGATAAACCGGTAGCCTATGCATCAAGAACACTATGTGACACCGAGACTCGTTACTCGACTATAGAGAAAGAGCTGTTAGGTATAGTTTGGGCAATAAAATATTTTAGACCCTATTTGTATGGACGAAAATTTACAATTTATACAGACCACAGACCTCTGACATGGTTAATGAGTTTAAAAGACCCTAATTCCAAATAAACCCGTTAAAAGTTAAAGATAGCAGAATACGACTATAAGGTAGTTTATAAAAAGGGTAAACAAAACATTAATGCAGATGCATTATCTAGGGCAAAAATCTTTCATAAAAGTTTAGAATCTTTGGCGGTTAATTTTGACGATAATGAGGATGAGAATTTAATTAACAGAATGTTTGATAATGCCCGTAGACAGGCAGAGTTAGATAATAATAACCCCGATCAACATAACAACGAGATAGTAGTAGGAAAAACAAACCTCCCTCAAACTGACAAAGGAACAGATTCAATGAGTATCGTAACCGTTGACCCAGACCAATTAGTCTCTACAAACCATACACAACCTGATAACGAAAACAATGGTATCCCTATCATATCAGACGCGATAGATAAACAATTAAAACCATTTTATATTAGGTCTACTCCAGGTTCTACATACAGAGTTGAAAACAGATCAACTAATTCTAGGATGGTCATTAAGGACGTTTTCATCCCGGTAAATAATACCGAATCTGAAATAGTAAAATTCCTTAAAGAACACACAATAGCAGACCGTATTTTTCACTGGTATTTTTACGTTGAAAACTTGTATCTAGCTTTTTCAAGAGTTTACACCACTATTTTTAATAACAAAGGACCTAAATTAATAAGATGTACGTCCCTAGTTACACTTGTTGAAAACAAAACAGAACAACAAGAACTCATTAAGCGATATCACGAAGGTAAATCATCACACCGAGGTATCCAGGAGACATACAAGCAACTGCATAGAAACTATCACTGGCCTAATATGTTGTTATCAATCCAAAGATTCATTAACCAGTGCGATTTATGCTTAAAAGCCAAATATGAAAGAAATCCCTTGAGACCCCTATTAGCTATAACCGAAACACCTACGAAACCGTTTCAACGCAAATAAAGACGACCCGAGGCAATTACTCATGAAATATGCTATTATCGCTTATAACAATGCTATTCACTCTACTACAGGCTATACACCACGTGAGCTTTTGTTTGGTCATACAGCATCCAGGAACCCTTTAGAACTATACTATCCTAAAGAATTCTATCAAGATTATGTATTTAATCACCGTAAAAATGCAGAGGCAGTACAGGAATGTATAGCAGTCCACATGTCCAAAAATAAAGAGCAGATAATAGAAAAGCGAAACCAAGCAGCCGAAGCGATAACATTCAAGGTAGGTGAAACCGTTTATAAACAGGTTGCCAAAACTACGAGGAGCGACGAGACGAAGCCAGTATTCAAAGGTCCGTACAAAATCATTAATTTTCATCCTAATAATGTAGCAGAAATTATAGGTAGTCACCCAAACTCTAAATCTATTCGAGTCCATTTAAGCTTTTACGAAGGCCACATCTTGTTCCAGGACCCTCGTCACAGAAGCCTTCGTGATCCACGCAACCGCCAATCTAACCCTCAATCCCGTAGATAACGCTAATGGCATACTGTTGCTAAAACAGGGCCAGATCTTAAAGCAGTTAGATACCTTTAGTTTGGCTTGTGTTTATAATGTATCCTATTTACAGGAAACAACTCTCAAGCTTATGTCATTATATGCCAGTACTAAAGCTACTGAAAATAATGAAGAGTTAAATAAAGCTTATAAAGATCAGATAGAAAGTAGTTTAAATTTAATAGGTAAGAAAATAGTATTTATCGCACCGCGGCATAGATTAAGACGTGGCCTAATTAACGGTTTAGGTTCCATAGTAAAAACTATTACAGGCAACTTAGATTATGAAGATGCTATTAAATTCGAAAATGAAATATCTAGCTTACGCAATTTGATTCATCTCAAAACTAAACATTATTTATAGCAAAACACGCAGTTGAAGAATTCAGTAAACAGGTTGAACTCTTAGACATAAACCAAAAAAAAAATTGCTGCAATGCTGAAAAATGCCACTTTTAGTAATAATTTAGTATTAGGCAGGTTGCACTTCTTAGATTTATACATTCAAATAGAATTTAGTTTGCAACTACTTCTAGAAGCTAGTTATTTTAGAAGACGCCATGACTTTTGCACAGTTAGAAGTAATGCATCCTAGTATAATATCCCCCCATAGTCTTATTAAGGAAATGTTGACTATTCAAAAATTTAATCAATTCAGACCCGTTGAAAATATCAGCATAAATAATATTCATAGTATAGAGAAGTCTATTATACTAGAGATCCCTTCCACTGACCCAAACCCCTACGACCTTATCCATCTATACTCTATACCTGACAAACAAAACCTCACCATTATCCCTAAATCCAAATACCTTGCACTGGGAACCAACGAGTACTCATACTTAGAAGAAGACTGCAAGAAGATCACGCAAGATGTCCAGCTCTGCACATCATTGAACACCCAGCCCATAGAGAAATCCGAAGACTGCATAATAGCTCTTATAAAACATGAGCGCAAGAACTGCACACGAGCCAGAATGGAGCTGAAGCAAGGGAAGGTCCAGAAACTACATGAGAACAAATGACTTATCATCTTAAAGGACTAGCAAATCCCAAGAACTCGTTGTGGAAGGAAATCAGACTACAAAAGGATAACAGGCATACATATCGCCAGCATTACAAGCGATTGCCAAATAGACATATTCAACCGAACACTGAAGACAAGCACCAATACTGTTACAGCCGACGAAATCATACCACTCCCCAGCAAAACTAACATCTTGGAGGAGAATATCCACTATAACCTGCAACTTGAAGACATATCACTGGACAGCATTCACAAACTCATGGATCGGGCTGAAAACATAGAAGAAACTACCACAACACTAGGACTTTACCTCATCCTGGTAGCTGGCATCACCTGAAAGCTGTGGCAGCAAACACGACGAACTAGTCAACCAGTACAAGAAGGAGCTGGCACTGAGGACACTGCTGGAAGCTGCGGGATGCGCTTCTATCTTGAGGAGGGAGGAGTTAGGCCTAGTGCGTCACTGCTGATCATGCACCGGATCCGCGCGTGAAGCATTGCGTAAACTGCACGATTGCAGTTTTACTGATCTAGCAATAAGTTTAGTTTATAGAATAATTGTAATCTTAATTTTAGTCTTGTAGTTCTAATCCTAAAGTAAACATTATATTTTAATTAAATAAATATTTTTTAGGGTTCCGTAGCCAAATGGCAAAAAACGGAACCCTTATAGATTCGTCATGTCTGTCTGTCTGTCTGTCCGTCCGTATGTCACAGCCGCTTTTTACCGAAACTATAAGAACTATGCTGTTGAAACTTGGTAAGTAGATGTATTCTGTGAACCGCATTAAGATTTTCACACAAAAATAAAAATAAAACAATAAATTTTGGGGGTTCCCATACTTGAAACTAAAACTAAAAATATTTTTTTTCATCAAACCCATACGTGTGGGGTATCTATGGATAGGTCTTTAAAAATGATATAGAGGTTTCTAATATCATTTTTTTCTAAATTGAATAGTTTGCGCGAGAGACTCTTCCAAAGTGGTAAAATGTGTGCCCCCCCCCCCCCCTGTAACTTCTAAAATAAGAGAATGATAAAACTGAAAAAAATATATGATGTACATTACTATGTAAACTGCCAGCGAAAATTGGTTTGAACGAGACCTAGTCAGTAGTTTTTTTTTTAATACGTCATAAATCGTAAACCGCAATTTACCAAGTACGGAACCCTTCGTGCGCGAGTCCGACTCGCACTTGGCCGGTTTTTATTAATTATCTTGTTCGCTAAAACTTAACTCCGGGTAACCTACTAAAAACAATTTCTTTTATCTATTAATGCAAGACGTTTCTGGCACTCGCTGGCCGCTGTCACGGCACCGCTCGCTTCGCTCGCTCAGCTCGTGCGTAGGAGGTCACAGTTTTAACCTAACCTAACTGTAGTGTATCTGTCTCACTCACACGTTCACTTTGCCATCCCCACTTTCCCCCACACAGATATACACAATCTCGTGCGCACCACGTTGTATTAAGCGAGCCACTGGCCTGAGTAGACGTATTGAAGTGTGGTCATTAAGTGCGTGAACGAGCCTGTGAATTGCCCCATTTACCGGTCACTACAAATGGCGACGAGGGTAAAGTAACATTGGTGTAAATAAAAAGAAGAAGGATTGGGGTAAGTAGATAATGCATGACATGACACATGGTTATTTGTTATCGTTTAGGCACCCACATTCCGTTATGTAAATAAGATGTTTAAGCAGGTCTCACGTGATAAAAATGAAAAAAGTATATGGTAAATACCTATTTATTGTGTTAACATCATATGACTGCTTAAATACATAACTATGTAGCGGAAAATAAATTCTTAGGCAGAATTTATTTTCCGTATATTGAGTAAATAACCGTTCCAGATTTTAAAAATAAAGTAAATGTAGTATTACGAAGGTAAATAAATTCGTGTTATTCTAATCAAAGAGCCGAGGGCTATGACTAAGTAGTGTCTAATTATTAAAAAACTGTGCCGTTAAACAAACACCAAACAGCTGTTCTGAAACGATTTCAAAATTGTATTTGTGGGTAGCTGCGTAACAAAATTTACTTTACTATTTCAAATCATAACATCTGATCAGAATAATAAAATCGATACATTGTTATTTTGAAACCAAATTACTGCGTCTGCAACGCGAATATCTTTGAAATTTTTCCACAGACAATCGATAGTCTACTCAACTAGTCGAACTATTTTATGGTTACCGGTCATAACTCAAATAGGGGTTTCAAATGATCGGGAAATATGTTTTGATTACATATGTTTTATAGCGGCATATTGTGATTTCGTTTCAATTCGGACACATAAAGCTATTTGAAATTGTGGTACATCGATGCTATGGAGTTTCAGCAATTCGGCAGTTCGATTGGATTACTTTGGGGAATTAGCCATCGGGACTTTCGAAATCAAGCAGTAAACCTAAAGATTATAGGCACTCTAGTGCAGTTTGCAGTTACAACCACGCCTATGGTGTCCATACTGGCTTATCTATATAATCTTAATGGAAGGCCTTAAAACTTTGGTATATATGAACTGTTTATGTTGTGTGTGTACATTGCAGGTAAATATAGGCCGAAATGCCCACGTATTTATTAACAACAATTAACAGTAACAGTAACTTTCAATATCACCAAAGGTGGTTTGGGCAACAATGTAGTGTACATCCTAATGGCCAATACTGAGACTACCCCATATTGAGTCTACCGATTAAAATGTTAATGTTAATAAACAATAACTTTTAATATCACCAAAAGTGGTTTGGGCAAAAAAAAAAAAAAAATGTGTATTGTAGGTCTCAAGATTTAATTGAATTACGTCAAGCCACGCTGATTCTAAAGAGCTCATAATGGGCACGTAAATATTTGCAAACATCCTAAGGCTATGCATACAATATTCATTTTGGTTACATAAGCCATGCATATGAGTCCAAATTCCTGCTGTAAACAGCGGTGACTCATGCTATGACAGTGCTATATAAAATACGGGGTTTTAGTTACGTGGTTTAGGGAAATTAAACCTAAAAAGAAAATGAATGAATGATTTATAACAATATAAACAAATTTGTATTTCTATTCAATTTGTTATTACAATATTAGTTAGTTAACAAATTTGTATTAACTTTGAAATAATCTTTTCAAGACCTTGTTGTTTGTTCATTGCATACGCAGCATATACAGTACGCTTTGGAACAATATATTAAACTTATTACATTCTGAGCAAGAAAAAAAAAACTAAATCGCTCGCGCGCAGTTCGAAAATTATCCCTAGTAAACATTTCATTATTATTTACTAAGATGGGTGGCTTATGTGCTGTTCTGGACTGTTATCTATCTCTGTGCCGAGTTTCGTCCGGATCCGTTCAGCGGTTCTGTCGTGGTTGGCGGGCGGACATGCATCCGTCCGTCCGTACTTTTACGATTATAATTAAGGTGACGATCAGTCTTTGAGCTAAAATCAACTGACAGTTGCCTACCATTCTTCAAAAGGGGTTGAGCTGCTGACCCTATCAGGTATGTATTAGATTTTTCTTACTATATATATACCAGTCATCTCATGGTGGATTTAAGACGTTTCAAAAAAAAAAAAAAAAAAAACTGTGTCAATACAGGCGCGCAACTACTATGACCATTTTGTTCATTGCAGTAAGTAGATCATTAGTTGGAAAAAATATATATTGTGATAAAGTAGAAATTAGAATTAACTTTAGTCGCGCATTGTTTACTAATAGAAGGAAACGCAGAATAATATTAGATGAAATAAATACGAACAATTAAGTGTACTATTTATGAGTTTATTCTGAATTCAAAGAAAATGCTAAATAACTACGAGTAAATGTCGAGTAAATATTCAATAAGCAAATATCATTCGATTTTTATCACGGCGAGATTGCTAAACTAATTGTCACTGACTTTCACACTATAATATATAAGTCTATGACTGTCTTATCAAATCGATGGCAAGTTGTTGCTAAAAAATATATATTTAAGCAAGATTAGACCAAATTGGGTTAGAATACCCGTAGAAGAATTAGTATATGGTGGGTCAGGCTTCAATCTTGTTGATTGTACATATAATTATATTGAGTCATTACAAAATTAATTATTTTAAACTGAAAATTTAAATAGAAGTGTTGTGACACTGAGATTCGCGCCACTATAAAATAATACAACACAGAATTTACATTTGCAGTTTTCGGAGTATTTAAATCAGGACACCTGAATCTATTTGAGAAGACACGATGAGCAATAGCTATCTTTGTACTTTGATTTACACCTGTGTGTGTATGTCTTACAAATATAAAGTTTGAATATGAGTTCTTCTTTAACGTCAAACGGACGAAAAGGTTAGTTTATGGACAAACGCAAACGATCAGCATTCATCATTAAAATGAGATGGTTTGCCTGACCATTAAGCGTATTTCAAGCGAAACAAAAGAACGTATGGCATATGTTTGGCTACATCATAAGCGGGTGATGCCAGGTTAGGAGGCTAGATCCAAGGTGGCTGATGCCATAAGGTATGGCTAGATCCTAGTCGAGTTATGTCTATTTGGGTTAGATTCAAGGCGGGTCATGTTGTGTAATAGTGTCTATTTCATGTAGAATGAGTCTAATGAAAATCTAAACTCAATATACGTAGATAACGATTTGATTTAAAGTGGTGTACAGTTTGGAGAGCACGCTGGATCAGAATAGCCATATGACCACTGCTGTTGTAAAAAGATACCGCCAGGACCAGACAACTATCGAAATGTCAGTTTTAACAAAGTGCCTCATCGATCGATAGCCTTGAAGTTATTTAGCTGTGAAGATATGCAATGTTAACGTTAACACCTTACCCCGAACTGTTTTGGTAAAACCATAAGGGTAAACACTTTCGTAGGTGTGTGGTCCATTGGTGTTGAGGATTGTCAGATTTACAAAGTCACGGAATAGTTCTCAGTTATAAGTAAACATCATTATGGTGAGGAAACCGTATGTCCAGTTGCCGGTGATTCGGGCACGTGTGACGTCCGCCGGGCAACGTTTAGCTCGTGTGGTGGATTGAGGCCTTGTCCCTGTCGCAGAGGGGAGGTACGCTTGCCAGCAAACGGAGCATTATAGGCTGATTATGCTTATAGGAATAGCTGGAGTGAAAAGACGCTGCCATTTAATTGGTTGGTTGTTCTACCTTTCAATTTTGGGCGCACGGTTGGCGTAGTGGTTGAGCGATTGACAGCTGTGCTGCGTGTCGCGGGTTCGATTCCCGCACGGAACAAATATTTGTATGACCTACAGATAGTTGTTCTGGTTCTGGGTGTTTGTGTATGTGAGTTTATATGTTTGTAAACGCACCCACGATACAGGAAGAAATTCTGAGTGTGGGGCCATTAAATTGGCGGGTTTGGCTACCATTAAATTGGTGGGTTTGGCTACCATTAAATTGGTGGGTTGCCGCCATTAAATTGGTGGGTTGCCGCCATTAAATTGGTGGGTTGCTGCCATTAAATTGGCGGGTTTGGCTACCATTAAATTGGTGGGTTTGGCTACCATTAAATTGGTGGGTTTGGCTACCATTAAATTGGTGGGTTGCCGCCATTAAATTGGTGGATATTGCTACCATTAAATTGGTGGATTTTGCTACCATTAAATTGGTGGGTTGCCGCCATTAAATTGGTGGGTTGCTGCCATTAAATTGGCGGGTTTGGCTACCATTAAATTGGTGGGTTTGGCTACCATTAAATTGGTGGGTTTGGCTACCATTAAATTAGTGGGTTTTGCTACCTTTAAATTGGTTGATATTGATACCATTAAATTGGTGGGTTGCTGCCATTAAATTGGCGGGTTTGGCTACCATTAAATTGGTGGGTTTTGCTACCATTAAATTGGTTGATATTACTACCATTAAATTGGTGGGATTTGCTACCATTAAATTGGTGGGATTTGCTGCCATTAAATTGGAGAAATTGTGATTACCATTAAATTAGAGATTTGAGTACATACATGAACTCACACCTTTTTTTTCAATGTCAGTAACATTCTAGAAACACAAACAAGTATCACAAACTAATATCCACGTACTAACAACAACTATAGAAATGGAACACAGTGGAATATTACAGTATACAGAGTTTTGGTGATAGCTTTATTTTCTCTAATTAAATTGAAGAAAAAATAGGAGGGTGAAGGGATGTTGAGATCGTGACTAAAATACAAGAATCTGTCACGTGAAGAACAAACAATATTATGATTACATAAAAATAACAAATATGAAAACTTGTTTGTTCATTCTTACAAAATGAATAAATATTGAATTGATATTCTTAATAAAGATTTTAATGAGGAAGGGATGTAGTGTATCTGTCTCACTCACACGTTCACTTTGCCATCCCCACTTTCCCCCACACAGATATACACAATCTCGTGCGCACCACGTTGTATTAAGCGAGCCACTGGCCTGAGTAGACGTATTGAAGTGTGGTCATTAAGTGCGTGAACGAGCCTGTGAATTGCCCCATTTACCGGTCACTACACTAACCTAATCATTTTTTTAATAATTAACCTACTCTAACTACATCCATAAATAAACTAATATCAAGTACCCATAAATTTGACTTGTTTCAGACAAATTGAAAGAATTAATCGAATTCTGCAACACAAGTCTAAATACGCCGAAATAAAACTGCTAATGTCCATTGCAAAAAAAATAAAATTGTAATGTAAAAATATTTTGCATTAAAAAAATCCAACATCATACAGGAAACTGTGGTTTATGGTATAACCATGGTATGACGTTAAACTACAAAAAATGCGTATACGTATATGCGTAAAAATGTTATTGAAACTGTCACCCGCACGTTGCTACAGCGCAAAGAGTGTAAGTATTCATAGACCTTGGCGACGGTGCAGGGAAGGCTCCCTGCACCGTCGCCAAGGTCTATGAATACTTCATACTCCCTATATTCGTCGACGAAGTTACGGGTCGTCAAGATTTCATGCTAACTAAACTATAAATAAAGTGTTTTTCATATTTTTAACAATTTACTTTATTTATGTCTATAAATATAGAAATGAATTACTTTTGTCATTTTTGTCCGGAAAGCGGCATTATGCTGTTGATACCTCAGCTTATTTTTTCTTTATGACGGCAACTTTCAAATTAAATGTCATGAAATAAATACTAGAGATGGGTCGTACTAGGTGAATTTTGGACTAGGTGCACCAAGTCCAAGTTCATACATATACTCGATCCAAATATGTTTCACGTAGTCCACCTAGTCCATGAAATACGCATACTTTATAAATGGCGTTGTGCATTTCGCGTCATTTTCTGAATGGCGGTGTTTAGATTTTCCGCAGAAGAATGAACATAGAAAACAAAATTGGTATTTGACTTGCATTTCTGACGACATGCTTGAGATCTGTTTAAATCCTATTTATTAATTAACTGTCAGGTTGTGTATCTGTCGATCAACAAAACTCAGCTCGACAAAAACGCCAGTTGACAGATGCGCGCATCTGTCAACTGGCGTGTTTGTCGAGCTGCGTCTTTGACGTGGTGCAAATCTGACGAGATTCGTTTCTGTCAACACGCGTTTTCTGGTGAAATGCGTATTTGACTACTTGCATTTCTGACGACCTTGGCAGTCGGTGCTCCGGGTGGGCAGGGCGGTTGCACCCTACCACAAAGTACGTAAGTGTGACCATCTTGTATAAGGCAAACGTATCGATGGCAATTGTGGCATAAGTTTTGGTAAAACTAAAGCATCCATTGAAATAAACTTCTCACGCTTATCTGCTGGTGCGATACAACATGACACCATCCCTCGTGGACGAACTGGTTTTGTATCACCAATCCCGTAAACAGGTACATTAGCATACCGTCTACTCAAACCTAATCTCTGTACACACTCCTCAAATCATGCACCTAACTGTGCCTCGTTTCTTATTGTCAACAAATACATCGATAAGCGCGGTTGACAACAATACCGTATGCGCGCGATCATATGGCGCAGTGGATGACGAATACTGAATAGGAGTCGAGGAGCCGGGTGACGTCACGCCATGTTGACAGTGCGCGGACGCAGCGCCCTCTTCCGCCAATGCGGGAACCGAGACGTTTGTCTCCGTCGCTCGACGCATATTATCTTCCGTAGGAAAATGAATTAGCGTGTGATGTTTTTTCTGACACGATCGACACACGAAAGTCGACTTACAATTAGACACATTATGACCCATACCCAAACAATTGAAACACATTTTTATTTTTAATCAATGAATACCTCTCGTTAGGTATAAGACTTAAGAATTTGGGGCACTTCGATAGTGTATGGTTATCCCCGCAAATCACACAAATTTTGTCTTTGTTTGCATTTTGAGCATCAGAACGAAGCTGGCTCTTATCAGTCGTAGCAACAAAGGAACGCTTCACATTACTCGGAGGCGTGTTAATGCGGGTAGTCGGACTACCCTCACTCGCACTTTTTTGTCGTCGAAAGCGATTATTTCGTTTGCCGCCAGTTCTCGTTCTAAAAACTCAATTAACTCGCTAACTTTAGGTGTAACCGACGGTTTAGGTAATGATAACTCGAAGTTTACGTATGGAAATAGGGATTTTACGAAGTAAAATATGCAATAACAAAAAACTCCGTTCTCTGATCGGAAATTGCATTACCTCGAGTGCTCGTATGTTTTCGTGATACGTTTTTAACAAGTTACACAAATGTATGTTAGATTTATCATTACACTGGTCAATATTAAGAATGTTATCTAAATGCTTCGAAGCTATCACTCGTTTGTTCTCGTAACGGGCAATTAATATGTCCAATGCAGTGTAATAATTTCCGTCAGTGATAGGAATCTACTTAATCAAATTGTACGGTTCATTTTTCAATGTAAGCAAAAGGTATCTGAATTTCTCCGATTATGTGTAGGCATCATTGCGGTGCACTACCGATTCAAACAGTTCGTAGTAAGGTATCCATTCCGTTGGTTCACCGAAAAACTGTGGTAACGGAAGGGTAGGTAATTTCTTTATGCAACTATTGCCATGATTGGGAACAATAGAAACTCAGCTCTTGCGCCGGCACTCCTCCTGAACCTCCTTCAAATCATCGAAATGACTAACAATTGCAATATAACTATCATTGAATTGGTTTCGGAAGCGTAATTGTTCCTCGCGATCAAATGTTTGTGTTTTCAACAACGACCGTTCAATTTTAGTTTGCAATTTAAGGAATTTTCTCTGAATTGTTTGAATATCTTTAGCTCGCACTCGAAATTGTTACTCATAAATTTCGTAAAACTCTAAAATACGTTTGACCTCATCGAGAATTATTTCTCGTTCAAATAAATCTTGTTCCGCCATTTTGCGTAACAAGAATGGCTCAAAAAACAAGTAAAAAACACATAAACAGTGCCAACAGGTGAATTTAAGAACGTAAACGCAATACAGAAAAACAATGGATCCGGCTCGAAGGACCAAAATTTATGTTCGTTAGACAAAGCTGGCATGCGAACTTACTTGGGAAATCTCTCTGCGGAGTCCACGCTCTCCTTGGGATAGGAGGTCTGTCCAGGGTGCACTTTTACACACAAAAGGATACACGTATGGTTTATACGACCGACGCGCGCGCAATACCGTCACAAGGGTCGTTCCACGATAGAAGACACCCAAAATCGCGCCACACTCTACTACCAACACACGAGAAAAAATTGCAATGCTAATCTGAGTGTGGACACGTTCAAAAATTACACCTATTATTTTGGCATGATTAGTAATTACAAATAACAGTGGTTTTGGCACGAAACATTACTTTACCCGGCCAATCTGGCCCTTTGCTTGTTTATTAGGGGATGTCAGAGTGGATACTTTAGAATTTACAGGCCGTTTGCGGGAGTTTTGCTGAGTTTGCTGGACTTCAATTTTGGATATACTGCAGACCACATCAGCAAACTGCGAATGAGGATTCTAAGAGGGAGGAAAAGGAGATATGGAGTCTGTGATGTCAGATGGATTAGGATCGGGTGGCTTATTCCTAACCAGTATGGGTGAAAGCGATAAAAAGGAGGACAATCACAATACCAACCTGTTAACAAAAAAGGACAACACACTTATAAAACTAAACCACATCAAAAAAGTATCAAAAATTTAATTCAAACCACAAGACACTTGGAACAACACAACACGTGTAAACCAAGACACTCGTGGCGAGAATCCCGTGCGTGCAACTTGTCGACATCGACTTGTGTTATGCCTGTCGCGTCCAAGTGGTACAGTAAGTGACTACCCTGGTGCTTGCTGAAAAAGTTTAGGTTTCACCATGTTTTATGCGACTGTGGCGGGCCCTAACAAGATGGTGATGGTGTTTTTGGGAAGCTATTTGTAAAATACTCACTGCTAGTGACGTTTTTTTTTAGCCTCCTTACATCACTATAGGGTTCAGAGGCGCAGTTTGTCGATGTCGGCTTGTGAGTTGTCCGGCGAGTTTACGTCGTACAATAAGCGTATGTCCTTATGCTCGCTAAACACGTCCACGTTTTTACGCATTTTATCCGACTGACATGGACCCTAAAAGGATGGTAAAGTTAGATACTCACTACTAGCAACGTCATTAGCCTTCTCAAACGTCACTTTCGGGTACAGTGCGCGGAGCTTGTCCACATCAGCTTGTGAAATATCAGGCGAGTTCACATCATACAATACACGATTGTCCTGGCGCTCGCTGAAGGCGTCCAGGTTCATTGTCATTGCTTTCATGGGCAGCTCCGTCTTGTTCATCAGCTGCGTCATCAGGAATATCAATGTTATCGGTATGACGACTTGCTGAGGACAAGAGTTTCGATTAGAGTTACTACTAGTATAATTTATGCATTGGAGTGGAATTTTTTATGTGTTGAAGGTAAGTCAGGCGATTTTTAAGTAGTTGCATGTAATAATTACGTAGTATTTGACTAACTGCTGCTCGCGTAAATTTTGAAATTATGTCAAAGGAACCTACAACCCGGATAAAATGTGAAATAACGATATTATGTTATGCAGGTATTAAATACATCCCTCCCGGTGGGTTCCCGCATTGTAGAGGCGGGGTCTCGGTTGCCGTAGCTTGGTCAGCCACGTTGAAGCGAAGAGGAACCCGAGGAGGGGCCGCTCGTCAGGGCTTTTGCCAACTAAGCCGACGACGTAGCGGCCAACAAGTAGGTTGCGGTGCCACTTGGTAACAGAGGCGACATCGCAACTGAGGTGGGCCGCGATCTCGTATGGAGAGTCACTGGTTCCATACTATATCGCAGATCAGGGTTGGAGGCCGCGGCGGGAGAGGAGTGGCGGTATTACGGTGCGCCGCTCTCCGTACATTCCACGGCCTGGACGGGCTCGCCACCGTCTGATAGCGGACGTGTTGGGGCCATAGCGGCAGTACTTATCCCCTGAGGCCGAAAAGTGTAAGGGGGCGGGGCCAATGACCTGACCCGTCACAGCGGGACCAAGGGTCGTCTGGCACCCATGTGCTGGTTTGGTCCCTGAGGCGGTCACGGCGTACAATGTGTTCCGGTGCGCCGCTGATAAGGGTTATACACCAGAAGAGGGTCTGGTGGTGGACAGCCACGGCGGGTTCCCTGTGAGTGCCAATGCGTGTCCGTGTTCACGCCATAAGCGGCACAGGAGAACACCGTGGAGTATCGTAATTGCGCTATCTCCCCGTAATAGCGCAGGATGCATGAGCATTTCTCAAAACTAACAAAAAAAAGAAGTTTACATATATACATGTATATCAACTTACCAATGCCAAGAAGGACCATTTCTTATGTATCGCATACTTCACTTGTCTCTTCAACAGCAGGAACAACTGTCGCCTATACAAGGGGAAGCCAGTCACCTTCTTTGGTGGTGTCTCTGCAACAAGGAAATAAAAGGTTCATCCACATCACGTTCCGTACCATTACCATTCCATACCATTCCTTACCAGCTTTTCTGTCACTGACTCCACTTTCAAACTTTCCTCGAATAAACTCCTTTCTCACTTTATTTATTCTCGTTACTCCGCATATCCATCTCAACATTGTCAACCACTGCTACATGGCACCTATTTATAACCGACTTTAAATAATAAGGAGATTATCAATTTCATCCATCTACTTTATAGCCCAAAATTAAGACAAAGACATATTCACTTCGAAACAGTCTTCAGTGGCCAATCCACCACGCAGTTACAGTGTGTGTTGGTGGATGGCACATGCCTTTGAATTTTTGGTTCTTGGAGATGCCGGTTTCCTCACGAAGTTTTCTTTCACAGTTTTGAGAGCAGTGGTAATGAAATAAATTACACAAAGCGACTGCTCTGGTTCGCATTAGAGATCTAAATCTCTTAAGACGTACAGACTTTTTTAATGAAATTCTGGATGAATAAACGGTACCTTTGTACTGTAATCCTATATATTTATGTTAACATTTTCTTTGTAAGTAATACATGTTCAAATAATAAAAGGAACTTACCCGGCTCTCTAGCAGTGTCCATTTCATCTTCAGATATTGATGTGTCTATGTCACTGCATAACCTGAAAAAAAAATATTAAAAAAAATATCCTGGAACCCTTTCGTCTTTTTAGGGTTCCGTAGTTAACAAAGAACCCTCATAGTTGGTATCGTTAGATACACATAACAGAAAAAAAACAGTAGTATCGCTTCATTAGTATCGGAACCAGCGTACCCAAACTCACATATTTATACAGGTTAATTGTATTTCGTAACAATAAGAAATCTGTGGTTTGATTGGTAGTTTAAAAAGGATGGTATTTAAAAGTACTTCAATTTATTCCCATTTCATTTACCTAATTTTGCCTGTGTTCCACCAAATATACTGAATGTGCACCAAAATATGTTCATATAAGTCGACGTAGCCCCGCTGCGCGGGGCTCCTATTTCTGTCTGCAGGGTCAAAAGTAACCTAACACGAACGAGATGACGGGAGCTGAGTTCGCTTGCTTTGCTCGCTCACTTCAGCTCCCGTCATCTCGTTCGAACCTAACCTGTCCGTGTCGGGGTGCCCTAAGTTCCCGAGCTTGCTTCGCTCGCTCTTGGACTGATTCTTTGACCATAATTTATTCGTAGATCAACTAATATTTGGTGCACGATCAGTATTTTAGATGTACCTTTAGATTTTTGGTGAACACAAAAATATTATCCGTTTAAAAATAGGAAATATATCAGTCTTTGCTTATTTGAAAATAAACTACAGTTTTTGTTGTAAATCAGTTAATCTTGTTACAAATAGTGTGTAAAAAGTTATTGTGTGTGGATGAATATTTCGAAGATTTTTTTCGAGATCTCGAGTGGTGATTCTGTAGCGATCAGATGGTCTTCATCATAAATACCCTCGCTGCTCGTATCTAATAGAGACGGGTACCCTTCGTGGAAGTTCAAAATGCGGCACTAATTATTTCATGAAGATTTGTGGTGCACAATTGATGGGTACGATGAAGGAGATGCCACCTCTGAACAGGTGAAATCTCGAAATGATAAGAGAGCACAAGCAAAAATTTGCTTAACTGTAGATGGCTCTGCAATACCGCATATTAGGAGTGCAAAGTCTGCTCTAGAAGCCTGGAAGGCATTGCAAGATGCTTATGAAGATAAAGGCATGGGCAGAAGGTTAACTCTAAAGATAAAGTTATATGTACTCTCGCTGAATGAATTTCAAAATATTGAAATGTACATTGCTGTTTTGAGTACTGCACAAGATTTGGCTGACATCGGCAAGGTAATTGAAGATGCTACGACTGCTGCGATCTTATTAGATCGTCTCTCTTCGAAATATAGGACTACCGGAATCTCATGGCAAATGTGGAAATAAAAATTTGTTGTGTGCAATACTGGGGAAATTGGATTAAACGATCTTGATACTGTTTAATTTTTATTTATGTCTTTAGTATTAATGAACATGAGGTACCTATATTATAGTAGTCACAGCGGATCTTTGTGTCTTTGAACTTGGTTCTGCCAACCATTGCTTAAGAAACAGTTTGTCATCGAGTATACTGCATAGAGTAAGCGAGATAGAACGATGTGGCATACATAAGCGAGTGATATTTTTTTAGTAGTTATTGAAATTATAAATTTAATTATTATTATTACTTTATAGACCAGAAAAATTGTAATCTGTAAATCTGTAAATTTTTGGTACAAATAAATTTATTATTATCCTTTATTTAATTTAATTTCTTATTTTATACATTTTTAAATATTTTTAAAAAACTCATACAAAAAAGAAAAACATTTAAAAATATAAAAAATAGAGGCCCACCGGTATCGGGAACTGGGTCCAAGCTACCGGCGGTCAGGGCTCCAGAGAGAGGAACCTCCTAACAATAAGAGCCGTGTCCAGCAATACTGCTTTCTGGATCAGGCCCTTGACCCAGCCGCCTAACGAGAGCCTCCTAAGATGTTGGTCGAGGCTCGTGGCTATTAAGCCATTGGCCGACACGACAATCGGTACAATGATCGCTGAGTCCACATCCCACATGTCGACAACCTCGCGAGCCAAGTCAAGATACTTGATTTGCTTATCTTTCTCGGCTTTCACGAGGTTCCCGTCATGAGGGACGGTAATGTCAACAATCGCTGCACGCCTCTCGATTCGGTCCACCACCACTATATCAGGTTTATTGGCTACAATAGTCCTGTCAGTGATGATGGACCGATCCCAGTACAATGTGATATTGCCATTCTCGAGAACTGGGTCGGGCACATACCTGTAGTACGGCACCTCCGATGCCACAAGAGTGTATTTCAGAGCAAGTTGCTGATGGATAATCCTGGCTACAAGGTTGTGCCTATGCAAGTACTCTTCGTTAGCTAGACGAGAACAACCAGAGATAATGTGGCGGATCGATTCACCCGGCCGGTGACATGCCCGACAGATGTCAACCGTGCCATCCTTCACAATAAATCTCCGGTAGTTATTCGTCATGATAACTTCGTCCATAATTGCACAGACAAAACCTTCGGTTTCCCCAAAGAGGTCACCGAAACGTAGCCAGGCTACGGACGCTGATTGGTCTACATCGGACCCATGTAGGGCCCGGAAAAAGCGTCCGTGAAGCTCCTTACTTTGCCATACCTCCCTGCGGTCGTTAGTGTCAAGCACTACAGGCCTGCGTTAAAATCAATTTCTTGTCGAAGAATTAGTAACAGTTATATTACTGTTGCCATTTCCTTCCGGCCATCATTCGATGTGCCCTGTGTATTAACCATATAATAGTAATGGAAAGAAATAAAAATTAAGGAAGAAAAATATAAAATAAACTAAAAGTATCAAAACAAGTCAGTCCAACTTACCGAAAATTTGGATTGGACTTTAAAATCAAAGATTGAGTTTGATTTACGCCTTCTTCTTCCCTTATTTTATGATACACATTGAAAACAATATGTCTCGCTTGAGATCGAAGTGGGTTTTTCACAAAAATAACAAATTTTCAAGCTAATATCAAAAAAATTCAGCAGCGGTTGACACATCAAGTACTTTGATTTGACAGGTGACAATTGACATTGCCATATGAAAATCACAATTTAAAAAAAATAAAAAATGCCATGAGATTCTGGTAGACCTATACGAGCATCTAATAATGACATTGGAAAATAGCAATGTAGAAGTAAGTACCGAGCTAGTTAAAAGGAAGCTACTGAATGAAAAGTCAAAGATTGACTCCACAGAAAGTGATGCAGCTATTCAACTGAAAAAACGATCTGATATTGATTTTCATAAAACAAAGAAGAAGAAACCAATTGTTTGCTATGAATGTAAAAAACCTGGACACAAACGGCCTAAATGCCCTCTACGCAATAAGGTTAAGAAAGGCGTTAGTTCATCAGACAGGGATACTACTTCTTTTACAGCTCTTGGTTCTTCGTGTTTCGAGATGAATGAATGGTTTATTGACTCTAGTGCATCAAAACACATGACTCCTAGACGGGATTGGTTCAAGGACATCAAACCATTAGAAGGTAGCACTGTTACTGTTGCCAATGGTGAGAAGATCGACTGTGGTGATATTGGTGACATATCTATTAACACTGTGTGTAATGTGGTAAATAGCATCAAATATGTAGCGTATGTACCCAAACTTACAAATAATTTGATTTCTGTCAAGAAAGTCGTATACAAAGGTTTTGTAGTACTTTTTAGGGTTCCGTAACGGGACCCTATTACTGAGACTCCGCGGTCCGTCTGTCTGTCACCAGGCTGTATCTCATGAGCCGTGATAGCTAGACAAGTGAAATTTTCACAGATGATGTATTTCTGTTGCCGCTATAAGAACAAATACTAAAAACAGCATACAATAAATATTTAAGTGGGGCTCCCATACAACAATAAATTTTTGCGATAATGGTACGGAACCCTTCGTGCGCGAGTCGGACTCGCACTTGGTCGGTTTTGATAATAATAATTATAGTTTTTGAAGGTGAAGCGATTCTACATGCTTCGGCTAGTAGAGGACTGTATACTCTCGATTGTACAACTAATTCACCTCCAAAATGTGGCGTACGAGCTGCACTCTGACTCATTAAGCAGGTACCTGTTATGGCACAAACGGTTAGGTCACATAAGTCGTATTGGTATGAACCAATTAAAGAATTCTCACGTAGGTTTAGATTATACTGAAATAGATAAATCGAGTTGCGTTGCCTGTGTTGAAGGCAAGCAGGCGAGAAAATCTTTCAAGATGATTGCGTACAAGAAAACTACTCAAAGTTAGAATTAATCCACTCAGATTTATGTGGACCAATGTCTGAGACATCATTCCAAAGTAATAAGTATGTTCTTATTTTCATAGATGATTTCTCCTGGATGGTCTATCCTTACTTTATTGTGAATGACAAACCGGCGCTAAAATCAAGAGTTTGAGAACTGACTGCGGAAAGGAGTATGACAAAAAAGAATTTGCAGATTACTTAGCTACAAAAGGAGTGACGCATGAGACTACAGTAGGGTAAAGCCCTCAATCAAAAGTAGCAGAAAGGACCAATGGTTCCATTGTGGAGAAAGCACGGTCCATGTTAGCTCAGACTGGCAAGATGATTTCAAGACTGCAGTATACTTAATAGGTCACCATATCGGGCTCTTGAAAGAAAAACACCATTTGAAAAATGGAATAGCAATAAGGGTGATTTGACCCATTTGCGTGTGTTTGGGTGCAGAGTACTTATATAAGTGCCCGCTTGTCAACGGATGAAACTAGATCTTAAGACTAAAGAAGTAATCTTTGTTGGCTACTCAGAAGATCCAAATATTTATTATTTCAGGGATTCTTCAAATCCAAGAAGCATACAGAACTCAAGAGATGTAACATTTTTTTAATTTATTTTTAACGTTAATTTTTATTACTTTCCTTACTATTATATGGTAAATCGTAGGTCAGGGCACATCGAATGATGGCCGGAAGAAAATGGCAACAGTAATGTAACTGTTACTAATTCTTCGACAAGATATTGATTTTAACGGAGATTGAGAATCTTTGACGTAACAAAAATATTAAGTAATAATCTGCGCCCTGCAGTGGGACGTGCATATAGACGGGAGTTTTTGGCGGGATTTTGTCGAGTGAAGTTCAGTGGCTGTTAATATTATTTGCAAATTGATTCCTAGTGGATATTGTGATATCCACTAGGAATCAATTTGCAAATAATAATATAAATAAATAATATATTGGAGTAGTTTTGTGTCTCAACTGTCTACGCAACTAGACAATTTGTAAAATCATTCACAGAAGCGATCTCGGGATAGTAGAGCGGAGTATATTATTGTAGTATTGACTGCCTCTGCAAAGCTTACTGGGAAGACTGACTCGATACAATTTGCTGCCAAATACTCCAAAAAACATTAGAATCTGTTACATCCGCATTCTAAAGCATACTAAAAAATAAATATAAGATCCAAATCTCTTGCCAAAGACGTGGCTAAAAGGTCCTAGCAACCAGGCCATAAAACTTACATAAAAAAGTATATATAGACTGATGATGATGAATGACTAAAAGTAACATGATAATTTAATTATTTTTACAGACTTTATACATAAAGAGATTGGGTTTGAATATGTTAAATGCCAATGAAAAAGAACCATTTTGATGGAGAGAGATGACATAAAACTACAAAGATACAAGTTTTTGAAATGCCAGTGCAGTTCATGCAATTGTTTTCTAGTTTTCTAGTTCTGAATGAGGTTTTAAGTTATTAGTATGATTTAAATGATATATAAATTAGTACATAAATTAATATTCAATTCATTTATTTTTCCTATGTCAAGAAACCGATGTATAACAACATTATTCATACACATACCTATAATACTGACAGTGGATCTTTGTGTCTCTGAATTGGTTGCAAGACCCCGCGCAGTAGCTATTTTTGTGTCAATGTTGAAGGTGAAGATAGCATTGTATAACTGTCTCTTTCACTCGCTTATATGTCACATCGTCCTATCTCGCTTACTCTATGCAGTATACTCGATGACAAACTGTTTCTTACGCAATGGTTGACAGGACCAAGTCCAAAGACACAAAGATCCGCTGTGACTACTATAATATAGGTACCTCATGTTCATTAATACTAAAGACATAAATAAAAATTAAACAGTATCAAGATTGTTTAATCCAATTTCCCCAGTATTGCACACAACAAATTTTTATTTCCACATTTGCCATGAGATTCCGGTAGACCTATAACTTCTTCTCTTTCAAATTTAATTTAAAAAAACAAAATTTAAAAAAAAAGTAAAAGGGGTTTACTTTTTTTTTAAATTTTGTTGCAGTAGTTTCGATACCTTGTGTAAGTTGTCTTTAGTATTACATTGTCTGGATGTTCTTTATTTTTTTTATTTAGATTGTCTCTGTTTTTTATACATCTCAAGAGACCTGGGGTTGTCCAGGGTTTAATAATTGTTTTCCGCTTGGAGACGGTAATCATTTTAGTGTTTGATTCTACTATAGTCTGAAGGATGTGAACCAGTTTGTCAGCTGCTTCGTTTGCATCAAACGTCTCAAGAACTGGTTGAAAGTTTGCTTTTTTTAGGTCGGATAGTAATCCACCTGAATCTATCCGTGAGATCACGTGCTTCAAGTGTCTAGGAAAACATTGATTCAACGAAAGGATGACAGTATAATGATCGGTGAGGGTTGTTTGAGCTATAAAAATATTTGCGGGTATTTTAGTTTTAAGAATAACGTGATCTAGACATGTTTTTCCGTTTGTTGGATTTACGTGAGCCGGTAGCAAGCCGTGAAAACAGGTAATATCGAGGTAAGGTGACGCATTTTGATCATGATTAGAAGTTCTAATATCTATATTAATGTCACCGGTGAGAATAATGTTTTTACGAGAAGAATAACTTGTTAATATTCCATTTAGTGAATGAAGGAAGTTTGAGATGTTTTTATACGATGGCGGGCGATAAAAAGCTAGAACAACGGTGTCATTATTAAACAATTTGCGTCATGAAATTCAGGCTCGACAACGTTAACATGTATACCATTTCTTATGTAAACAACTACACCCTCGTTTTGAGTTTTGTTATTGTTAGTTGAGTAATGGTTATAGCCATTTAATACCGGAAGATTTGAGGTATGCGGTAACCAACATTCCGTGAGAATTATCAGGTCCCACGAAGTTCTCGATTGGGCTAATAGGACATTAAAATCTGGCAAGTTACAATTTATGCTTCTTATGTTTTGACTGATAATTTTGAGACGTTTTTCGTTATTCGGGATGAGGTCTAAGCAATCGGCCAAGTCACATGTACTAGAATCAGCTATTGAAAGGTTGTCAATGTCATTGTTTATTAGATTTGAATTATCGAAGATTACGGTTTAAAAGATAGAGGCAGAGTTTAATGTGCATAGCTGTACAAATCAGAGAGATATGGTGCCGTGGAAAGGAGAATGGTGTCCTGATAACTGTTCAGCCTTTTTTGAATGTGAGTAATGGTTTTGATTATGTAACAGATTGCTTTCCACAAGGGCGAGTGACCCTTTTCGATCGTTGGCTGGCAAGCTAATCTGCATGAGATGGCTTGAGTGTGAACCTGGCAAGCTGCTGGAAGCTAGGCTACTGGCGAGCTTCTGGCAAGCTGCTGGAAGGCTACTGGCGAGCTGCTGGCAAGCTACTGGCGAGCTGCTGGCAAGCTGCAGGCTGGATGCGCGCTGCGGTGCGATATTGCAGACTCGCTGCCATATATGTATGGGAACTGGCGACTGGTGCTGCGGTGCTGGTTTGGAGGATAGTTGAGCGCTGCGGTGCTCCTGTCTTGTGTGATGAGGATGGATTAGTGCTGCGGTACTCTTTTTTGTCAGTTTTGGACAAGCGCTGCGGTGTCTCTGTCTTGCAGACGCTACTCGTGCGCGTATTATCGGACATGCGCTGCAGTGCCTCTGTCTTGCAGACGCGACTCGTGCGCGTATTATCGGACATGTGCTGCGGTATCATGATCTCGATATTATGTAGAAATGCGCTGCGGTGCATTTATTAGGTAGACACGTTCTAGTATGGGAATGTGTGGCACTGATTGAAACTGAGAGATGTATGTCAGAGCGACATAAATATGACTGACTGAAAGTGATTAGATATCTTAGCTTGCTTGTCTCAATGGAAGAGGGCTTTTGTTCCCTCACTTATACTCTCATGATCATCATATTAATCTCATCATTTCAGGCGAGGATGATGTTGTACAGCCAGGACCCACGGACGAGCTACCTGCGAGCCAGGACAAGGATCCAGGTCAAGATACTGCCCCAAGCAGACGTGCCCGTGGACGGCGCACAGTCAGGAGAGGCCGTATTAGGATATGATCGATATTTCAAATGATTGTACAGCTGTCATCCCTGACGTTTCACCCAACACCTATAAAAGCGGTTGTAAATCGGTCCGCAGCCCTTTTTCACCTATCAGCGCTCGCGCAGCTTGGTCGTTGGATTTCGTCCCGGATCACAGCTAAGTTGTTAGGTTCATGTGGTTTATTATTGTGTGTTTTCGTAGTCGATTGTTTCCAATAAAATAGTGCGTAATTATTTCTGTAATTAGTGAGTTTGTAAATAAAATGTAAGGTAGGCTAGTCTGTCAGTTGTCTTTTTATTTAAAATTCGCTCCTGATTCCCAAATATATATATAACTCCTTTTAGACCTATTACAATATATAAGACTACAAGATTTTATGGTGGCACATCACATCGCTATCGATTTTCGCGTTTTTTTTCGTCTTTGTTCGCTTTATTCGGGTTTAATTACGATTACGAATAACACGAATACACCGACTACACATCGTTCATGAACAGCAAATATGCCAAACATTAACGAATATTTTTGCTATAGTTTACGATGGACGGGTTAACTGCAGCAGCGGCTTATTATTTATGAGAAGAATGTTACGGTATGTAGGGATGCATTTGATAATATTCCAAAAATCGCATAACAAGGTCACGTTGAATTAGATATCTTTACCGTGACAAGGTCATTTGTCCAAACCATTTTGGCGCGAACAAGCTGTAAACAAACTACCGCACACTACTGAGCGAGCGATGTGTGGCTGGTAAACGAACATATTCGCCATAACAAAAAAATACAGGAAAAACTTCTGAAAGATTTTTGATAGAAAAATTTCAAATAAATCGTCAAATGCTGTCCAATGGATTAGTGAATTTGAAAGTGAATGTGTAAGATTCGAGATTCAACAGAATGAAGAGAAAATTGAGATTTTAAAACATCGCCTCGAAAAACAGTGCCTAGATTGGTATAGCAGTATGTTAATAAAACTGACAGTAAATTCCGAATGGACAGTATGGAAGGATAACCTTTGTGAAACATATGGAAATAAGGGTTTGTCCCAAGTCTAATATGCATTTATATGTAGATATCAAGCTGGATCGTAACGGGAATATGCCACCAAAAAGGAAAGACTGTTGTTAGAAGTCAACAAGCACACAAACAATGATAAATCTTATTGTAATGGGACTACCAGATTATGTTATGCATAAACTTGATAAAGAAACTGTAAAATCAACAGCAAACCTCTACAATGAAATTGGAAAACATGAATATGTACCGAATAAAAATATTTTTAACTAGAATAAGAAAAATACCTACGATCATAAAGGAAAGCCTGATAAAATAAAACCATGTAGAACTTGTGAAATTTTAAATAAATGTATAAGTTGCCATCCAGAAGAAAAATGCTGGTTTAAACAGACAGAACAAAATAATCATCAGAGGAACAATAGTAAAACTGTAAACAATTCAGTGATTGATGTTGAACTTAATAATGATAAAAAAAACGAATAATAACACTATTAATTAAAGTCAAACTATTAAAATGCACAATTATATGTCAATTATTATATCAATTTGTTTCTAATACAGAACAATTAGAGTTATTTAAGGAAAAGTATGTTAATTTCGAAGACCAGTTTTTAGAAATAAAATGTAGGCATCAAAATTGTGTTCCGAATAGTAGTAGCTTTAAAACTGGTTACCAATCAGATAACAATATTAAAATGCTGAGAATTAACTAACTACATTTCTCGGGTAATTATTGTGATTTTCCTAATTTTATAAACCTATTTGACAGTTTAGTACATAATCAACAATCGCTAAGTCCAGTCCAGAAAAAAACATTATTTACTTAGTTGTCTTTCACACGAGCCGCTTAACTTAGTTAAACATTTGACTAATATTCCGCAGAATTATGAGGAGGCTCGTTCAATATTGATAAATAGGTATGATGACAAGAGAATGATAGCCGACTCACATCTGAGCGCAATGTTATCCTTACCTACTGTATCTGTCAGGAATGTTTCTCAGTTACGTAATTTTATTAGTAATATTCAGGAAAATACACGGGGCTTAACAAGTCTTGGCTTTCCTGTGCACGAGTGGTCTTTGCTTTTATTACACATTTTTGTACGAAAACTAGATAATGACTTACGATCGAAATTCGAACATACCAAAACGTGAAAATACCTACTTTCGATAATTTAAACACATACTTAGGTAATATTATAATATGTAAGACTTTGAAAACGTCAGATCTCGATGTAACTCAGAGCGTGAGCAAATCTGCTCTCCACAAGGGTCCTAATAGTTTCCCTAAGGCCTCATTAACCTCAGCCAATCACAATAATCATTCAGTTCAATCAAACAAACCGAATCAAAATAATAGCAGCTGTCAATTATGCAATAGTTATCACTATTTATTTAAATGCACGAAGTTTATGAACATGGACACACAATCTCGGTTTAATTTTGTTACGTCAAAAAACTTATGTTTTAATTGTTTACGTCCTCATCGGCAGGCTTATTACGTATGAAACAGCAATTAGCAATATTTGCGCAGATATTGTACAATCATCGCGTGATTATTGCTTTACGTCAAAAAAATGAAAGGCATATTTTTGCGAAATAATTGCTCTTCAATCGCGAATCCGCATTTTATATGAGCTATAGCCACACCATACTAATTTTACGACAGTACTGCTAACAATAATAATCTGCTAACTGAAATGTGCATTTATCGCATTGCGATCGCGATCATTTCGTATGGTTTTTGACAGCAGAGCGACAGCCATCGGCGAGCAAATGTGGCTGTCAAATTACGATTACTTTTTCCCTTGTTGTTGGTCGAATGCAAATCACTCGCTGATGGCTGTATGTACAATGTTTTTTGAGTTTTTGGCGGCTTTTTTCTTGTGTTATTTTGTGGCTACTTTAATTATCCGTAAATTTGAATATATTAATATAAAAGTAAATATTGAACTAAATAATTCCTAGTGAATATTGTAATGACATATTGGTGTTGTTTTGTGTCTCTAATGTCAACGCAACTGGACTATTTGTTGAATCATTGAAACAGATGTGATCTCGGTAAAGTGGAGGTTTTTTTTTATACTGTAGAGCTTATATGTTTACTACTAAATACTTACAAACACATTAGAATGTGATAAGTCCGCAATATGTATCTTCTATTATATTCTTTTTTTATATGGCAAGCACCGATGTCGACTATTCTGCCAATGTTTAAAGTAAATTGGAAAAATCTATTTTACGTTTCTTAGCTTAAATACGAGATGATTTAGTATATTTAGTGATGTCCTAATGCGTTATCGATTCGATTTCTAATAACAATCGACAGGTCGAAGAAATTTTAATGGATTTTACACATTGACATTTTAGTTATTAAATTTTTCAAATCAATTATTATATTATGTAAATAAAATGATAATATCCAATTTTCACTGCCATATTTACTTTACACAAATACTTTACAACTCCGAATATTAATTCATCGGTATATTGGAGCTAAATCATAATCAAATTAACTATTGTAAAAAAACCGGCCAAATGCGAGTCGGACTCGCGCACGAAGGGTTCCGTACTTGGTAAATTGCGGTTTACGATTTATGACGTATTAAAAAAAAACTACTTACTAGATCTCGTTCAAACCAATTTACGGTGGTAGTTTACATGGTAATGTATATCATATATTTTTTTAGTTTTATCATTCTCTTATTTTAGAAGTTACGGGGGGGGGTACACACATTTTATCACTTTGGAAGTGTCTCTCACGCAAACTATTCAGTTTAGAAAAAAAACATATTAGAAACTTCCATATCATTTTTGAAGACCTATCCATAGATACCCCACACGTATGGGTTTGATGGAAAAAAATATTTTAGTTTCAGTTTCAAGTATGGGGACCCCCAAAATTTATTGTTTTTTTTTCTATTTTAGAGTGAAAATCTTAATGCGGTTCACAGAATACATCTATTAACCAAGTTTCAACGGCATAGTTCTTATATTACTAAATTGATCGCGCAATAATTGTACAATTATTGCTACTTGCTGTTCCTTACGTAATAAGCCCGGGTAGTGCTAGTGTAAATGTAACTGGTGATCTTTCACTTGAGGAAGCTCTCAAAGGGCTTGCTTTACCCTTTGGGTACGGAACCCTAAAAATGAGACATCATTGTGTATAGATACTTTTGTTTTACCGCGTATTACGTGTCACTTACCCTCAACCACAATAGATGATAAGTTTTTAGACCGTTTTAAAATGTTGAACCTTGCTGATCCGTTATGTAATATTAAAAAATCTATTGACGTTAGTTCTGGGTGACAACTTACCTACAGCTTTTGAAACATTATTCGGGTGGGTTTTAATGGGCGATTTTAACTCTGATTATGTAAATAAACCAACAAGTTTGCAAGCATTTTCATGCATTAGCAACATTGACCAGACTTTAAAACATTTTTGGGAGATTGAGGAAGTGTCTCAGAATAAAATACCACATCCCGACGACATCTATTGTGAGAACCATTTTAAGCAGACGTATTCACGTACTCAAGTGGTAGATTTATAGTGCGTTTACCTTTCAAACAGGGTGAACATACATTAGGGGAAACTAGGATTTTAGCATTGAATAGATTACATTCACTGGAAAAGAAACTTAGTCGCAGTCCTGTTTTAGAGAAAAAATACAAAGATGTTATGCGAGAATATCACCTTCTGGTCCAAATGCAGCCAGTTGAATCCTCAACTGCAGAACGTTCTCCAAAATACTACATACCTCATCACGGAGTGTATAAAAAAGATTCTGATAAGATTCGTTGTTTATTCGACACGTCTTCGAAGAGTAGTTCGGGGAATTCTTTGAATGACATTTTATTAGCTGGACCAAAGCTTCAACAAGATATAGTAGTTTTTTCCGCAGACATCCGCTAAATGTACCGGCAAATATTAGTCCATACTTACGATCGTAATTTTCAATTAATATTAAGGCGGGATGAAATTGGTAATGATCAAGAATTCCAACTTAATAAAGTGACATATGGGGTCACTTCGGCTCCATTTTTAGCAATGCGGTGTGTTCATGAGCTTGCTAATTTAGGGTGAGAAACTCACCCTCTTGCTTCGATGGTATTACAAAATGATATTTTTGTGGACGATATAGTAACCGGAGCAAGCCACATTTCTGAAGCACAAGCAATTAAAGCCGAGCTCATAGATTTATTAGCACTAGGAGGTTTAGAACTTTTAAGGTTTACTTTTACTTCTAACGGTTTAGAAGTGAACAAGTAATCAACCGCAGTTGCTTGCGGATTTGCCATCAGAATTTTGTGTCACTCGTCACTCAAAATATTTTTTTTTCAAAAATAAGCGGCATTTACGACTTTTATTAAAGTAAAAATATTATTGCAAAAATTGTGGAAATTGGGTGTACAGTGGGATGAGACACCACCCAGTTCAATTATTGCTGAATGGCAAGCCTTTTGTAACAATCTAGATTATCTTACCAATTTGTCCATTCCGCGAAAGGTTTTATTTTTATCTAACGACGTTCTATATTTTGATTTGCATGGTTTTAGCGATGCGTCAGACGCAGCATACGTGGCTTGTGTTAACATACGATGCATCCACACTGATAGTAGGGTGACCATATATCTTCTTATTTCTAAGACGCGTGTCGCACCCATCAAACAAAAACAGACGATTCCCAAGCTCTAGTTGTCGGGGGCTTTGATGTTAGCTCGACTAATAAAACGCGTTATTGACAGTTTAAGATCAAATACCGATCTGTTGAGACACACGTATGCGTGGGGTGACTCGTCAATCGTATTGTGCTGGTTGCGAACGGAACCACATCAGCTAAAGGTATTCGAGTCTCATCGGGTTAGTGAAATACAAAATACAGTGTCACCTGAGTTCTGGCGACACGTGCCATCAGAACTTAATCCAGCTGACTCAGCCACGCGGGGGATTTACCTCAGGAAATGTTCACCATGATATGTGGTGGGGTCCAACTTGGTTACTAAGAGAGAAGTCCACTTGGCCTGAGCCATGTGAACAACTAAATTATGGCACAGTGCCCGGTTTAAGAAAACACAAGAAGGTTACTGTTTCAGTAGTTGAAAATAAATCATTTAGTGAAGATTTGATTAATAGATTTAGTTCGTTTACTAAACTTACCCGTATAGTGGCAGTAATAGACACCAAGAAGTAATTTCGTGTGATGTAGTTCGACTTCAAGAAAGAGGTGTTCACCAGCATTTGATGGCGGTGGCTGCGCTGACACATGGACTACAGAGAAGGGAATGTGTGCACGGAGGTATATGGCAACACCACCACCGCCACCGACCGCCCCCTGTCGTTTCTTATGAGTACGAAACCGGGAAGAGAGTAGCTAGTTGAAGGGAGACAAGGTTTAAGCCATGACTCTGATACAAGGATAGCGTGAATGTTTTTACAGTCAAAACTTGCCAACATATCGTGGAAATGGGCCGGAATACTCTGGGCATTGATATGAATAAGATTAAAATTCCTCGGAACATCAGAGAACTGCGCTGTAAGACAGTCAGCCAGAGAAGGAATGCTCACAAAACTGTCATCGTTGCTTGCCAAAGAAAAATAACTATCTAAATACGTCATGTAGGTACAGTGTGCTGTGATGGTAAGCAGAGCCGATTACCTTTTCCACAGAATGGCAATAGAAGTGAAGAACTTCTGCATACTATACATACAGATGTATGTGGTCCATTCAACAATGCTTCGATTCGAGGTTCCAGATAGAGGCTTCATAATGTTTGTGGATGATTACAGCCGCATGATCTACATTCATTTTATGAAGATCAAAAGTGAAACAAGAAAATAAAGATCGTTCGAAGTAACAATGGGAAAGAGTTGATGATTATCTTATGAATTCAGGGATAATTCATCAGAGAAGCAACACGTATACGCCAGAACAGAATAGTTTGGCAGAACTTTTCAACCGTACTGTGGTGGCCAAAGCTTGTGTTGTGGCGTATGCTTTTTGATGCAGATCTTGAAGGAAAGTTTTGGGCTGAAGCAACTAACACTGAAGTCTACTTACAAAATAGGACTGTAGCGACAGCTTTTAATAGAAAGACGCCTTTAGAGATGTGGACAGGTGCAAAGCCAGATGTAAGTCATCTGAGAATTTTTGAGTGCAGTGAAGATGCATATACCCAAAGAGAAGAGGCGCAAATGGGACAAAAAGGAATGGGAATTCTAGTTGGTTTTCCAAATAATGTCAAAAGGTATTTAGTCTATAATCCAAAAACCGGCTAAGTGCGAGTCGGACTCGCGCACGAAGGGTTCCGTACCATTATCGCAAAAAACCGGCAAAAAAATCACGTTTGTTGTATGGGGGCTCCCATACAACAAACGTGATTTTTTTGCCGTTAATATTAATTTTATTTTGTTTTCAGTATTTGTTGTTATAGCGGCAACAGAAATACATCATCTGTGAAAATTTCAACTGTCTAGCTATCACGGTTCATGAGATACAGCCTGGTGACAGACAGACAGACAGACAGACAGACAGACAGACGGACCGCGGAGTCTTAGTAATAGGGTCCCGTTTTTACCCTTTGGGTACGGAACCCTAAAAACCAAGGAACTTACAATCAGTCGTGATGTAATCATAATAGAACAACCACAAGCAGTAGTCCAGATCGAGGAAAAACCAACAGATTCTACCGAGGTGCATGAGGATTCAGTGGGGGACATGTCCATGTCAGATGAATCTGGGACTGAAGATACCCATGATGACGATGAGACGTATGTTCCAGATGAAGACTCTTCTGCCAGCAGTGTGGAAAGTGTTGTGATTGTTAATAAACTATATAGTTCTAGTAGGCAGAGACAACAACCTGACAGGTATGGTTTTTCAAATGCTTGTATCAGTGCTAGTGTAAATGTAACTGGTGATCTTTCACTTGAGGAAGCTCTCAAAGGGCTTGAAAAAAAACAATGGTTAGAGGCAATTCGTGATGAGTTACAGTGCTTTAATGATAACAATGCATGGGAAATTATAAATGTACCTAAGGATAAAACCATAGTTCAATGTAAATGGGTTTTACGAAAGAAGTATGACAGTGAAAATAATGTAAGATATCGTTACAGGCTAGTCGCTAAAGATTTCTTTCAGAAATATGGGGTTGATTACACAGAAACATTCTCGCCTGTTGTTAGACAAACAACCCTACGGTTATTATTTTTATAGTCAGTACATCTGGGACTTGATATTACACATCTAGATGTCAAAAACGCATTTCTTAATGGTGACCTAGGGGAAACCATCTTCATGCAGAAACCAGACTGTTACGAGGTTTCTGGTGGCTCTAACAAAGTGTTAAAACTTAAGAAGGCCATCTATAGCCTGAAGCAAGCCTCTAGAGCCTAGAATAAGAAGGAAGATAGTTGTTTGCTTGAAAATGGTTATTATAAATCTAAGTTGGAGCCTTGTATGTACACAAAAAATATTGTCAATTACAAGACTATTGTGGCAGTATATGTAGACGATTTATTTCATTTTTTCAAATTGTAAGAGTGAAAGTGAACCTCACGTCAAGAAAGTACTGTCAGGCCAATTTAAAATCAAGGACTTAGGTGAAGTTAAATATTGTTTAGCAATGAATGTTAAGTTTAATAAAAAGGAGAGATCTGTAACCTTCAGTCAAGAGAATTACATTAGTGTTTTGTTACAAAAATTTCACATGACTGACTGTAAAACTGTTGATACACCAATAGAGCCCAAATTAAATGTAAAAATTGATCATAATGTGAATGATCAAATACCTTATCAGCAGCTCATAGCTCATATCGAAGCTTGAAGTACCTATCTGTTTTAACAAGGCCAGACATAACATATGCTGTATGCTACCTGAGCCAGTTTAATAATTGTCACACAGATGAACACTGGGGGTATGCTAAGAGGGTCTTGAAATATTTAAAAAGGACTATACATTTTGGTATAAAATTTTGTGTAAATGAAAATTCAGAAATAAAAGGTTTTGTTGATGCCGATTGGGCTAATGATACTTCAGATAGACGGTCTTATACCGGATTTTGTTTAATGCTTGCTAATGGCATAATATCTTGTCTTGGTGTGTGGTGTGTTGTGTTTGTATGTGTGTGTGGATGTGTATGTGTTAGCGTGCATGGGCTTGACTGGTTTTATTATTATTATTTTATTTGTTTTTTTAGGGATCCGTAGCCAAATGGCAAAAAACGGAACCCTTATAGATTCGTCATGTCTGTCTGTCTGTCTGTCTGTCCGTCCGTATGTCACAGCCACTTTTTTCCGAAACTGTAAGAACTATGCTGTTGAAACTTGGTAAGTAGATGTATTCTGTGAACCGCATTAAGATTTTTACACAAAAATAAAAATAAAACAATAAATTTTGGGGGTTCCCATACTTGAAACTGAAACTAAAATATATTTTTTCATCAAACCCATACGTGTGGGATATCTATGGATAGGTCTTCAAAAATGATATAGAGGTTTCTAATATAATTTTTTTCTAAACTGAATAGTTTGCGCGAGAGACTCTACCAAATTGGTAAAATGTGTGCTTGAGGCCTGTGTCCATAAACAACTTTCAAAGTTTGTGCACAGTAATTCGCTCATTAGCCCTCTACAATCTGGATTCAGGCCCGAGCACAGCACTGTGTCCACCCTCCTTAAAGTGACTGGCGATATAAGGTCAGGATTGGAAGACACCAAAGTTACTGTTCTAGTGTTGGTCGATTTCTCAAACGCCTTCAATACCGTCAGTCACGACATCCTGTTGGCCATTCTGTCCTATTTGATGGTTTCTCCTGAAGCACTGGAATGGTTCACCTCTTACCTTCAGGAACGCAGTCAGTTCAGGTTGGAGATTCTTCATCTCGCTGGTGTGACTTGGAAACTGGCGTTCCTCAAGGCGGCATTCTTTCTCCTCTTCTGTTTTCTATTTTTATAAATCTCATTACTTCCGAACTTCAGTGTGCGTATCATCTGTATGCAGATGACCTGCAGTTATATCATCAAGGGAATGTCGACGAAATACCTGACGTTATCAGCAAATTAAACAGGGATTTATCGGCTATAAAAACCTGGTCCGATAGATTTGGTGTTGCAGTAAAACCCAATAAATGTCAGGCGATCATCATTGGGAGTCATCGAAACATTGCTAAAGTGGATGGTGCAACTTTGCCGCCTGTTTTATTTGACAGTAAGATTATTCCATTCAGCACTGATGTAAAGGACCTGGGCTTGCATATCGATAATACTCTAAATTGGCGTACTCAAATCACTAGTGTGAGTCAGAAGGTCACTGGAACGCTGCGGGCACTGTATCGTTTGAAAAATGTATTACCAATGAACACGAAGGCAATGCTTGTGCAGCACCTTAATTTTTCCTATCATTGATTATGGTCATGTGTGCAACTACGACCTGAATGCAGATCTTCTCATCAAACTTGACCGTCTTCTAAATTACTGCATTCGATTTGTTTTCAATTTGCGTAAATATGATCATGTCTCTGCGCATCGATCACTTCTAAAGTGGTTGCCCATACGCCAGCGCAGAGAGCAAAGGGCACTAACTACCTTGTTCTCATTTCTCGACTCTTCCAATTGCCCTAGTTATCTGGCCCCTTACTTTCAATACATTTGCTCCAACCACAGTAACAATCTACGGTCATCACATAACCGCCTTCTTCAATGTTCCACTCACCGCACTGACTTCATTCATCGTTCCTTCTTCGTTCAGTCTATTTCTCTGTGGAATGCGCTCCCCCAGGCAATCAGGATGGCAACCAACCGGTTAACCTTCAAAGTTAGAGTTCGCGAGCATATCCGTAAGAAGTTGGCAGTAGTATCGTAACAGCGCTAATGTTTTTCAATTATGTATCTATTACTACTAATGTTTATGTATATTTATGTATTTAATTTATTATTTTGAATATATATGGTATATTTATATTGTATTTATAGTTTATATGTATATTTAAATAATCCATATAACTTTCAATATTGCACCTACCACTGTTTATCTCTCCATCACCCAAAGGTTGACTGGTAGAAAATGCCTAAGGCATTAAGTCCGCCTCTGTACTTGTGTGTGCATGAAGTATTAAATAAATAAATAAAATGTGTCCCCCCCCCTGTAACTTCTAAAATAAGAGAATGATAAAACTGAAAAAATATATGATGTACATTACTATGTAAACTGCAAGCGAAAATTGGTTTGAACGAGATCTAGTCAGTAGTTTTTTTTTAATACGTCATAAATAGTAAACCGCAATTTACCAAGTACGGAACCCTTCGTGCGCGAGTCCGACTCGCACTTGGCCGGTTTTTTTTTAATACTTTATATACGTTTTAGTAAATTTTCAGTGTTTTCATAATTTTGAGAGAGAAGGAAGTTATCTATGGTAAGTTTTAGTTTTTTTGTCGGTAAGTTACAAATAAATAATACAGTAATATTAAGATATTTGCCATCAGCCGATATGTCCGCTGATTTGCTAACAAAAGGATTGTGTTTTAAGAAGCATTATACCTTTATGGATTTATTGGGTTTAGTAATGATATAAATTTCTATTTCATGATCAGGCTTATGTTGTTTTTTTTTTTGTTTTTTTATTTGTGCTGGGTTTGCTCTTGACTCTAGTCTTACAGGGACAGGGGCAGAGTCTACGATCAAATAATAGACTCTATTATTTGATATAGTGGGGGTGTTAGTTATTTACAAATAATCCTCTACTTGTTATACTAGTAACGTCATCTATTGATACTTTATAAGTAACTTGTAATATTGTCTGTGTCTATGTATGTACACTATGGAAATAAAGTTCAGTTCTGTTCAAATCACGAGCCACACATTTTTATTAGATTGACTATACCAACAATCGAGTTCTTTAATTTTTGTAATATAGCAGCCAGCTACCTTTTTATAACATCCTGCACGATTTCTCGTACGTCGTCGCTAGTTACAGATTTGTTCTCGGGAGGAGAGTTTAGGGCAGGACTTTTATTACTCCTTGCGATGGATAATATAAAATGAAAAACACACGTACATACGTTATTTAAATGTGAATCTTTTAGAAACTTGTCAATAGAAAATCGTATACAAAAGGCAACTCAATTTAATGTTTGCATTAATTGCTTACGCTTTGGACATAATTCTACAAAATGTAGATTTTCACATTGCAAATATTGCAAAACAAAGCACAATACGCTTTTGCATTTGGAAAGTAACGAGCCCAAACTTGCTTCCAATCCAATGCCTTCTATCACGCCTTTTGCACTGTCTTCTGCTTCTCCTTCTTCAAATGTTGTGCTTTCAGCCAATTCCATGCAGCTTGCTACTTCTGCGCATGTTTTACTGTCCACAGCTATGGTGAACGTGACTGGCGTGACGGGTAAGAAGTACACTGCGCGCCTACTGCTGGACAATGGCAGTTCGGCGAACTTTGTTACGCAGAGCTTATCAGAGAAGCTGGGTTTGTTACGACGCGGTACGAGCACCAAGGTAACGGGTATTAATAACCACATATCCACCAGTACACAGTCTTGTCACCTCTCAATAGAGTCTTTATGCTGTGCCTTTAATGTAGATATCGAGTGTCACATTTTGCCTGAAATCACAAAATTTCTACCGTCTTCATTCATACACATCAATCACGTCCCTATTCCTTCAGGTATTAAACTAGCAGACCCGAACTTTAATGTTCCGTCGGTCGTAGACATCCTGGTAGGGGCTGAAGTTTTCTGGAATGTCTTAGGCAGCAAAACAATTGACTTAGGGAAAAACCTACCTAAATTATGCGAGACCAAGTTAGGATGGTTAGTTTCAGGTAGTATTTCGCGCCACTCATGTTTTTCCGTCAATCATTTTTGCCATCATTCCAATGTCACTCCCGACCTAACTCAATTTTGGGAGCTTGACCATATTGCTTCAAAACATTCACTCTCGCTTGAGGAGAGAATGTGTGAGCAGTCTTTTGCTCAAACCACCGTCCGTAATGATGGTGGGGGATTCGTAGTATCAATGCCTTTAAGAGGGGATCCTAGTACATTAGGTCATTCATTTACCAATGCTAGAAATCGTTTTCTTTCCCTTGAACGGCGATTTAAACGCGATCCATCATTTTATAAAAAATACAATGAGTTCATGAGAGAATATGAGCGCCTTGGTCATATGACGTTAGACTCAGACTGTACTCCTTCACCAGAAAACTCCATGAAAAATTATTACATTCCACATCA
>OX459046.1:4962685-5271938 GCA_949775005.1 Orthosia gothica | reverse complement strand
ATGTTTTCAATTTTTTTATTTGTTGTATGCTTAGAATCGGTTTTATTTGAATGACTATTATTTAAGGCAATTATAGCATTCGTTTCGGAAGAACTAAGATTTGTCTCCACTGATTCTAACCAGTCCGCTTTTCTGCTTAAAAAAGAACAAAATTGTGTTAAAGTAGGATCATCTTTAAAAGTATTGTTTCTATGCTCTTCCCAGTCACGACTTGTTGTTAAATCTAATTTTTTAATCATAAAATAAATAATAATATCATCCCAATATTGAGTGGGCCTTTTTAATGAAGTTAGTGCCCTAATATTTTTATTAATAACATCAACAAGGTTTCTAATGTAAACACTTGATTCTTTTGTAAGTGGTTCAACGTCAAATAAAGCTTGTAAATGATTTTTCACTAAAAGTCGGTTGTTATTGTAACGTTCGCACAACAGGTCCCACGCTAAATTATAATGGTCAGCTTTAAAGTCAATGTTTTTTATAATTAAAGCTGCATTCCCCTGGAGTGAAGCTCGCAAATAGTGAAACTTGTTGATATCACTTATGCTAGAATTGTCGTGAATCAATGACCCAAAAGTGTCCCTAAACTCAAGCCAGCATTGGTAGTTCCCATCGAAATGTGGCAAATCTATTTTAGGCAAACGAACAAAAGAATTCCTAAATGAAACATGTGCACCTGAGTCAGCATCTTTGAAGCCCGCCTCCGACGCAGCACCGTTGGTCGAGACACCGAGCAGGCTGCGCGTGAGTGCCACCAAGTTGAAAAACTGGCGGTCAAAGTCCTCACGTTCAGTCAATGCTGCCTCGTTGTCGTCGGATATCACTTCGATGTGTGTCTGTAAGGCGTCAAATTCGGTATGTAAGGTTTCAAATCTATTAAAACGCTCCTCTAAATCTAAACGTTGCAACTCTGATATTGCGGAACTACTTTTTACTAAATTTAAATAGTTACTGTAAATAGTAAGCTTTGATTTAATTGAACTACGTTTTTTTATCAATGTTTTTAAGTTATCTGCCATTGTAAAGTTAAATAACAGCTGGACGCACTGATGCTAATGTACTCAATAGATAAGACAACCACAAACAGCTGTGCGTTAGTGAAAGGGATCGAGAAAAAATTTCAAGGTCAACAACTCAACACGTGTTATCGCGGTGCGAAGTAGCTAATTACCGAGCGTTTTCGATACAAAATATGCGTAATTTTACAAGCAGTGCGTAGGAAACACTATGAAAGCACTAATGTTGAGACACTGTATGAACACTGAAAGATAGGAAGATGAACAACGTTTTTCGGCAAGAAGATGAAAGCAGAAAAATAACTAATTGGAACGGACTCACTCAAATACAGTATTATACTCCCAAAGAATGACGTCAGCTCCCACGTTGACTATGCAGGCTGCCTCGGGAACGACTTCTTTGTTCTTTTCTTCGTGGTCGTACCGCGTGGTGCTCGCGAACGGTCCAAGTCCGCACAGGTGAACACGACGACCGATGTTGTTGACGGCGTTAATTACAGCAAAACCGGTGTTTATTTTTGAGCAATCGAAGGACCAATGAATAGGCTCAATCGGGACTTTATAATAAAAGAGTGGACTGTATTAAAATAGGTATATTACTGTTATTACGCTATCAACTCAGATAGAAATAGGTACAAAGAAATGCCCGTAATGGCTGGTGTCTGTGAGCTGAGTGGAGCGGCGGGCGCGCAGCCGGCCGTCGCGTCGTGGGTTCGGTCCCCCGACACCCCGCGCCTGCCTCTCGGACGCCCGCGCATATGTGATGCGCCAACACATTGTGAACAGGTGTGTTATTCGTAATTGTAGGATCAGAAACCATATTCGTGCAGACTGAACACACCCATTTACAATATTCATCGGAGCCAGCAGGAATAACTGGTATAGAAATGCAAAGAAAGTGAAAATTCAAGTTACTAACCTAACCACTCGTAAGCAACTATATTGTGAGGAGCACTTTTACTTAGATCCTTATTGAACGGTAGCTAACTACTAGATATACGAATTTCAACTTGATAGGTCCACCCGTCCCTGAGAAAATCGGTGGTGACACACGGACAGACGTACAAGAGAGTGATCTTATAAGGGTTCCTTTTTGGTACGGAACCCTAAAAAATATCATATGCCATACATTTATTTAACAACTGACAAATAATAACATGATTATTATGTACCTACTTAAAAATTGTGTTTTTAGGGTTCCGTAGCCAAATGGCAAAAAACGGAACCCTTATAGATTCGTCATGTCTGTCTGTCTGTCTGTCTATCCGTCCGTATGTCACAGCCATTTTTTTCCGAAACTGTAAGAACTATGCTGTTGAAACTTGGTAAGTAGATGTATTCTGTGAACCGCATTAAGATTTTCACACAAAAATAAAAATAAAACAATAAATTTTGGGGGTTCCCATTGTGACTGTTCCTAAATGACCCTAGGCTAAAAAAAAAACGTTTTTCCTAAAATGTCCTAGATTTGGTGTTAAAGTCGGCTCTTTTGATAACAAAGGTGCAGTGCCCCGCCATTCCGCGCTGCACAATGAATTTCGTCACTTGGCTTGTACAAAGTGATCTGAGCAAATTGTATTAGTTTTTGCAGGAAACTAACTTTGCCTTTCAGTCGCTTCAATCTGTTTTCTTTTCGGTCTGGATCCTTAGCGAATCTGAAGTTACCAAATAGTACCAAACTCACTTTTTTTTTAGTTTTGCTACACTGCGAATCACAATGAATTACTATTAGAATATTACGAAGGTTTTAGTTATTTCAAACTTGGTTAAGGAAGAAATAGAAGAAAAAAAGGTTTAAGCATGGAAATGTGCTTGATTACTAATACTGAATCACCAAAAAAAAATCACACACAGGTTTAATTTTTATCCGATATAAAACACAGAAAACATTATTAATTTAAAATATCGTTAACTCATTATCTATAACGGCAATTTCTAATTGGGTAGCAGTCTGTGATATGTGCATAGTTGGAATCTTCGAGAACAATATGTTTGAATTTAAAAGAAAGTAGGCCTTGAATTTAACCATACAAAATCAACTTTCACTTGTCTTGTTTAACAAAATATAGTTTTGCAAATTTGAATCGAAATAAATCAAATAAGACTGCCCGAAGGTATGATATACCTCCATTTGATACATTGTTAGTTCAGCTATCATGTTCACATTCTAAAACAGCACAATATATAATTTTGTATTTTTTTAGTTCTTGTCATCGTTACAGTTGTAACAAAACTGATATACGTAGTGTGTGCGCGGAAGCAGCCATATTACTCGGAACTGCGCAAAACACTGGGTAAGCGGGCCCCGCCTACTTGCGACGTCTAATGTAAAAGGCATTTTTTCTGTTTTGTGGTTGGATATGCATTTGAAAAATATTAGGTATTTGTGTAAACCCAATCTTCGATTCAGGGATCCATTTGCGTAAAATTAAGCTTTAAATTCCTATCTTTTATTAGAGTCTAATGTGTCCCCCCCTGCCAGCTAAATGGTTGCTTTTGGATTTGTGAAAAGAATCACGGCAGTAGTAAATAAAACAAAAATATTAAAGGAAAAATATCACAGCTAAGTAGGTTTTACGAGTTTACGAGTAGTAGTCGTAAACTTGTAAAGCCAACTTATAAAATATACTAAAAGTAAAAAAATATATTTAAATTCTATTGAAAAAGTCGTTCTATGTGTGCCCGTTCTTAGACGTTGTGAGCCGCTGAAACCGTTCAAGTTTTCATGAAACAACAAAAAGCCTTCTTCTTAGTCCACATTATTGTGCAACTACGGAACCCTATTACTGCGCGTAGCCCGACACGCACTCGGCCGGTTTTTTTGTTCCTATTGCTTTTATGGTATGCGTCGTACCTGGCGCAAAATAACGTTTTTCTTTCTTTCTTTGATTATAAGAATTCAGAAACCAGAAAATCTGACACCAGTTTTGCCAAGGGTAATAAAGTCACTGGGTTGTGAGGGTAATATTGGATATTGGCCAAAAACAGTTGGGAAATCCCAACCCATTGGCTAGGCAGATTGATATACTTACTTCAAGAACACGTCATCCAGCGACGAAACCCCGACTCCTATAGAAACTAGCCCCAGTTTTGATTTCTCTTCCTCAAGCGCCGAGAAAAGTGCTGAAAACTTGCCGCTTTGCGGAGCCGGCAGGTTGTACGATATCGAGTTGACAGTCTGCTCCTTTAGCGAAGCGTCCGGGACGTGTGACGTCACTACTTTGGTTATTGCTTCCTCGTTCGGGGTGCCGATTGTCGTGAATGATAGGCGGTAGCCCGTACCTGAAAAGAAATAACGGTAGTTCTAAATTTAAATATATAATGTAGGTCATAGCACAGCCAATTGGCTTGTTTTTATTTGTTTTAAGGGGTGCTAATACCGAAAACGTATTAATTAGCAAATATTATTTTCTCCACCTTAGATCCTCAAGATGGCAGATTTGAATATATGAAAATTATTAATTGTTTTGCTTTGTGGGTATGATGGGGTTTTGTCCCTGCATACTCACAAAGCAATAATTAAAACCAAGCATTAGACCCAATTTTTTTTTTTTATGAACATTTGCATATTTTATGAGACTAGCTATCATGTCCATAATCTTTGAGTACCAAGAAGTGTGTAAAAGTCTCCAAGACTGAATTCAGCCACAGCGGCCAACCTCAACGGCAAGTAGCCATTGGCGGGGGCGATAGAATAGGATAGATCCCCTTTTTCGCACTTAGACGCCCATTTGGTCGCTGTGCGCACAGAACAGAAAAAACGCCTTCAAAAGTAGAAGTTGCAAGTTGGTGGGGCCCGCGTACCCCGTGTTTTGCGCAGTTCCGCATATGTCTGCTTCCGCGCACACCCTACGTACATCATGTCGCGAATGCGAAGTAATGTCTATGCCTATAGGTACAGATATATAGATAACTAGTAAGACGTGGCGTGAGGTGGGCGACGGAGAGGGGAGCGCGCGGGGCTGGAGAGCGCGCGCGCGCACCCGCGGCTCCTGCACTTGGGCCTGATGGTCGGAGCTGGTGGGAGCTAGAAGTATATGGGTGAGCAAATCAGTTTTATCTCAGTGCATGTGTATTCAGATTTACCAGATATTTATTTTATAATGTGTTCCATTGTTGTCGACGTGTGTGTGTGTTGTTTTTACAGCGATCAGATTCAGACATTCAGATTCAGACTGTTACCAAATCAGACCAGCATTCAGATGCGAGGCTTGGGGTGGCTATAAGGGGAGGTTGGAGGCCACTTTAGGGGAACAGCCCCCTATATCATTGCGATGATTATTCAGTAACGTGAATTCAGTGAAAATCAATACACGTCGATAGATCTTAATCAGATCGTACCCAGGCTTATTTTTGAGACATGGGTATTTTAGCTTTAGATATTCGTCACTAAAATGTAATTGGCGACATGGTGGAGATGCTGGGATCCCACTAATATAGTTTTAAAAGAATGTTTTGTGCATTTCTAAAAATAAATAATGCGGGTAGAACGAAATAATTGTTCTGTATTTAAAACAATTAGGTCAAGTTTCACATGGTGTCCGAATCACCGCTATACTTACCAATGAAATTCAAAATTGGAACAGAATTTGTTTGAAATTATCTTTGCCAGAATCTCATTTATCTTCTATATATATAATATATATAAAAATGAAACCCGCTTTCCTTGGTCACGGCATAACGCGTGAATGGCTGGACCGATTTCACTAATTCTTTTTTTGTTGTATTTGTTATTATTAGGAGAAGGTTCTTACGTAAAAAAATATTAAGAAAATCTCTCAGAAATATTGAAAAATATACATTTAATTTTGCATATTTAAAAAAACGCGCGTAACGAATGTCAATGTAATTCACAGCCATAGACTATATTGAAAGAGCATTGTTTGTTCGGAAACGTGGTTACTTAATTAAATTCGAGCATCATTTGTTCGGAAACGTGGTTACTACTATATAAAAATAAGTCGGGTTTTCCTCCCTGACGCTATAACTCCAGAACGCACGAACCGATTTCCACGGCTTTGCATTCGTTGGAAAGGTCTCGGGCTCCGTGAGGTTTATAGGTAGGGTAGGGTAGGGTAGTGTAGGGTAGTGTAGGGTCGGGTAGTGTAGGGTCGGGTAGGGTAGGGTAGGGAAGGGTAGGGAAGGGTAGGGTAGGGTAGGGTAGTGTAGTGTAGGGTAGTGTAAGGTAGTGTAGGGTCGGGTAGGGTAGGGTAGTGTAGTGTAGTGTAGTGTAGGGTAGGGTAGGGTATGGTAGTGTAGGGTAGGGTAGGGTAGGGTAGGGTAGTGTAGGGTAGGGTAGTATAGGGTAGGGTAGTGTAGGGTAGGGTAGTCTAGGGTAGTGTAGGGTCGGGTAGGGTAGGGTAGGGTAGGGTAGTGTAGGGTAGGCTAGGGTAGTGTAGGGTAGGGTAGGGTAGGGTAGTGTAGGGTAGGGTAGTGTAGGGTAGGTAGTGTAAGGTAAGGTACCCTACCTGGGTAGATAAATGTTTGGTCTTTTTATGGCAAAACAAAGTTTGCCGGGTCGCGTATTGCCATAATGTATACTAGCACAGACAGGGGTTGCTCTGTAATCGCACGCAATATGCTCTTGTAGCTAGAGAGCATACTGCATATCAGTACAGAGACAGACTGAAATAAAATACACTTTGCTCTAATTCGTGAGAGCAAAACACATACGAGTACAGACAATTTGGCTGCCGTAGTATGTGTGTCTGTACTGACATACACAATTTTAATGTTGACATTGGTTTTAACATAGAATAGGTGCAAGTACGATTAGAGTTAAAGCAACAAAGTCGACGTAGCCCCGCTGCGCGGGGCTCCTATTTCTGTCTGCAGGGTCAAAAGTAACCTAACACGAACGAGATGACGGGAGCTGCGTTCGCTCGCTTTGCTCGCTCACTTCAGCTCCCGTCATCTCGTTCGAACCTAACCTGTCCGTGTCGGGGTGCCCTAGGTTCCCGAGCTCGCTTCGCTCGCTCTTGTGCTGATTCGTTGACCATAACACGGTCACATTTTGCTTTAGACATATGCCAACAAACCGTATACTTATACAGACAGGTCTGTAGTCATACGTAGTTTGCTTTAGAGTATTTGTTATTTTTAAGAGCACAAAGTGATCTAGTACAGACTATGGGTGTCTGTACTGATATACACAATGGTAATACGCTGCCGGGTCAGCTAGTTGTCAATAAAACCAAACCCATACATAATGTTCGAAGATATGAGTGTTGAGTGATTTAGTTTAGTTTCATGTTATTATTATTAAGTTTACGACTGTTTTTTATGGTGTATAAAGCTACACTCAAGCGAAGTTTTATTTGAACGTAGTTTGTCAGGATACACTGCCTGCACGTGGGTGTAGTTGTTGTCTCACGATGGCGTGTGAATCGTAGCAAAATGAATCTTATTTCGGCGTCATAAAAGTCGCTTAACATGTCGTCGTGAAATAGAGCAACTATACCAGTCTACCCTGCGTTAAGTCGATTCCAAGAAATAATACGCGCTGGACAGTATTCAGTCAAGACTATAATAAACATTTATTTAGTAAATCATAGCGTACGATGATATACGAATTAAGTCTAATAAATAATAATTAATTTTACGTTGTGCAATGGCCAGCGAAAATAATAAAACTTTATTAGCTAATTAGGTAGGTATGATAAAATATGTTTGATATGAAATCTTAGTAACCAAAGGAGTATTCCTACTAAATAAATATACTTTATTAAGTGCACCAATTAAAAAGTTTTTAAATTTAGTTTAAAATAGTCTTTCACTCAAACAAATATTTTTGATGGATTTATTTTGGTACTTCTTTCGTTTGATGTACGTGCAGTTTGTTGGTATATTAGATTACATATAAATCTCATACCAAGTTATATTGTTATAGATACTCAAGATATTCATTTGCCAAGAGAACGGTCCACTTTAATATTACTTAGTTGGTACTCTATTTATAATGGAAGACACTACTCGATCTCGGTTAAAAATTATTTATGAATCCCTCCAATCAAACATAAGCTCTGCTCAGTATGCCCTAACGGAAATATCAGGAGAAGATCCCAACTATAAAGGATTAGAACTAATTGGTGACTTGATTGACTTCCCCCGGCTTTACACGGACGGGAGTAAGATAGAGGGCAGGATCGGAGCTGCAGTCTCGTGCTGGGGGCCGGATGGGGAGGTGGCAAAGTTGTGTTTTAGACTTGGCAACCACTGCTCAGTGTTTCAAGCTGAAATGGTTGCAATAAGTCGAGCCCTTAAGTATGCTGAAGATAGGAGACCACCCACTTCAGCCAATGTTATATCTGACTCAAGGTCGGCATTAGAATCAATAGCGGATCCCAAGACATCCAACAGCATCGCTATCAGAATTCAGCGGAGGATTGCGGAGGCTGCACGACAGGGCAGGGACATACAACTTTTCTGGGTAAAGGCCCTCGCAGGAATACCCGGAAATGAGAGGGCGGACGAACTTGCCAAAAATGCGGCGTTGCATCGTAAGACAAGCCCTGTCTATGACGACTACCCCTTGTCCTTCGCAAAGCGCTCGATCAGGGATGCAACGCTGGTCAAGTGGCAAGAACGATTCGTGGCGGGAACCCATCAAGACAGAGGCATACGTCTGTTCTTTGCTGACGTAGTGAGTGCATACAGGATTCTTGGGAAGATAGGTACTCCCAATAACCTTAAGGCCCAACTGTTCACGGGACACGGTGGTATACGTTAGTACCTTTACAGGTTTAAGCTGGCGGGTGCCCCAGCCTGAGTTTGTGATGATGAGGCTATCGAGTCAGTAATATTAGACTGCCCCCGTTTTATGCGGGCCAAGTATGACTGTGAGCAGAGGCTGGGTCGCCCGTTGGGCTGCATTCAGGAGCTGATGAATGACGACAATAGCCGATCCTGTTTTCTAGCTTACGCGGAAATGGTCTTGGCCAGGGCCGCGAAAGCGAATGGGTCTAATTGATTATGGCTCGCTTTCGCCATTGCACAGTAGGTATAGTTAACAAAAAAAAAAATATATATATATACATATATATATTGTAAACATTGCAACTGTTTGAAGTGCGGCTAGTCTTATTGACATAGTTAAAATGTATTTAGTGTTGTAATTCGTAAGTCCAGTGTCATAAAGATGTAACCCATGCCACTGTATTGCCTGTTCAATTTGTCATAGTTTTTAGTTAATAAAATTAGCTTTAGTTAATTATATTCGATCTTTTATTTTAGATAATGTAAGCTCTTTTTTCAGCCGGTTATCATTTAGTCTATAAGTCCAGTTCGATGTAGTTTGAAGGTACAAATAATTTGATAGTGATATTTTCTAGTTATTTTTATAGTTATTTTAAGTAATGATTTATTATGTGCCACTAGGTATAACATTGTTTAGTTTTTATAATACTATAAGTTGCTGGCAGTAGTTTATAAGTTGGCAGCAAAAAGGCTGTAATCTCGTTATAAATATGAGTGTTCAAAGTGAATTAAGTTTTATTTTATAATATATGTAAAGCCTTATCTTCAGCTCTAGTTCTATTTAATTTAATAGTAATCAATCAACTTTACGGAAGTTTAAGAGGCGTGCAGCAACTGGGAAAAATTTGTATACTTGCGTTGTCAGTCTAACCTAACCTAACCTTAGGTCTAGTACTAGCCATATAAAGGAAAAAAAAAAAACTAACCTCTACTAACACATGTAACAAGACCCAGACTCATTCTTTGGCCCATTTGCACGAGAGACCTGGCTCGGAAAGTTAAAAAAAAAAAGTCAAAACCAACTGACCAAAGATTCTTAACGTAAAGATTGAAATGCTGAATTGACATCGGCAGTAAAATTTGGAGGCAGGTGTGGTTTTTAGTCGGTAGGCACCATTAGTTAGTCCGACACTGCCCCGGCTGGCTCGTTCTGGGCGAGGCAGTTTGGGGCGTCCTAAGAGGATTTTCCACACCTGCAGAAACAAAAAAAAAATACCTACCCTGCCTACCCTACCTACCCTGCCTACCCTACCAACCTTGCCTACCCTACCTACCCTGCCTACCCTACCAACCTTGCCTACCCTACTGTGATGTATGTGCATGAAGTACCTCCATAATATTATTAATAAGTTTATGTTAAGAACATGTGGGTAGGGCTACAACTGCAGTAAATTGATGTGATCGTCTGTCAGTCGGAATATACGTGTAACCGTGATCAGCTGTTTTATTTCCTTGCTCCGTATCCCGACATCCCGACACTCCCAAGCACTTCAGTGGCGACGAGGATATAAAGAACCTACGTGTTTTGTTGTGATAACCGTAAGAACATTAAACTGTAACGATGAGCATTGGTAAAATCGGTGAGTTCAAAGTGCAATCAGATGACTGGAAGTTATACGTGGAACGTCTTGAAAATTATTTCGTTGTTAACAGCATTAAAGACGAATTGCGTGTACCGACGTTAATAACGGTAATGGGAGCAGATAGTTACGAATTAATGGTTAACTTATGTACGCCGCATAAACCGAGTACCAAAACATTCGAATATGTAACGGACATCATGGAAAAACACCTGCAGCCTAAGCCGAGTGTGTTAGCCGAGCGATTTAAATTTCACCAACGGAAACAAAACGTGAACGAAAATATAGCTGAGTACATGGCGGTTTTGAAAAAGATGTCGAAATCATGCGAGTTTAGGACATGGCTTGAAGAAAGTATTCGGGATCGTTTCGTGTGCGGGATAAGTAGTGAAATCATAAGACAATGTTTATTTGCTGAGGATAAACTTGATTATACGAAGGCCTATAGTATGGCCATGAGCATGGAAGCAGCGGAGAGAAATGCAGCTGCGGTCGAGTGCGGTACCGGGACCACGGGCAAGACGAACACAGCGGCTGATTGTCTTACGGCGGTGACAACGCGGCGACACGACGCGACGCAGGCGACGCAATATAGGCCGGCGGCGGCGGGGCCGAGTGCGGACGGCGACAGGCGGCGGGTAACATGGAGCGGGCAGCGGCGCGGCGGCAGCACGCGCCACTCGCGCCTAGTAAGGGAGGCACCGGCAGCGGCTGCGCTGGGGGAGCGAGCTCGGCGAGACCAACCGTGTAATGCATGTGGAGGGTTGCATGATACGGCATGGTGCAAATTCACGAAATACGTGTGTCGGGTATGCAACAAGCAAGGACATTTGCGCCGCGTATGTCCGCTACAAGTAGGACATCATCATCTTCAGGCAATTCAAGAGGCTAGCTTCTCGGACACCGAGCGAAGCGACGAGGTAATGATAGTCGACATAAATAATTTATCCATAGCTCAGTGTCCACCAATACATTTAATATTAAAAGTGCAGGGTAGAGATTTAAAAATGGAATGCGACACGGGAAGTGCTATCTCGTGTATAAATTATGAAACATACAAAAGATTGTTTAGCGATTTCCGGATAAATACTTGTAATATCGCACTAAGGTACTACACAGGGGAAATGGTAAATCCTATTGGGGTCATAAAACCGGAGGTAAGGTATAAAAACGAGTGTAAACAGTTAGATTTATACATAATCAAAGGTGGGAAAACTATATTAATGGGTCGACAGTGGATGGCCGAATTAAAAATACAATTATTTTGTTACCTAAATGACGGGGTTGTTTCGGTTAATAGTTAACAGAACAAACAGTTTAATATGTCTGAATTTAGTTCCAGATACTGTAAGGTGTTTGAGGATGGTTTGGGTCGATTCACCGGCGGCGCAGTAAGCATACACGTGCGGGAGGGCGCGCGGCTGGTTTACATGCGCGCGCGCCCGCTGGCGTATGTGCTGCGCGAGCCGGTGGAGCGCGCGCTGGACCAGCTCGTGCGGGACGGCATCCTCACGCCTGTGGACCGCTCAGATTGGGCCACGCCGATCGTGCCAGTGGTAAAAAAAGACGGTACTATTAGAATTTGTGCTGACTATAAACTAACTTTAAATAAAGTCTTGGAAGTCGATCGTTATCCTTTACCGCGAGTAGAAGATTTGTTGGCACGCTTACATGGGGGGGAATATTTCAGCAAAATTGATTTATCACAAGCATATGCACAATTTGAACTGGATGAATCGAAGAAATACACAGTAATCAATACGCATAAAGGCATGTTTATGTTTAATCAGTTAGTGTACGGTTTGTCGTCGAGTCCCGGCATATTTCAGAGGCGTTTAGTACAGTTATTTGCTGACTTGCCTAGCGTGGGCGTATTTTTAGATGACATTATTATTACAGGGGTATCAACAGAAGAGCATATTAGGAATTTAAACAAAGTTTTTGATCGTTTCCAGTTAGCTGGACTCAAAGTAAAAAAAGAGAAATGTTTTTTCTTTGCGAAAAAAATAAGTTATTTGGGCCATATAATTAGTAAAGAGGGGGTGCAGACGTGCACTGACAAAGTAAAGGCAATAATTGAGACACCCGCCCCCTCCAATGTATCGGAGTTGAGAGCATTTATAGGCATGACCATGTACTATGCTAAGTTTCTAAAGAACGTCAGTACGATTCTTTCGCCCCTGTATAGATTGCTCCGGATAGATGTACCTTACAACTGGTGTGAAGAGTGTGCAAGAGCTTTCAGGAAGGTTAAGCAGCAGCTGGCTTCAAATGAGGTGCTGATGCATTACTCGCCAGATTTACCACTCGTGTTGACGGCCGACGCCAGTAGCGTCGAGGTGGGCGCGGTGCTTTCGCACATCACCGCGCCCGGGGAGCGCCCGATAGCGTACGCGTCGCGTTCATTAGGCACAGCCGAGAGCGCTTATTCGCAAATAGATAGAGTAGCACTCGCGATCATTTTTGGTATAAAGAAATACCATCAATATTTGTACGGGCGAAAATTTATCTTAAGGACAGGGGGGTAAACACAAGCTCTTAGAGTAAGGTTATTTTGAGATCGAGTAAGTGACAGATGTATACAAGTCAGATACATCTGTCCCTTACTCGATCTCAAAATAACCTTACTCTAAGAGCTTGTGGTCACCCCCCTGATCATAAACCGTTAACACATATTTTCGGTGATAAGATAGGCATTCCGATAATGGCAGCTTCTCGGTTGCAACGGTGGGCAATACTATTGACAGGTTATAACTATGAAATAGAATATGTGTCATCAAAGAAAAATTGTGCTGATGCCTTATCCAGACTTCCACAAGGTAAACCATCGAGCGTGAGTACGGAGATCACGTATGTTAACTTTGTGGAGGATTTTCTTCCAGTAACGCACAGCGAAGTTAGGAAACAGACGATGAAAGATCCATTTTTAAATAGAATTCTCCTTTACGTACAGTCAGGCTGGCCTTTGTCATGCGCAGAGGAGCAAGTTAAGCCTTATTTTGCAAGACGTCACGAGTTGTATGTAGATTGTGGATGACTAATGTGGGGATATCGGATGGTAATACCACAAACTTTACGAAAAGATATACTCAAACAATTACATATTAGTCACATGGGTATTGTTAAAACAAAATCATTAGCGCGTAGTTATGTTTGGTGGCCGAATATTGATAGTGACGTAGAAGCCTTGTGCAATAGTTGTGAGACGTGTGCAGTAGCGGGCGCTGCACCGCCGCGTGCGCCGCCGCAACCGTGGCCATACGTCACACAGCCGTGGAGTAAGGTGCATATAGATTTCTTAGGGCCTTTCCATGGTAGCACGTTCTTGGTGGTAATTGATGCAAGCTCCAAGTGGTTAGAAGTTTCCGAAATGTCACGTACAAACGCCAAACAGGTAATCAAAGTATTACGTAACATCTTCGCGCGATTTGGTCTCCCGATAGAATTAGAATCAGATCAAGGCCCACCTTTCACGAGTATAGAGTTTAGTACTTTCCTAAAAAACAATGGAATACGTCAATCCTTTTCACCGACATACCATCCGTCGTCTAACGGTGCCGCAGAAAATGCAGTAAAATTATGCAAGGCTACAATTAAAAAGGCCTATAGGGAGAATAAAGATTTGGACGCAGCCTTGAACACATTCCTACTTAATTATAGGAACACAGTTCAAAGTACGACTGGGGAAACACCTGCGATGTTGTTACAGCGACGGGCTTTACGTACACGTTTAGATTTATTACGTGCCGATCGCGCGCTTGACGAACGGGTGCGAGCAGCACAACAACGTCAGGTACAAATTTCCGGAGGCGTATACCGAGAGTTGGCACCACAAGACGAAGTGTGGGCTAGAAACTGTGGCTTGGGGGATAAATGGGTGAAGAGTACAGTTCAAGCCAGGGCAGGGACTCGCGAATACCTCGTAGATAACGGTGACGGTCAACTATCCAAAAAGCACATAGACCAATTGAAACGCAGATCCCATTTATCAGACTTCATGGATTCGGATAGTATTGTCTCGGACGGTACACCACTAGCGACAACTCAAACGTCAGGGGTGGAGGATGTCGTTCAGGGACGGGATAATATAGACGAGCAGAAGCTAGTTGGTGAGGGTGGAAAAGAGATGCTAGATATTGTAAGTGACCCTCGAGTTGTAGTAGAGGCCAGCCATCCCTCACCATCTTCGCCGGCGGGTCGACCCAAACGTACCCGTAAACCTGTGATTAGATTCCAAGTAACCTAAACCTTTGAAAACTGTTGTTATAATTATGTAACCTGTATTGTTAATAATATTTAGAATAAACAATATATTGAATGTAAATATCTTAGAGATTAAGTGGTGAGGTGTGATGTATGTGTATGAAGTACCTCCATAATATTATTAATAAGTTTATGTTAAGAACATGTGGGTAGGGCTACAACTGCAGTAAATTGATTTGATCGTCTGTCAGTCGGAATATACGTATAACCGTGATCAGCTGTTTTATTTCCTGGCTCCGTATCCCGACACCCCGATACTCCCAAGCACTTCACCTACATATCCCACCTACCCTACCTACCCTGCCTACCCTACCTACTCTGCCTACCCTACCTACCCTGCCTACCCTACCTACCCTGCCTACCCTACCTACCCTACCTACCCTACCCACCCTGCCAACCCTGCCTACCCTGCCTACCCTGTCTATCCTACCTTCCCTGCCTACCCTACCTACTCTGCCTACCCTACATACCCTGCCTACCCTACCTACCCTGCCTATCCTACCTACCCTGCCTACCCTACCTAACCTGCGTACCCTACCTACCCTGCCTACCCTACCTACCCTGCCTACCCTACCTACTCTGCCTACCCCACCTAGCAAACCTACTGGAAAAAAAAAAAACATATACCATCTACTAGTGAGCCCGGTGAGCCGTTCTTGAGTTATAAAATTAAAACGAAAAGTGGCATTGATTCTTATATATACAGTTTTTTTTTTTATATATATTTTTCGAATGTAGCTGTTGTTGTGTATTTTGAAAATAACACAGAATGTCTATAAATTAGTCAACGACAGTGGTACATCCATAGAGAAGGATGAATTTTATTGTAATCACCTCATTACGCATATATAAATCTTATAGGTACCGAAATATAGCTTTATATTGAATGCATTTATTATAGTGACATCTAGCGGCGGTTAGCGTAACTAACTCATTAAACTATTCTCTATGCACTTTAAACGGAAAAATTAATAAATACTTACAAAAATAGTGCACAATAAACAACTCTATGATCATAAAACTGTGGTATATTTCCAAATAAGCGACGACTGATATATTTCCTACTTTTAAACTACCAATTACACCACAGATTTCTTAGTGTTACGAAATACAATCAACCTGTAAATGTGTGAGTTTGGGTACGCTGGTTCCGATACGAATGATATGCGACTTCTACGGTTCTTTTTTTTCTGTTCTGTGGTTGTGTGTTCAGGCCTCCTTTCTGTGAGAGGGAATGGGCCGAAATCCATCACGCAGGCTCAGTAAGGGTCGGTGGATGACAATTTTGTTTTCGAATGTTTGGTTCAAAGACATGCCGGTTTCCTCATGATGTTTTCCGTCACCGTTTTGAGAGCAGTAATAATGAAATAATTTACACAAAGTAAAGCGCCTGTCTGGATTCGAATCCACGACCTACAACTTGTAAGTGGGGGCCGTTACCACTGGGCCACCACTGCTCTCTGGCGGGGGAGATGTTATAGTGCCCAAGTGTGTGCGCAAACATAGGTTCACTCCTAGGCCGTAGGTGTTGGGTTAATCCATTAGGAATTTTTCGGTAGCAGCATAGAGTTTGGAAATTGGCGGTGTGAAACCCCTGTGCCTTGAAAAGCACTTTAGCCGTTGGTCCTACGCCCGATCTCTCTCCGGTCTTTAGTACAGTAATATAGAATACTAACCCACGGCCTTCTTGAGATGCATGGTGGTGGCGAAGGACTTCAGCACTCCATTGTGAAGCACCGCCACTCGATCGCCTAGAGCGTCTGCTTCTTCCATAAAATGCGTTGTCAGAAGAACTGTTCGCTCGCCACGGAGAGACTGAAATTTAAAGTCCAATATTATTGTTTAAAGCACCAGAAAAATATTTATCATCATAATTATAATAAGTCAGCTTAACACTGTTTAACTGCAGAGCTAAGGCCTCTTCTCCTAAAGAGAAGGCACGAGCATTAGTCACCGTGTACGTAGTCGGAGCGGAAAAATGTCGAAATTCTTAATTTCAGATTAGCAGATAATTAGTGTATGACGTCGTGTAATTGTGTATGGTAAGTACAAATTTGTGTATCCAGCCATTAAGCAGCCATTCAACAAAAACTGTTTCCGCTGGAACTACGTCATCCTAGCGGAACATTTTTTTTCGTATGCACGTAGATGAAAAAAAATACATTCAATAATTAGTGTGTAACGAGAGGTAAATGTGTATGCTTAAATCAAATTTGTGTGTAATAAAACTGCGAAGATAATCAAGTTTCCGCTGCGCTGACGTTTGGCTATTTGATGAAAATCATATGAAACGGCTTACTGCAGAGCTGATTTTTTTTACGCTCGTTGTTTTGAATTTGTGTATAATGATTGTGAAAACAGAATTTAAAAAAAACATACCGTTCAGAAGATATACGCGTAAAAGTAAAATAAGGTTATTAGGTCCAAGTACTTAAAATAGGAACACTAGAGCCTAACTTATAACGTTTATTTGTATCTTGTAAGGGTCTACATTGTCCTGCCAAGTTTCATGTATGTGTTCTTAGTAATTATTGAGCAGTCGCATAATTTACTTCGACTGGACCACTCTATTGTATGACAACTGATTGTAGGACTTTGAATGGAAAAGCAACATAAAACATATGCCTATAGTTAGTGTATTAATGCAACTATTCACATTTAAAATTTCAGTTCATTTCACTAAATAATTACAGAGATATAATAAAAATACCAGAACAACCGCAATACATGAATAAACCTACCAAATTTGAATGACTACAAAAAAGCGGTCGTGCGATATGTAGAGCTAACGTTCTAAAATATCCAGTGTTGTACCATTATTGGATTGGTACAGGTGTGCACACAATTCTTGAACAAGTAACAAATAATTTTCGTGATAAAAAATAGTACCTCACTTGTCTGTTTCTCAAACTTACGAAATTATTACAATAAGAATTGCTTCTGTATTAACAAATACATTTAATTGTAAGAATATTACAAAAAGTTGTTACAGTAGGTAATTACGATGTCCTTAATATTCTTGATTAAATGAAATACTAATAATAATTAGAAAAAATCATTAACACCAGTAGTTATTAGGGAATAATCTAAAGAAGGTTGTTCTATCTCACTGGGTTGGTCTTAGTCGTGTGTGTAGTGCACATGCACATTGTTTCTGTGTGCGAAAGCTCGGGAGCGCTCAGTATCACTTACGCACACAGAACAATGTGCATCTACACACATGACAACAACGAACCCGCTGTGATTCGGTCGTGACTCGTGAGATCGAACAATTGTATCTTCTTAGCGCGCGCTTCCTTTTGTTTTGTTTACCAGTCATAAATGTGCAGCCAAGGACAACGTGCGTATGCGCTGTTTATTTTGCTATCAACGTAATATTATGTACCTCGTACATATTGGACTCGGATATTGACGTAGTGTAAGTGACTTTGACATAGTGAGCCAGTAGTGAGAATGATTGGAAGACAAACAAGGTTAGATCATAAATTACGTACTTATAGTATAATCAAAATGTAATAAAAAAATATCTGTTGGGAGGTAGATAGGTTCAAGTGACAACTGTGTTTTGTTACTTACCTCTCGATGACGCCGAAAACCTATAAGTTGCCTATATCTGCTATGTATAGACCGATTCCAGTACCTTCAGTTTTTATAAAAGCCATATGTAAATAAGTACCTATATTTGATAAAAACGGTCCAGCTGTTTAAAAGTTGCAGTCTCTTCTTCGAATTTGTCTCTAATACTTATGTGTATTATTTAGGTACTTATCTAGGTACTTTCAAATGTGAAAAGGGCATTTCATTTGTTCTTGTTTGCAATCATTCAAACCACAATCAATAGGTATAATCCCGCAATAATATTACGTAGGTACTTATTTTTAATGTGTTTTGAAATGCTTAATAAGTATTATATTTGTTAATGCAGACAGCGATGTCCATCCTATATAGGAAACGTAACGTCTGTTTGTGATGTTAAAATACCATTTTTTTATTAAATGCGTATAATACTCACAGCGGATCTTTGTGTCTCTTAAGTTGGCTGCAAGACCCTGCGCAGTAACTATTTTTGTGTCAATGTTGAAGGTGAAGATAGCATTGTATTGTATAGCTGCCTCTTTCACTCGCTTAGGTTTGTTGCGTCGTCCTATCTCGCTTACTCAATGCAGTATACTCGATGACAAACTGTTGCACAATGGTTCGCAGAGCCAACTTCAGAGACACAAAGATCCGCTGTGACTACTATATGAAAGTGTTTACGGTACCTATAACAAAAACCATTTTTGCCTGCCTGTCTGACTGTTTGTTTGACAGACAGTTTGTTTCGGCTAATCTATGAAACGGCTGGACTGATTTTGACGGGATGGGATGACTTTTACTGGCAGATAGCTGATATTATAACGAGTTACTTAGGCTACTTCTATTTTTATTGTTCCAGATTATAGTCCTAATTACGACATAACATTGATGACACTTGAAGAAAATATCGTAAGCGAGCAAAATGTGCAAACCGAACTAGCTCTTTCGTTCCGGCGCGGCTGACAGAAGATACTATAGGTACCAACAAAATAACTAAAATGGCAGGTAGAAAAAATACTACACCATTAGATGTTATAAAACAAGTAGTAACTAAATATGCAAATATATTTGATAAATCTGTTCCCCCTATTAGCCATAATGTTTATGATTGTATACAAAAGCAATTGAGTGAAATATTTCAACACAACATGAAGAAAGCTGCCATACAGATGTCAATTAAACGTCATTATAAATATTATTTTGGTGATTTTGAAAGTATACCTTGCAGTGAAAATAACTTTAATGATATTGATGAAATCAATTCTGATTTAGAAATAAGGTTTCCAATGGATATGCATGAGTACAAAGATATAGCTCCTACAAATCACAGTTTGTTAAAAAACTGTTGGACTAATGAACTACAGGACCAAATATGGGCAAAAACGGACATTAAGTGCACGTTTTCATTTAAAGGAAATTACGTTCCTTCAAATTTACAACTAAATCACATCAAATGCTATGGCAAATGTAACCAATGTGGAGCGAATATTTTATTGACTTTTTGTCCAATAACTGCCAATTTCATAAATGTTACTTGTCTATTAAGTCAGTATAAAAAAGATTTTGTCCATGATCCGACTATTAAGAATAAACTCACTTCAACGAGAAAACAAAAATTATCAGAAAAATTAAAGCACAATAAGGCATTAGCAGTTAGAGCTATGATGGCAGATAAACCTATGGATACAGACAATCCAAGCGAACCGCCGACTTTGCCTAAATTAAGTACTTTGAGGCAAATACGAATGGAAGCTAAAAGTGCACTTCAGTTCGATAGAAATCCTATTCTATCTATTTATGCCATGTCGCAAAGTCCACCATTTGATTCATTTATCCAAAAATTTAGTTTAGTTCCATTCGTTTTATACTTTTGGACAAAAGAACAAAGTAGATATTACGACGAAGTGTTAAAAAATATACCTATAATTTTATCTATCGATGCAACCGGTTCGATTTTTCAAACAATTGCGCCGCCGGGTGTTAATGACAATTTGAGAAACAATAAACCTAAACATATGTTCTTGTATGCAGTTATGGCATATACTGCAAGTACAAGTATACCTTTATGTTATATGGCGTCACAGTCTCACACGACTGATACTATAGCCGCTTGGTTAAGCACATGGGCGCGTAATCGAAGTACGCCCAATGAAATAATTTGCGATGACTCTTCTGCATTAATAGGGGCTATATGCAGTAGTTTCTTAAATACAGACACCAACAAATATTTATCACAGTGTTTTTCGCTTCTAGAAGGCCAGGGTGATTTCATACCAATATGCTATATTAGATTGGACAAATCTCACTTTTTAAAAAAACTGTACAAACAAAGTTGTTTTGAAAAAGTATCAGAAAAATGTAAATATTTTTATATAAATTGCATAAAAAACATTCACCAACTTCAGTGCTATGAGGCAGTTAAATCTAAAATCAAAGATATTGTGCCGGTATCATTACATAAATATGTGAGCCTTGATGATGATGATTTGAACGGTCAATCATCTTATAAATATGAGCAAGCTTTACAACGTTTAGCGGGTCAATCTAAGGTTGACAACATTGATAATGATGATGAGTCAGTAAGTAGCTTATCTATATTTCCAGATGAAAATGATGAATTATATAATACAGATACGAGCACTAAACATCCACTAATCAAATATTATGACGAGATTATCGAAACAGAAAAATTATATTTGATATTACTTGACCCAAGGTACGAACACAAAAACGAATACTACTTGCCTGCCATAAATGACACTTTAAAAAGACTGTTACGTAAATTACCTATGTGGAGTAACGTCATGAACAAATATTTTAATAACGTTAGCACGGTTGCGAGTAGTTCAAATGTTGAAAACCACTTTAAGGATATAAAAACAATATATTTCAACATAAAAGTCGAGCGAATACGATTGGATGAGTTTTTAATTCAACATTATAGCTATATTAATGGGACAGTTAAAATAAATATTTCTAATCATATTGTTAAGTCTCAACGAAAGCAAACGAACAATGATGTTTCAAATTCCAAGTTAAGTCTTAAAAAAGAAATTGATTGTTTACGAGACTCTTGCGTTCTTAAAAATCCAAGTGTAAAGAATAATTTTGAAGCTGATAAAAAAATAACAAAACGACAAGGTAAAAAAATCTGTGTCGATTTTGAAGTCGAGTCTGTATTTCAGGACAAACCTATAGAAATAGAAAACTGGAGAGGCCTTGCCATTTCTCGCAACAAAGCAAACTCATCATCGAAGCCATTGTACATCTTACAAAATGGCAATATAGCCTCATCGAAAAATATAAAAGTCGTTTTGACCAATACTTGTGCATTTGATGCAACCGCTCAAGCTTTCGCGGTAGCTTAAAAAGATAGAATCTTATTCCGCCAATTAATAGATTCTTCCCAAATGATAAGCAGAGATGCATTTACTAAGTTTTTTATAGATTTATCAAATACAAAAAAATACACAGAAGGATTATACAAAAAACGAGATAACTTACTAACTCCACTCTTTAGTTCTAATGATAGTGTTCACGTTGCCAAACAGTGCCGTATAATTAACTGTGCGTGCAATGTCACAAAAATATTTGAAGAGATTTTACCATACTTTTCTGCCAACAGAAAGAAATGTTGCTCAAACAAACAATGTGCTTATCTTGAAAACAATGGCACTTTTGAATGTAAATACTTGCCTTTGAATATAGACATAATTAAGCATAAAGGCATTGTCAAATTACAAGAGTCAGTAGAATCTGGCATGACAAACGACTTTGCTCCTATTTGCAATTTTTGTGAAATAGGCACTATAGCATTCAATTATGATTTAAATGATTTAATTATCTTTGAATTACATGACTTGTATTTTGATATAGATGACATACCTCGTAATATTGAACTAAATAATACATTTTATTTAATATTGGTTATTATCGAATATGTACCGTCTTCACAATTGGCAGGTATTGGTCATTACAAGGCTTATTGTTTTAGACCTCGTAACAGGTCATTTCAATGTTACGATGATTTATATAGTAAACTTCAGAATGGTGCAAGAAACTTAATGCCTCATGCAATTATTTATACAACCGAATAGTCGCATCTAATGAAAATTCTGAAATTAATGGTACCTACGGTTAGTTTCAGAATTTTTATTACAATCGTTTGGGCGTATTCATGTACCTACATTCTAAATCTATGTATGCAGGTACTTACTTAAACATGCTATTTAAATGTACCGGATCGCTATTAAAATTATTACCCATGTTGTATTTTATTGGACTGTGATTTTACATATTAAGTTAAATAAGTCATTAAAAGAATAACTAGTTTTAAATGTTTTAAACTATTTGATTTTATAAGCAGGTGCAATTTATTAAATAATGTGTACATTATAATTATAGTTTACTGTGATTTGGCATTGAGAAAGTATTTATTTTGTAATATATAAGCACTTACTAAGAGTGATCTCTGTAATGCCAGTGCACGTTACCATTTATATGATTATGCGCTAAACCGTAGGTAGGTAGGTAGGTACTGCACTGCACTACAAACCTACCTTCACAATTGAGTCTATTATTACTATTCTGTGATCTGTGATTTTTATTTTGTAACATACAAGTACTTACTAAGAGTGATCTCTGTAATTTTAGTACACGTTACCAATAGTTACCATTTATACGATTTTCACAATTGAGTCAATTATTACTATTCTGTGATTGTTATTTTGTAACATACAAGTACTTACTAAGAGTGATCTCTGTAATTTTAGTACACGTTACCAATAGTTACCATTTATACGATTATGCGCTAGAACGTAGATAGGTAGGTAGGTACTGCACTGCAGTACAAACCTACCTTCACAATTGAGTCAATTATTACCAATCTGTGATTCTGTGATCTGTGATTGTATGTTTTTGCTGTAAAAGCTCGAACGAGAGGACCGACTCCCGAAAAGTTAAAAAGTACTAGTAAAAATCCTAAGATTTACTTATACATATGGGCTTTTACAGTGGGCAATATATTTGTTATTATTCAATAAAAAAATGATTCTTTATATCGATGTTATTATTACCTACTTTGTTAATCATGTTGTTTCTTTCTTCATTTTAATAAGTCATTAACCAATAAATACTTTTATGAGTATAAAGTTAAAGTTGTTTTATTTTATGCTAAACGATTGTGTACGCACCTGTACTAAACTATTACACACAATAACGATACTATACTGGCAATTTTAGAATGTTAGCTCTACATATCGCACGACCGCTTTTTTGTAGTCATTCAAATTTGGTAGGTTTATTCATGTATTGCGGTTGTTCTGGTATTTTTATTATATCTCTGTAATTATTTAGTGAAATGAACTGAAATTTTACATGTGAATAGTTGCATTAATACACTAACTATAGGCATATGTTTTATGTTGCTTTTCCATTCAAAGTCCTACAATCAGTTGTCATACAATAGAGTGGTCCAGTCGAAGTAAATTATGCGACTGCTCAATAATTACTAAGAACACATACATGAAACTTGGCAGGACAATGTAGACCCTTACAAGATACAAATAAACGTTATAAGTTAGGCTCTAGTGTTCCTATTTTAAGTACTTGGACCTAATAACCTTATTTTACTTTTACGCGTATATCTTCTGAACGGTATGTTTTTTTTAAATTCTGTTTTCACAATCATTATACACAAATTCAAAACAACGAGCGTAAAAAAAATCAGCTCTGCAGTAAGCCGTTTCATATGATTTTCATCAAATAGCCAAACGTCAGCGCAGCGGAAACTTGATTATCTTCGCAGTTTTATTACACACAAATTTGATTTAAGCATACACATTTACCTCTCGTTACACACTAATTATTGAATGTATTTTTTTTCATCTACGTGCATAGGAAAAAAAATGTTCCGCTAGGATGACGTAGTTCCAGCGGAAACAGTTTTTGTTGAATGGCTCCTTAATGGCTGGATACACAAATTTGTACTTACCATACACAATTACACGACGTCATACACTAATTATCTGCTAATCTGAAATTAAGAATTTCGACATTTTTCCGCTCCGACTACGTACACTTAGTCACCACGCTTCAGAATTATATTAATACTACTAGTTGACCCGGTGAACTTCCTACCGAGAAAACAATTGTGTTTGGTTTGTATCCGACGATTATAGTAGCACCATAAATGGTTTAAAATCGCTTGAAACAAGCATATTGTCAATTATTAATCTGCTTTATAACAAATATTAAGGAGAAGTTACGGCCATGTTATGCTGTTATAAAATAGTTACCATAAACAAGACCCACAATTCCCTGCGAGTCTGCACGATGAGTCCTGACGTGGGTTTGTCCAGCACCAGGACATCAACCCACCAGCTAAGTCATACGCCAGCTGAACCCCTCTCTTACACAGAAGATGTTGTTATAGTTACCAGAATTAAGTCCCACAGCTCCCTTCGGGTCTCCACGTCGAGCCCTGAAGTGGGTTCGTCCAACACCAGGACATCAGCTCCACCAGCTAAGGCATACGCCAGTTGAGCCCTTCTCTTCATACCCCCTGATAGATTCTTTGTTAATGTACCCAGCTTATCTGATAGAGCTAAGCGTTCAGCTAGCTTGCGCGATGAAATTTTCGCTTCCTGGTAGGTGCCTCCTTTAAGCTGTGGATAAATAATAAAATAAAGTAAATTAGTAACAAAAAATATTATATTTTGCTTCAGCATAGATTTGTAGCGACAGCTATGATACCACGCTATCAGAGTTTTTGTTGCGATTTGACAATAGTTCGACAATAACCGTCAGGCAGTTACCCGGATCAGACGCAACGCTCGTCTGTTTGGAGGATTCTTCCTTTTCAATGGAAGTTGCGGGACTTTACTCCATGGTCCGCATATATTCGTTACTATAGCTTCGTTACTTTAATCGTAAAATATACTGATTTCATATGGTATTACAAAATAATAATGTATGTTTTCGTCAATCAATCAATCTGCCTAGCCATTTCGCGACTATGTAATAATTACCTTGTAAATCATAATCTTTTTTGGAAGGAACAAATGGGTTTCAGGAAGACGAAAACCATTAATATGGCCATTTTTTTTTTTTTGGAAAATATACTTTACAATTTGGACAATAGAAAACCTGAATGGCAATGTATATGGATATGACCAGTGCATTTGACTATTTGGACACTAAAGAACGGTTAAATAAGCTAAATAGATATGGCATCAGAAATAAAGTACTAAATCTCACTATATAGGCTACATAACATTACGCTACGACCAATAGGAGCGGAGCAAAAATAAAAAATGTTGCAAAATCGGGATTAAATTATCCTTTTTGAGAGCCAGTGTTGCATGAGTTAAGTGTGACGACCCCAACGCTATTCGCTTCATCAGCAAATCCCCCTTCACCTCAAAGTAGCATTTAAGTGGCGTATAAGAATATTGTTAACTTATCATTAATCTATTAATCTATCTATATCTATAAAAGCGAAAGGTGACTGACTGACTGACTGACTGACTGGTCAATCAACGCACAGCCAAAACTGCTAACCCTAGAAGTATGAAATTTAGCAGAAAGGTTCCTCATGAGACGCAAGTGTGCACTAAGAAAGGATTTTCGGAAATTCTACCCCTAAGGGGGTAAAAAGGGGGTTGAAAATTTGTATGAAAAATCTTATTCTTTCGACCAAAATTCTTGAAACTTAGCACAAGTAGTATTGTAAGAAAATGATAAAGATCCACATTATTAGTTTTTCGAAACTACCCCCAAATGATGATTTAGGGGATGTTGAAATTTGTATGGAAAATCAGTTTTCTTAGGTGAATAAACTTCAAACTTGCTACAAATACTAACCTTAATGAATAATAAAGGTTGCTATTATTATTTTTTTGAACTACCCCCAAACCACGATTTAGGGGTGTTAAAGTTTTTTTGAAGAATCTTATTACTTCCGTTAATAAACTTGAAAATTGACATAAATACCAATCTAAATAAACAATAAAGGCTTTCATTGTTAGTTTTTCGAAACTACCCCAAAAAGATGATTTAGGGGATGTTAATTTTTTTTCAGGAATCTGATTTCTTGGGTGAATAAACATGAAACTTGACAGAAATACCATCCGAAATAAACAATAAAGGTTGTCATTATTAGTGTTTTGCAACTACCCCCAGAAGATGATTTAGGAGGTATTACAGTGTTTTTGAAAATCTGATTTCTTGAGTCAATAAACTTGAAACTTGCCACAAATACTAAACTAAATGAATAATAAAGGTTGCTATTATTATTTTTTTAAACTACCCCCATAAGACGATTTAGGGGATGTTATTTTTTTTTGAAGAATATGATTTTCTGGGTAAATAAACATGAAAGTTGACATAAATACCATTCTAAAAAAAAAAAGGTTGTTTTTTGACGAATCTTATTACTTCAGTTAATAAACATAAATATCAATCTGAATAAACAATAAAGGCTTTCATAGTTAGTTTTTCGAAACTACCCCCAAAAGATGATTTAGGAGAGGTATTTTTTTTTGAAGAATCTTATTACTTCAGTTAATAAACTTGAAATTTGACATAAATACCAATCTGAATAAACAATAAAGGCTTTCATAGTTAGTTTTTCGAAACTACCCTTAAAATACGATTTCAGGGTGGTAAAGGTTTTTGATTATTTTCTCTGCACATAGCTTCTTTTTATGATGGAGAGGAGAACTTAGGAGGGATTTTTGGAAAAACAACTTTTTAAGGGATTAAAAGGGAGACATTTATTTGTATGAAAAATCTTATTCCATTGGCAAATTAATAAAGGTTGGCATCATAAGATTTTCGGAATTACCCGAAGAAGACGATTGAGGGGTGTCAAAATTTCGTTGAAGAATCAAATGGTACTAAGACGGGGACCTCTACATCGATTTGGAACTACCGAACTGGACCGTTTGTCTCAGGTTAACATAGTTGTGAGTGACGTTTTAGTGACGCATAATTTACGCTTTATTAGATTTTTGTGTTGGTCGCGTAATTTAGGCAGCATTCGTTTTCATACTAAAGTAATTTTTGGTCCTCCAGAAATGCCTGAATGACTGACTGACGGATCAAAGCACAGCCTAAACCGCTGATCGTAGAGACATGGAACTTGGAGAGTATGTTTTTTGTATAACGTAGGCATCCGATAAGAAAGGAATTACCGAAATTCTTCCCCTAAGGGGGACAAAAAGGGGGAAAAAGTTTGTATTAAAAATCTAATTCTTTCGGCTAATATTCTTGAAACTTGGCACAAATAGTAATCTAAGTAAATGATAAAGGTTGACATCATTAGTTTTTTGAAACTACCCCCACAAGTTGATTTAGGGGGTGTTGAAGTTTGTATTGAAGAATTTTATTTCAAGGGTTACTAAAATTGAAACATTGCACAAACATTAACTTAAATAAATAATAAAGGTTGTTTTCATTAGTTTTTCGCAACTACTCCCAAAAAATATTTAGGGGGTGTTAAAGTTTTTTTGAATAATCTTATTACTTGGGTTAATAAACTTGAAACTTGGCATAAATACCAAACTAAGTAAGCAATAAAAGTTTTTATTATTAGTTTTCAAAAGTACCCCCAAAAGACTATTTGTTTTTTTTTATAAATCTTACTTACAAGTTAATAAACTTGAAAGTTGACATAAATATCAACTTAAGTAAACAATAAAAGGTTCCCATTATATTTTTTCGAAACCACCTCCCAAAATTTGATTAAGTGGGTGTTAAAGTTTGTTAAGAATCATACTGGACAAGGTTTCGTTTTTGATGTAGGGATCTAGGGGAGCACGAAGAAGGAATTTTCGGCAAATCAACCTTTCACCATCATCATTATATTAGCCAAAAAACGTCCACTGCTAGACATAGGCCTTCTCCAAGCGCCGCCACACTGATCGGTCCAGTGTGTTTCGCATCCACCGGACTCCCGCAGCCTTGATCAGGTTGAACTTCCTAATTTGCGTTTTCCGGTTCGCAGTCGCTACTGAACAGTCAAACTTTAAGGAGGCGAAAAGGGGGAAATTTGTTTGTATGAACAATCTCATTCCGTGCAGATAATTAAATAATCAAAAAATACATTATACCTTTTTTTTAAACTACCTCCCCCCTGCTAGGGTTAAGTGATGTTAGTTTTTTTGAGGCATCTTACTGAGCAATCTAACTAACATATAAAAAATATAAAAAGAGAAAAAGGGTACAGTGCGACATAAAAGTGTAGAAAATAAATGAGGGCGCCACAATCGCTCAGATAGCAACCCAGTTAGTACGACCCAGCTGATCTTGATACTTGAATAGTATTATTTATTTATTGGGTTTAAATAATGAGTAAATAAGTAAAAATAGTAATCAATTAAATAAGTATGTTTATTAAATATTTGATATTAAGTAGTAATAAAACAACAACTTCACAAAAAATAAGTATTTTTAATAATCAATTGCATTCAATATAAAGTCGTCCAATACCTTTGGGGGATGACCCTTCCTGTGTTTAGCTGGTGTTGAGAATTTCCCACCGTTTTCAATGCCGTGTTGCACGATTCTGCGCACTGTGCTTACAGAAACACCTAAAACAAGCAAAGAAAAGAATCACTGTCAGACCGACGAACGAAGTTCCGCGGTAAATAAACGTGAATATATTTTAAAATTGTTTCTTTCCATTTAGTCGCTTGCATCAACAAATATGGTATAGCAAAAAAAATATTTCGTATCCGCAATAAACTACATAAATTTTTGTTGCCTTACTATCAACGTTGTTAAGTCGCGCTATAACTACAACGCTGTTTGTTTATCTTAGCATAACCTCAAAAATGGTAAACAAATAAATTGTAAATGATATTTGGTTCGAAAATTTTGCTCCCTGAATGTATTAATCGTTTGTAATTAACGTTTAGTGCAACTTTCAATAGTAACTTACCAGTAAAATCTGCTGTACGATGGTAAACATCTTTTAAGTTGGATAGAAGCTTCCCAGCTTGGAATTCGGCTATACACTGCATATAAACTTTGTAAACTATATCACGGGCACCTCCACGAATTACCTTATTCATGTTTTTCCACTGTTTTTCTATCCACACACAGAAATATCACACAAAAACCAAAATTCTTACGAAAATCGAAACTGATCGAGATGAATTGACAGCTCAAGTACTCATTTTAGATGTTGCCAGAAAATGAAAACGTTTAGTTCCCAAATATTTAACTTCTACTCTTTTATGTTGCACTGTATATTAAGTTTTAAGGAGCGGATTTTACTTTGTAGCGGTAACCTAAAATGTATTATTCTTTCAGTCAAACAACGAATCATCCCAAACCTATAAACCGTAGAACTTTACGAAACCACATTTTTTTTCGTTTAATAACAGTTTATTTTTGGTGGCCATCACACGAACGAAGTCGCGGGCGGATTTAATATTATAAATGTGAAAATAACTCTGGCTGTCTATCTGTCTACCTTTTCACGCTTAAACCGCTGAACCGATTTAGATGCAATTTGGTTCGGAGATATTTTGAGACCCTGGGCAGGACATAGGATAGTTTTTATCCCGGAAATCACACTTTTGGTGGTGGAAAGAGGGGTAGAAGTTTGTACGGAAAACCTACAATATTATGCCGCGATATAAAAAATAAGCTATTCGAATTACTAATGCTTCGCAGACGAAGTCGCGGGCAACAGCTAGTTAAATATAAATACATGTCTCCTTATTAGTATAGACATTACTATCTTAATTACTGTAACGCTGTTCGTCTAAATAAAGTTTATTTTTAAACTACTCAAGTGTCAATCACTTAATTGGCGCAGCAGTAGGATCTCAGTACCTAGTCAGTTTGCGACGTATACAACTCTACAAGCGCAGCTGGACGTCTGTTTCTACAGTTCAACAGAGATCCCCGAACAAACAAATCTAATAAGTACCAGGCACAACGGCTGGCGCAGTGTTTGATAGAAGTCACAAGGAGGAGATGGGAGTAACTACTGGACTGTCAGTAAAACTTTTTCACTATCCTCTCTGTTTTCCTTTATCATTTTTCTCTTTGTTTTAATTGTATGTGTTGTGTTATCAGGGGTTGAGCAATACCGTGACAACACTATTTTATTTTATAACGATATAACTGGCGTAATAAGATTAACTTAGTTAGGTATTTAGTGTTTTAGTTTTCACTCTCTTTCTGTGTTTCTGTTCTTTCAAAATGGAACAAATCGTGCAGGTCCCGCCAACAATGGCAAAAAATATTTCAGAGTTTAGTGGCGATTCTAGACAGCTCCCACTTTTTATAAAGAAATGTGAATATATTATAAATACATATCAGGGGGGAAAAGTACAAAACCAATACCTATTTCACGTTCTTACTAGTAGATTAACAGGGGACGCCGCGAATTTAGTAGGGAAACGGGATAATATTCGTACTTGGTTGGAGTTGAAAACATTATTGGCACAACATTTTGGTGACCCTAGAACCGAAGATTGTTTAGTATTAGAGTCTATGAAACTAAATTACAACGAAAGTTATTTAGATTTCTGTCATAGGATTCAAAACTTGCATAGTGTCTTGATTGCAAAAGTAATTGAAACCTTAGACGATGCAAATTTACGCCAAGCCAAACAGCATATTTATACTAATTCGTCATTGAATGTTTATCTATATAATTTACCTCCTTATTTAGTTAGATTGGTACGATTAAGGAATGTGACGACAATAGAAGACGCCTTGAAAGTAGTGTTAGAAGAGCAAAACTTTCAGACGGTTTACGAATCTAGAAATAATAGAAATAAAAGTAGTTCAAAACCGCCAGGAAAATATTCCAACAATAATGGCAATTTCCAACGTTCGCCCAATCCACAAAACCAACCCTAGTACACCAGTACAAAATAGTTCAACAGGAAATATTACTCAAACGAATTCTCCAAATAATTCAATTCAATATAGAAATTATTTTAGAAACCAAAATAATGCGCAAAATCAGTCGCCACAACAAAGTAGGTGAACGCCGTGGTTGATTCAGCAGGCCGCGCCGTGGACGTCACCGGTGCATAATGCAACGCCGGCAAACTCGGGTTCAAACACCGATGTTACCATGCGAACTGCAAGCTCTAGAAGCGTAAATTATACTCACTTATGACATACGATAATAATGAACAAAATACTTGCGATTATGAACCGCAAACAAACACGTCCTATGAAACTGAACAAATTGAAAATTTTTACCTGAGAGCCTCATACAGGGAGAAAGAATAGTTTTAAATTGTACCAACTATCGTTCTTTGCCTTATATTGTAATTCCGGAGCTAGGTAATGCAGTTTTTATGTGAGTTCTAGATCATTTTTATAGGTCGGCGTGTCGCTTACCATTATTTTAAAAAAGCTATCTACAAAGAACTTTTCGAAGTAGTCAGTACTTATGGTGTAAGTATGCATACAGAAGTTGTTTTAACTCCCTTGCCCAAAATATTTAAAAATGCCAAAGGTCATAAGTTTTACATTTACGATGTTGACAATAACTATGACGGTTTATTAGGCAGTAATTCATTAAAGCAATTAGAGGCAAAAATTTATTACCAAACACTAACTTTATGTACGAGGAATACTGACATACCTTTTGTTTATTCTTCAGCGCTAAAAGATACTTATATTTTACCGCCACGTAGTGAGTTAAGGGTGAAACTGCCCGTAAATTTAACTAATGGCGAGCATTGATGTATTAAAAAAAGGAAGATACGGGACTGCTCACAGCGCTTGGTCCTACTAATCTAAGTGCATGCCCGTAGCGGGTACTCAGTCGCGCACACGGCACATTGTTGATCACACAGCTCATTAATTTCAGTGTTAATATGTTTTTTTTGCAATAAATACGCACCAAAATGACTTCTTGTGTAGCTAAACACTGTTTAAATAATACCAGGAAGACAAATAAGTCACACGGAATCACTTACCACTCGTAAGTACAGTCAAAAATGGTAATTTGTTAAAAATTACAATAACATTTAATGTTTGCTACGCCATATTTGTGAGAGCGAGATAGATATTACAAACATGCGTGAGAGACACGATACGCACATATTGCAATGTCATTTCATTCATAATAGCATAAACATTCGGCCAACATTCGGCGGCTAACGCGATTTCACTCGCACTACAGCGCCGTCTCCTATCTCTGTCCTTGTCTATCGGTAACTGTAGGTTTGGGACTAGTAATAACACTGAACACAGATGTGTGAGTTTCGGTGCATGTAGTCGTGCGCCGAGCCCAGGTTTTTTGATCGCGATGTTAGCGCGTAACATATCTTCCTCCTTTTAATACATCAATGATGGCGAGGCTATTTTAGATTATAAAGAATTGACTCAAGGAATTCGAATGCCCTGTGCGTTAGTTAACTGTGTAAATGGTTATGCATATACGATTATTCAGAACTTCAAGGACATAGAAATGACCCTCAAGGTCACTAACCCCTTTCAGGTAGAACCTTACAATCACCGAGAGATCTTAGTTAACAATTTAAGCGCTGTCGCTTAAATTGATGGATGATTAAACAACTTAAAAAAAATAAGGTTAGATCATATGAATAAGGAAGAAAGAACGATGATTAAGAATATTTGTAAGGAATATAAGGATATTTTTTATTGCGAGGACATACCGTTGTCTTTCACTAACGAAGTGAAACATTAAATTAGAACGGTAAACGAAGATCCCATTAATGTAAAAGCCTATAGGTTGCCGCCCGCTCAAACAGATGAGATTAGGCGTCAAGTGGATAAAATGCTAAAGGACGATGTAATCCGAGAATCAAGTTCTCCTTGGAATGCACCGGTCCACCTTGTTCCAAAGAAATTAGATGCCTCTGGACAACAAAAGTGAAGGACGGTAGTAGATTATAGACGTTTGAGTGAGATATCTGTGGTCGATAAGCACCCTTTGCCAAACATCAATTATCTTTTTGAAACTAGGAAAGAGTATGTATTTTTCCATCTTAGATCTTGCGTCTGGCTATCATCAATTACAAATCCAGAAAGAAGACAGACAAAAATCTGCGTTTTCAACACCATTCGGCTTATACGAATTCAACAGAATGCCTTTCGGTTTGAAAACAGCGCCTGCCACATATCAACGTGCAATGGATAACGTACTCAGAGGTCTGCAAGGTTTACATTGCCTTGTGTATCTTGATGTCGTCATCATATTCTCTACCAGTTTACAAGAACAGATGGAGAAACTACGAGCTATTTTCGAGTGATTTCGAAAAACTAACTTAAAAGTCGTGGGCTATTTGACGGAAAGGGCCGTCAACTACCCCGGTCACCAGTGAGAGTGGAACCGGCGAGAGATGTCGTGCGGTGTCCTACAACGATCGGTCTTGGGACTGCATCAGTGGGACATCGAGTACGGCTGGGTGCTGCGCGCCGACCTCCCTAGTGGCGTCAGCGAAATTTGCTACGCTGACGACACGCTGGTCCTGGCGCAGGCGAGGTTACACCAGACGGCGGCTGAATTAGCAACACGCGGGGTTGCGACAGTCGTTGAGAGGATCCGGCAATTGGAACTTGGGGAGGTAGCCCTGCTCAAGTCCGACGACATGTGTTTTCATGGTCCTCGGAACGCGCCACCGCTGGGTTCCCAAATAACGGTAGGAGGGGTTCACATCGGCGTCGGTTGTACGATGAAGTACTTGGGAATCGTCCTTGACAGCTGGTGGAATTTCGTGGATCATTTCCGACGTTTGGCTCTCTGACTGGAGCGGGCCGGGGCTGCCCTCAAGCAGCTCCCGCCCAATTTAGGGGGTCTACGCGGGGATCTTGCGGTCCATGGCCCTTTATGGGGCACCGGTGTGGGTGTGTTCCCTGAGGCGGCGACCAGTCCGCCGATTGAACGCTTCCCAAAAGGTCATGGCCATCCGGCTGGTTCAGGGATACGACAAGGTCTCTGGTGAGGCGGCGAGCCTCATTGCTGGATTACCGCCATGGGATCTGCAGGCTTAAGTACTCGCGCTTAGTTGGGAATGGCGCGAGGAGGCGAAACGCCGAGGCGAAACTCCGCGGCCGTGACAAATCGTGGCTTGGCGGACAGAGCTCCTGCAAGATCTCATGGCGACATGGAAAGAGCGACTATCGCAACCCATCACTGGGCATGCCACAATTGCAGCGATAAGGCCCCTCTTTGAGGAGTGGCTTGAGAGTCGCCACGGTGTCCTCACCTTCCGCCTGACGCAGGTCCTCGCCGGAAACGGCGGTTTCGGGAGGTTCCGGTTCAGGATTAGGCGAGCGGAAAAACTCAGGTGTCACTATTAAGTGGGTCGCTCGGAAGACACGGTGGAGCATACGGTGGAGATTTGCCCCGCTTGGGCTGGGCACTGCCGTGTCCTCGTGGAGGCGATCGGCGATGGCAACCTCTCGCGTCCGGCCCTGGTTCAGGCCATGTTACGGAGCGAGAAGGTATAGGAAGCTGTCTCCTCCTTCTGCGAAGCAGTAATGCTCGCGAAGGAGGAGGCGGAACGCGTGAGATGCAACGGAGACGCCCTCACGCCCCTAGCCACCGCATGAGACGCCCTGAGCGTCGGGAGTCGCAAGTCAATTACCGGCCTTCGTAGGCGCGGGCTTGCGGGTGGCGAGTAATAGGTTGCTCGCCGTCCGATAAGGACCAGGCCCATGTCGACGGCGCGTTGTGTTCCACGCGCGCCGAAAAGAGATGTCAGCAGAACTGACGTGGTCCGCGAGTGCCGATGCCTGTCTGGGTAGCGAATAAATTTGAAAAAGAGTTACCGCGACCCTGGCTTAAGCAACTGAAGAAACACGAGTGGGTTTTAATCAGTAAACGTCTGACACGCCCTCCTACCTCACCCAGAGCGGGCGAAGTCATTGATTAACCACCCAAAAAAAAAAGAAAAAACGGGAGTTATGACAGAGCAAGGAGCTTCAAGGACGCTTCTATCAGGTTCTACATGGGCCCGATGTAGATCTTTTAGCGCACGTGGCCCGGCTGCGATTTGGTGACCTTTTCGGTGAAACCGAAGGTTTTGTCTATGCGAATAAGGACGAAATTATGATGATGAACAACTACCGGAAATGCATTGTGAAAGACGGCACGGTTGACATCTGTCGGGCATGTCACCGGCCGGGGGAATCCATCCGTCACATTATTAATGGTTGTTCTAGTCTAACTAACGGAGTCTATTTGCATAGACACAACGCTTTCTTTTTTAGTTTTTAATTTTTTTTGAATGAACGGACGCATAGTCGCAACTAGCTGCTACGACGTATAGATCAGCAGTTCGAATATGCCCCCGGACGTTGAAAAATTCTCTTTCAACAAGAATCAGCAGAAACGGGTAATGGGCAAATTCTGTTGAAGGCTCTCCTTATGATTCTAGCAGTAGTCTTGACGTCAGCCACACGAATGATGCTTTCTGATCCTGGATGGATGGCGACAATTCTACCTAACTTCCACTTAAGGGGTGGTTATCTTTTATAACTACCAAGGAGTCCAGCTTCAATGCATCTTTGCAGGAACGCGATTTGGTTCTCTGCTGCAACTCGGATACAAACTCACTCCAATGAACCCAAAAATGTTGAAGGAGTTTCTCGATTCAAGTTCCTGAAGATCTCGCTGTGGCAGTGAAGTAAGAGTTCGACCGACAAGGAAGTGTCCTGGAGTCAGAGGTGTAAGGTCAGTGGGATCAGCGGACAGCGGCGTCAATGGACGAGAGTTCAAAATTGCCACAATTTGGATCAGCTTGGTGTTAAGTTCTTCAAACGTGAGGTTACAATTGCCCAACGAACGAGGTACCGTTGTCGGAATAAATGTTAATAGGTTTTCCCCTTCGAGAAATAAACCTATACAAAGCCAGTAAATATTTATTACTAGTTAAGTCACCGACTAGCTCCAAGTGAATAGCCTTGGTGGTGAAGCAAATAAATATCGCAATGTACACCTTTACTAGCCTACAACCACGGCTTTGCCGACTGGCACACATTAACATTCAGAAGGGCACTTTTTGAAGGTAAACTTTGTTTGTTTGCAAGTAATTTGTACTCTGGAAACGAATCGATTTGGCATTTCAAGATAATAACATTTAATGCTTCTTGTTATTCTTCTTCTGATAGAAACCTACTAATAACAGGAAGTTTCTTGCAAATACGAACAAATCTCAACACATAGCTAAGGAATGAACAAGTCTTAAATAATTAGAGAAACGTTAATAATCTATAAATAAAGTGCAAGAACTATTTTCTACAATAGCGCTCAATGAAAATGAGGTCGCGATTCGGGTAATGTCTCAAATCCGGAACTTTTAGGTTGCGATGGCCAATTAAACTGATCTTCCTTTAAGAAATCGGGACCACACCACCACATAATAATATGTTACCCTTGCAGAGCATCAATATCCACGCCACGAGATATTAGTATTATAAGTCTGTTGGGTTCTTGTTGGTTAAGACATGACGACAAGTATAATTGCCCACTTTACCTAAAATTTCAGCAACGCGATTGCGTACAAATGTCTGGAGTTTATAAAGCAACATATGTAACAATCCCAGTACAATGATCGAGTATATCCAACAATAAACCCAATCGAACTTTGCTCGAACTGATTTGACCACCTTCTCACAACTTTAAAACATTCGCGTTTCATAATTGACAAAACAATATATCACGGGAATTTAACGCGATGATTTCGATTGTTTATTTACTTATTTCACCCGACGTTTCGGTCGTGTTGCAACGACCGTGGTCCCGGGTAGACTGGTGTCTCGGTGTACTGGCTCCGTTGGGGCAGAAAATTCTTCCTCTACCCTCACATTTCTACACACTACACTGACCGTGTCCTTATTCTGTAAGTTCTCCGACTGCACAAAATGAGGTAATGTTTTATGAATCACTGGATTCCACGCCGCGGATAATTTGTAACCGTCATCCCGATTTAACGTTTTGTGTTTTTAATTTCAAACGCTTCACGCACAATTCTTGAAAAGAAGTGGCAAAGAAGTCTGCAATCGCCGACTTATTGGACTGCCGGTTTTTTACAGCGGCGACATGTTTTTTGACCCTTTCAGCTATAGTCCGCTTAGTCTGGCCTATGTAGGAACTACCGCAGCTGCAGTTGATTTTATAAATACTCGGTGATTGAAACGGCAGTACATCCTTTGGTGTGCCCACTATGCTGTTCACCTTTTGTCCCGGCGTGTATACAGTGTTTATGGAGTACTTCTTTAATATCGAGCAGATCTTGTCAGTTACTCCTCTGACGTAAGGCAGGTAGGCAGGCTGTCTATTTACATCAGGATGTTTGCATCTTGGAAAAAAAACAAAAAAGGTAAATAAACAATCGAAATCATCGCGTTAAATTCCCGTGATATATTGTTTTGTAACCTTCTCACACACGCGAGCTCCCATTACGGCACCACACAGTTCCAACCTCGGAATAGTGGTAGGTTTAATCGGCGCCACACGACTTTTGCTTATCAATAAGCGGGCTATGCATTCACCATCCCTGCTAACACTACGTACTATTAAACACAAACAGTTTTAAAACACATTTATTTAATCACAATTGAGCAAAACAATATTTTGGCCTCGAAAACCGCGCGAAAAAGTACATCAAGTGTATATTGACAGATCGTAGTGACGGGCACGCGTTTTCGATTGAGTAGTGCTGTGTAGACTCGATTTTATCTCGCTAACAGTACATAGGCACACACACAGTACGCGCGCTCAGATGCATCCGTGAATACATGTAGTTCTAACGTCTGATACGAATCGGACATAAAAAAACGTGGGATATGCAAATCATTTAGAAGAGGGAGATTTCTAACAGTAGCATTCCAAGCTGTGTTGAGTTCCAGAGACAATGGTTTATCCCATGAACGATTGCCTAAAAACAATTTTTGCAACAACATTTTCATGGTCACTACAAAAGGAGACATAAAACTCAAGGGGTCAAAAATGCATGTTATTGCTGAAAGCAAATCACGCTAAGTACTGCCATTAGAAGGCATATTAGCTCAAATTAAAATCCTGGTTCGTCAGAGTCAGCAAACCAATCAAGTCCTAATTAATAGCTTATTGGGCTCACTAGATCCCATACTTAAATCTAATGATAACTGAGAAGTCCCCGAGACTAAGATAGGTTCGTTCGAATTCCACTTGCGAAATGGCATGCAAGCTGATGCCAGTGCATTGGTGACCTCATAACGAATGATCAATACTTCATTTAAATCATTACCACCCGTGAATCATCAAAGTAAAAATAATGTGTGATTATGGTGGCAATCATACCATTAGTACACTCAATGCCTAGCTGCTTAAGGCGCGCGTCGCAAGAAATGGCGCACTCGCCGTACCGTATGTGACGGTGTTCAGTTTAAATACCTTGACAGCTATTGCAAGTGCCTATCAGATGGATGTACTACTACCTGTCTATACATCTTTTCAACATCGGCTGACAAGACATATTTATGCGGTAGAAATGATTAAATAATGCTGATACGTGATTATGTACCAATATTCTTTTATTGTCAAATCGCATATTAGATTCCAAGCTACATTGTAATTACTAGCGGAAAACTCAATCGACTGAATAACGACAGCAGCAGATTCATCCAGAGAAGCACGTAAATAAAGAAATTAGTTGATTTCATCAATCTCATCATTATGATGGATGAGACTAGTAAAGGTGTCACGAAACTCTCACCAATTGCTATACAATTCATTAAATTTTGGAAGTTGTATGGTAGGCAACTTAATAGGTTTATAAACCCTACCACGACTACTATTCCTACATACCAAATCATTATCTTTACGAGTATTACATTCATTCATTAACTGTTAAGCACTTGACAATGCTTTATAGTACAACGTCCCAAACTCGGAACGTTCAGACAACTGGGCCTTCAGATCATCAACCATACATTCTAACCTCAACTGTACCTCATCGTATTGCTCGTACGACTAAATTTTGCCCATACGCAACTGTAATGCCCTGATATCACAACTGCTTAGTTTCTTGTCACTCATTGCGTCTGTTCACGCAGACAAGACGTGAATCATAGAGAGAGCGCGGCGCGGCGTGGGACGACAGCGTGGCAGCGGGCTGGCCACCCGCACCGCACTCCACTACCGAGCACGGTAGATGACGCGCGCGCATATTACTTGTCCAGAGTTCATTTCCAACATTATACTGTCCTTCAGAACCATAATTTAAGTATTTACAGTTCACATTAGTTTTATTAAATTAGCCTTTAATTAGGTCCTCAACATTTTGGTCCTTCGGCCTTCAATTTTTAAATCCACGTAACGTATTTTGTACGAACAAAGAAGTTGTTCGCGTGGTGGCAGTACGGGCGACGTTGGTGGGCTTTGATACAACGAGTCTTCAAATATCACTACAAGCTGTATCCAATAGCAAACAATTTAGAGTTGGAGTCGCTTAGAATAAGCCAGGAGAGGACGTCTACAAGTTCCCGACGTCTTCACGTACTACGGTGGTCAAGTCTCGACTACGTTGCTCGCACCCGCCTAGACATCTATTTGTTTCGTGGGAATCAATACAGCCCGCCTTATGGATAAAGATAAGTAAATTTTTTTGTTCGTTTCAAATCCCTATCTATTAAAATTTCAGTCAGAATTTAAAATTCAAAAGTTTCCGTTGCAAACTTTTTCAGTTCAGATTTAAATTTGAGTCATAAAGTGATAATTTACAACGTTGTATAGTGTGTTCATATTAGTTTAAAGCTGCATGTAACCGGTTTCTTACCATCGCTCCGGCGTGCGCTTTCTTTGTTAGCGAGCGAGCTTCAAGGTTACGCGCCTATTCATTGCAAGAAACATCTGTTTGCTACTTATTAGACATTATACCCACTTGCTAATTATTTTTTTCTATTCCTATTTATAACTAGTTCCTTATGGTAACTAGGTCCTTATGGTAGTGGCCAATGAGGAACTATTAGTAAGAAAACGCAGTGCTATAAAAGCTAAACTTAGGAATTTCTGCAATTATGTAAACGTGCTTATTAGTTGCGAATCAATATCAAGCCTACAGCGAATTGAGTTGGAGGGTCGCCTTAGTAAATTTGATGACCTATATGATGAATTTGATCATTTGCGGTTGGAGATCGAGGTGCTCTCGGACAAGCCAGACGAGGCGTACCGGGAACGTACCAAGTTTGAGTAGCGGTACCACGTAGTGGCAGCTCAGGCGCGCAGTTTGCTCATCAGCGCTGATCAGCGGCATTGAAGGCGGGTCTGTAGCGGGCTCAGCAGACAAAAACGCAGGTACATCGTTCCCGCAAAATTTTGTACGCTTCCCTAAAATTAACTTACCTCATTTCGATGGTAGCTATCAATGTTGGCTAGAGTATAGATATACTTATCTGTCGCTTATATATATACATAGTAGTAGTGCAATCGATGACATTAGCAAGTTCCATTATTTACGTGCATCGCTCAAGGGAGATGCTCAACAAGTTATTAATAAAAACATAGATTTCAAAGGCGAGCATTATCAATTGGCTTGGGATTTGCTATGTGAGTGTTAATAAATAACCACGTGCAGGCATTGTTCAATATCCCAGCATAGTAAAAAGAGTCTTGTGTAGTCTTACGTCAGTTCAAAGATGCTTTGAAAACGCTGAACGAGCCCACTGACCAGTGGAGTACATTGGTAGTGATTACGATGAGTAGTCGACTCGACAAAGTTACTAACAGAGACTGGGAACAATACAGCAATACATGTCCCAAATCTCCTTGTTGTTAAATAAAGAAACTGTATTAAGAATAATTGTCGTTTTATTATGTTCAACAGACCACGTATGACAGAGAGTTAGTTACACCGTAGTACACACATAGACACACTTACGTGTGCAAAAAGAGTTGCCACCCTTTTAACATACAAAATTACAATAAATGTTTTATGTTGCCACTATTATTCTAACACCCCTTCTCAACATAAACACAATTATAAAAAGAACATAGAATCAAATTTTAAACTTTAACACTACTTTACAGTTATCTTTATAATGTCGCACTTATCCAAATGTCTTTCAATTAGCTCTTTACCTTAAGCCTTTGTTAACATGTCAGCTGGTTGCTCACTTGTGTTGATATAATTAATACAAATTTTATTTTCTCTGACCAGCTCTTTTACAAAATGATAACGTATTTCCACATGTTTTAATCACTTTATGTTATCTGTTTTTGCATTTATTATAGCCGACTGATTGTCGCAAGATATCACAACTGGGCAAACATTTTCATAACCAAAATCAGTTAGTAAATTTATAAGCCATGACGCATCACTAGCAGCCATACTTAAGAGGAAATACGGGCGGAGAGACTTTTGAAAAATAGGTATTTGAATAAACTATCGCTGTCGCTCTGCGAACTGCGAGCGCGTGGCGTCCGGCCGCCCTATCCATGTGTGTGTAAGTTCACAGTGTGTGCGTGCCTCTGAAATGCTCCCGGCCGCGGCTCGCGCATTTCTTGTAATCGCCCGAGTCACTCGTTACTTTTGTTGTTGTGGATTGTGGACAAATCTGTTCACACAATTCCAACAATATCATGACATATTATTATTTATATATATATATGTTTATTTATTTATGTACATACGTAGTAAGTATATTTATGTTTTAATTAAATTCGTCATAGGTTATTTTAATATTGTACACTGGAAGCCTGCCCTCTATAATTGTAAAATTTCTTTGTCACTCTAGGGTTTGCTGTAAGAGAACTCAGCATTGAGTTAAGCTCGCCTTTGTATAACTTTTAGGCTTTAAGATCTTTCCTTGTTAAACAATGTATTTTCCGGCAAATAAATATTTTGATTTGATTTGATTTGATTTTTGTACATGTACTTTATTATCAAATGTATGTAATGTTGTTTTTTTGGTGTACAATAAAGAATTAAGAATATCTGTTATTCTTAACAGCAAACGCAGAAAATCTTTTTTTGGACGTGACTAATAATACTGTAGAGCAATTTAATAATGTAATTACTAAATTTATTGGCGGAAAAAGAATTAACTTTTCAGGAAGTGGCTCATATCACATCAGACAAGTTGTTATGGAGTAGTAACTTCATGGAATAGCGAAGGGCTATTCATGCACGCATGCCAAAAAAATATACAGGGCTGCAGTCCGGGCCAATATACAAAAAAAAAAAAATAGGACAAAAGCAGCGTTCGAAAAAAACCACAGATATTTACCGAAAAAGGAAACTGACGTATCCCAAAGACGGAACGAGCAAAATAAAAAGAACTAAATAACCTGTTAAAAACTACGGTCGCTTAGAGTTGGAAGAAGATATGCCTTTGGATTTATATAAATTAAAAGAAAAATAAATTTCTTGAAAGATTGCTCTCAACTAAGGATGTTCAAAGAAAATAGTGGGGGCCAAAGCGATAATAGCTTATGGGAAATTGAAAGACTAAAGAGGTTTACGGCATCGAATTTTGGGCGAATATGTAAGATGCGACCGAAAACATCGGTTCACAAAATATGACAAACGATATTTTAAACCAAATTTAAAGGAACCGTGGCTACCAATTATGGCAAGGAAAAGGAATCTGAAGCGATCGATCAATTTATCAAGCACACGGGGCTACAGGTATTTGAGTGTGGAATGTTTATCGATGAAAACAAACCCTTTTTAGCGGCAAGTCCGGATGGTCTGGTAGGTGAAGACTCGATAATAGAGGTAAACTGTCCTTATGAAATTGCAAGTATGTCACCTGAAGATGGAATTCATCAAAAATAAATGGATTTAGAGCCGTTTTCAAGGGTCATCACTAATCGTCTCCGTAGACCACACACATACGCTGCGGCAGGTTATACAGAAGACCAAAGAGTACAACCTGCCTCTCTGTTTAGCGTTTGTGGAATACGAGAAAGCCTTCGATTCGATTGACACTTGGGCTGTACTGCACTCTCTCCAACTGTACCAAATTGACTACCGGTACATCGAAGTGTTGAAATGTTTGTATAAAAACGCCACCATGTCAGTTCGACTTCAGGATCAGACCTCGGAACCCGTCCTTATGCAGCAAGGTGTGAGACAGGGAGACGTAATATCTCCAAAACTGTTCACCGCTGCACTGTCTTCAGGGTTCTGGACTGGAAAGGGCTAGGCATAAATGTCAATGGCGAATACATCACTCACCTTCGGTTTACCGACGATATAGTAGTCATGGCTGAGACTATGGAGGACCTCAGTACAATTCTCGATGACCTCAGTAGAGCTTCCTAAAGAGTGGGTCTTAGGATGAACATGCACAAAACCAAGGTGATGTTGAATGTCCATGTTACACTCACTCCAATCAAGGTCGGATACTCTACACTCGATGTTGTGGGTGACTATGACTACCTGGGACAAACGATTCAGTTGGGTAGGGCCAACTTCGTGAAAGAGGTCAACCGTCGAATCCGGCTTGGCTGGGCAGTGTTCGGGAAGTTGCGGTATCTTCTCGTCCAACTTACCACAGTGTCTCAAGTCTATGACCAGTGTGTGTTGCCAGACATATGGCTCTGAGACATGGTCGCTTACTATGGGCCTCACCAGAAAGCTTACAGTCACCCAAAGGGCAATGGAGAGGGCTATGCATGAAGTTTCCTTGCGTGGTCGAATCAGAAATGTAGAAATCCGCAAGAGAACCAGTGTTACCGACATAGCCCGAGCAATAGAATTTGGCAAGCCCGAGAATTGCCAAACTTAAGTGGCAGTGGGCAGGGCACATTGCTCGCAGAACGGATGGCTAATGGTGCAGAAAGGTTCTGGAGTGGCGACCGCGAACCGGAAGTCGTTGCATTGGAAGGCCTCCCACCAGGTGGAACGATGACTTGGTGAAGGTTCCGGGGATCCGCTGGATGCGAGACGCACGGGACCGATCAATGTGGTGACCCTTGGGGGAGGCCTATGTCCAGCAGTGGCTGATATGATGACGATGATGATGATGAAATAGATTTATGTATGTTTAAAGGCAAAATGTTACAATTAAAACAGAATCACAATTACTCCTACCAAGTACAAGGCCAACTACACATAACTCGTCGAGATTTCTGTTATTTTATTTTATGGAGTCCCAAAAGCTTTTATTTTTCAAAATATTAAGAGGGACGATGCATTATGGCATAAAAATGGAACCATTATTAGAAAAGTTCGATAGATTTGATTTGATTTGAAAAGTTCTACCACATTAGTGGCAAGCCTAAAGCATTAGCCTTTTACCAGAAATCATTGACGGTCGGATACCAAAGAATAAACCACTGAGAGAAAGCACCGCGTCATAATCGGCCTAGCCTTTTCCCATCTACGTTAGAGTCGGATGCAGCTGAATACCAGTATTTTGATGGATCGACTGCCTATCTGACCTCCACAACCAGTTACTGGGTAATATGCAACCCCTTGGTAAAACGGTTCAGACTTACGGGCTTTCAAAGCCGAAAATAACAGCCGGGACCAACGGCTTAACGTGCTTGGCGAGACACGGACGGGTCTTGGTATGTAAAGATGGTCACCCATCCACGGACCAACCACGGCAAGCAAAGCTTAACCTGATCGATTGACCCGTGCGGCTGACGTTGAAATAAGTTTAATTTCGCTGATGTACCTAGTAGGCGATCTAGAGATTGCGGATACCTACCCGATATATAATTTACTGTTTTGTATTGAAAACTTTTTGTAATAAACATTTATAGACATGCACTTTATTTTATTTTGTTTCCAATACTTTTTAATACTTCTATTTGTATTTCTCACAAACAGCACATGTAAACAATATAAATGTGTTTATCGATAACTGTTTACAACACTAGTATATCGATATTATTTTCGACTACTACACATCACTTTTCCGTCTGTGTACGTATTATGTAGACCCCTTGCGTCTCACCCCGCCCACAAATTCGTGCGATAAGGACAACTGCAGATTCGAGAAATTTTCATAAGTAAAAAGTCATAATTCGAGGTTTGGCTCTCGTCTGTTTTCTCCTCCAATATTGAACCGATTTAGAAGATATTTTAGAAACTGAATAAGAAGAATATTTACTATGTCCCTATGTTTTCCTTTTTTCATTAATAGTTGTCAAATTTGTACACTAAGGCTCTGAAGACAGTGACTCAATATAGACAATTTTGAGCATTTTGAGAGGGTTCTAGTTCTTATACGGATAATATATCACCAAAAAGGAAAACATAGGGACATAGAAGAAGTTGATATTTATTTTACTGTAAAAAATCATTGTTTTAAGTTCATAAACCAGAGAGAAAACAGACGAGAGCGTTTGTATGGACAAAAGACCACCCCCGTTTCCTCTTAAGGATACATACTCGGATTTTGAGGAGGACAGACTTACAGAAGCCTGCTTCTTAGAACACCATAAAACAAGACAATTTGACAATTTAAACATATAACCTGAGGTGGACTTCCTGTCCTTGAGATCTCCTCCCCAATTAGCATCACAATATCCTGTCTGAATAATATCTTGTAATGTATTGAGGGAGATGGAATAAAACCAGGCGTTCTACGACACGACTATAATTTAACTGCCATTACATACCAGATCTTAACCTACCTACATATTCTAAATATTACATATAACTACCTACATTACACTCCTCCCTGTTAAATTAAGGGCCACAATATAAATACTTAACTAACATAGATACATAACAATCTAAACCTTATAATTAATAGTCTTAAGTCTACATTGTCTAAGCGCACGCTGTGGAGAATGTATCACTTGAGGCAAGGCGACCGAAGCTTCTGTTGCAGCTTGTGTATCGAACGCTGTATCGCTGTGTGCTGTGTGTGCTGCTGGGCCGGCGCCGCTGGCAGCTCGCTCGACTCCCGTTCCGGTGACCTCTCCGACTGAGGTGGTGTACCACTCCCACTAGTGTCCCTTGCCGCTGACCCCTGATAATCTGTGTCTGACCGCTCTATAGTGCTAGGGCTACTGGATACCAAGGATGGCCTACCTCCTGTTCTCCTACGTAACTGATCTGTGCCTGTGCACCGTTTCCCCACTTTGACCTTTGATCCGGTAGTTGCTAGGTCCTAGACATTCCACGATTTGACCGGGCACCCATCTCTCGCCTTTTAGGAATTGTCGATACCATATATCCGTTCCCTCTTCCCCTATACTCCTGTTTGCCCCACCTACCGCTTCCACCTGTCGCTGTTGAGCTAGGAGCACTTTGTGTTGTCTACCTGGTTTGATAATGTCTAGCTTATTTCGTAGGCGCCTACCTAAAAATATTGTAGCTGGGCTTTCTCTTGTTGTAGAATGTTCTACGTTTCTATAATACATTAGAAATGTCCATATTGCCCTATCTATGTTTTGTTTCCTAATATTGCCTTTTTTATTACCCTTTTTACAAGCCTAACTGCATTTTCCGCTAATCCATTTGATGAAGTATGGTAAGGGGCTGTAAAAATGTGTTCTATCCCATTGGCTTTTGTAAAATCCTGAAACTCCCTTGATGTAAACTGATTTGATTAATTGATGTACCGTTATCGCTAACTATCTGTTTGGGTAGCCCCCATCTACTAAATAGTTCTGCTAATCTATCTATCAAACTAAACGTGGTTGTGCTTGATACATTAAATACTTCCAACCACTTAGAGGTGGCATCCACTATCACTAGATATGTTCTGCCGCTAATGGGACCCAAGTAGTCGATATGGATCTGGCTCCAAGGCCGACTAGGCCAGGCCTACATGCGCGGCGACTGTTGGGGTGGTACATCCGCTTGGGCTGCATACACCCCGCATCCGCGGCACATGCGCTCCACAGCTTCATCGACCCCGGGCCACCATACGTAGCTTCGGGCTAAAGATTTAGACTTTACTATACTCATGTGAGGTTCATGCAACATCGATAACACCCTATCCCTACACGCTTGCGGCACCACCAGCCTATGACCCCACATTACGCATCCTAGTTCTTCATAAATTTCTGTCTTGCTATTAAAATATGGTTTTAAGTTTTGAAGCTCACATTCATTTGGCCAACCATCTCTCAAATAACTTAGTATTATTGATAGCTCTACGTCCCGCGTAGTTTGACGTTTTATATAATTGTAATCTAGTAATAATGATTGTTGTACAAAATGCAAATGCGTTTGCTCCGGCTGCTCGGTCGCACTTGTTTGTTTACTCGATAGCGGTAACCTTGAAAAACCATCCGCTCCGTTGTGATCAATGCGAACGTACTCAATAGCAAATGTATAAGCCGATAACATAATTGTCCATCTCTGCATACGGCTCGCGATCATTGTCGGTATACCAGTATGCGGACTAAATATGGATACCAGTGGTTTATGATCTGTGCGCAAAGTGAAATGCCGGCCATATAAAAATTTATGAAATTTACTAACACAGAATATAATTGCTAATGCTTCACGATGTATTTGTGAGTAGATTTGTTCTGCATCGGAAAGCGTGCGAGACGCGTAGGCCACCGGCCGCTCGCCCCGCTCGCCGCCGTCGGGCTGCGACAGTACCCCCCCTATACCCCGTGCGCTCGCGTCACAGGTCAATATTAACGGCTTATCAGGTTCGTAATGCGCTAATACTTCTGTGCCTGATAATACATTTTTAATTTCTATAAATGATTTTTCACATTCCGTGGTCCAACTCCATTGTTTACCTTTCTTTAATAACTCGTAAAGCGGTACTAATCTACTATTCATGTTCTTTACAAATTTTCCATAGAAGTTTATAATGCCTAGAAATGATCTTAACTCCGATACATTCGCGGGTCGCGGCATCCTAGCTATAGCTTCGACCTTCGCCGGATCTGTTTTAATTCCCTCTCGATTAATGATGTATCCCAAATATTTTACCTCTTTTACTAAAAATACACACTTTTCCATTTTTAGTTTAAGACCAGACTGACGTAACCTACTAAAAACTTCTTCTAATGCTTGTAAATGTTCTTGTTTGTTTTTACCCCCTATAACTATATTATCAAGAAATATTTCTACATTAGGAATCCCTTTCAATAAATCGCACATAAGTCGTCGGAATATGCCTGGTCTTGAAGACAAACCATAAACTAGCTACTATTATACCTGTACAGACCCCTATGCGTATTTATGACTGTATATTCCTTTGTATCATCTAGCTCAATCTGATTATAGGCCTGCGTTAAATTATTTTCGAGAAATACGTAGCTCCACTGAGGTTAACCATTAAGTCCTCTATTCTAGGTAATGGATAGCGGTCAGTACAGGATTCACCGTCGCTTTGTAATCAGCACAGATTCTCAGTGAGCCGTCAGGTTTATTTACCGGTACCAGCAGTTTCTAATTCGTGATCACTAAAAAACTTTTTGTACGTATCTTCACAGATACATGATATCGCTGTACCCGTATCTACTTCCATAGGTATTTTAAAATTCTCTATATATATAGACAAGCTTACCGCTCTATAGTCGTTTAAGCATAGATGATGGAAATCTTGTTCCGATGGCCACTCACTATCGTGGGAACTTGCACTAGCCTCCCCGAAATACATAGGTGAACGCTGGGAAACTGTCATACTCTGGACATACCCGCCGGAAGTGTCCTGGGCGTCTGCAATTACTACATACGTAGTTACGGAACCGATAAACCGCATATGTATGCTCTGTGGCTCCGCAACCCGCACAATTTGTTGAGCGATCCGCTTTGCTACTGCCCGCACCGCCGCTCTCGCCAGCATGTTGTCTTGTGGCGCCAGCCGTGCGCGACCGCCCCGCTGGCGTTGCTCCCCGCGCTCCTCCGCGTGCCGCGCGTGCTCCCCTCTGCTCCCGTGGCTGCGCGCCGCCCCCGTCCCGTCCGCTGAACAGCGCGTGCACCGCTTGTTCCGGGTTCTCGCTCCCCGCTGTGTCACGCCTGCTGCCCATCGTTGCCATCGACTCCACCGCGGCTGCATCCCGCTCCGCCGCTTCCAGTGAGCTTGCTAGCCTCACAGCATCCGTGAACGATATGATGTCGGCAAATAATCGTTGCCGAATTATGTCGCTCCGCAGACCGCAGACGAATTGATCGCGTAAATTCTCGTTCAAGGTTTCTTTGAACTTGCAATGTCGGGCAAGTTTCTTGAGCTCGGCTACATACGCTGCTACTTTCTCATCGCTGGTCTGTCTCCGCTGTCTGCACCGGTAACGTTCGGCGAGCACCGAGGGCGTTGGTTCTAAATGTTGATGTAGCACTTCGACCACTTTGGCGTATGTTAACTACGCTGGCTTGTGTGGGCTTGCCAGATTACACATAAGTTCGTACGCCTCCTCTCCCATAACGGCTATAAGCGTCGTCTATTTTGTTTACTTTGAAGTACATTTCAACGCGGTCCACGTATACTGACCACGTGCCGGATTTTACATCGAACTCCTTTATTTTGCCGATCGTCATTATTTTCGAGTTTTTAAACACTCGACAGTCACAAACACTCGACAATCCGTATTATCACACGCGAAATTGTCCGAATTTTGTCCGACTCGTCGCCACTGTAATGTATTTAGGGAGATGGAATAAAACCAGGCGTTCTACGACATGACTATAATTCAACTGCCATTACAGTGTGAGTGTGTGTGTTATAGGTTATTTCTAGGCAAGCGTGTTTCACCGTCGACCACATCATCGCTTATCTTCAGGTGAGATTGAAAAAAAAAAAACATACCAGATCTTAACCTACCTACATATTCTAAATATTACATATAACTACCTACATTACATATTTTTACACTTATAAACCAATTTATAATCCAGACTATACTTCACAAATCTTAACACTCTCTTTAACTCATTATTTGCGCTTGTTTGGTATCTACTTAACATAGAAACTGGATAGAATAAATCAGGCCTAGTACCCGATGCCGCATACATAAAGCATCCTATAATTTGCCTACATGGTACTGTTTCTATAGAAAATTAGAAAAAGATGAACGATAATAAGTGCTATTCCTGTGGTAAAGTTGGACATTTTAAGGCGCAGTGTCGTTTTAAAAAATCAAAGGACTATTGGGGTGTATGGGTAGAGGTGAAGTCCAATGAAATACCGTTTTATAAGGGTTTCAATAATAGAGTTTAATTACCCTTTACTTGTTAAATTGGAAGGTGTGTTTCAGTAATACTTTGTGATACATGTGTTCCCTAGCAAGGCTGACGCGATTGTGTGTTGTGACCAGATCACCAGATGGGATTTCGGTCTCAACTACCTGACAAAGGGTTCACAGTCAAACCATATAATATAAGGTTAGACAGAGACAGACATAGAGTATTTAAGATTTGATTTTGTTAAACTCCAACACGCCCCCTCAAAAATAAATCCTGTTCTCTTTAATTATGACATACTCGTAATAATACCTATCTCATACCATCTTTATACAATAATAAAATTACACACCTTCCTTTTTCTCTCTGGGGAAAACAATATCAACATGGTCCAACATTCATTGCGCAGGATTAGGGAAACCCAGAAAAACCTAATCAGACCAATTAATCATTTCATCTATTATAATTAAATGATATATTATAATTAACTTATCTATAGCATTACAATCATGCTATTATAATTAACTTATTATGTAATCATCCTTGTAATTATAACCAAGTTTTATTCAGCTTCAGTTTTAGCCATGTAGTTACTTATTTTGCTTTTATATACAATGTTGTTATCATAGTTTTACTGCCCATTTGTGGCATACAAATCGAAGTCACATTGTTCAATAATTTTCAAATACTTTAAAGTTAAAGAATCCTTAGTACTTTTCTATCTATTATTTCACAGCCCATTCACAATGAACAAAGCCACTTCCAATAATTTCGTTTCAAAACCAACTTGAGATTTATGGTTCTTAAAATTTCTTAAGACCCTTTCAGTCTTATTACAAAAAGCGGTTTAACTAAAAACCCAGGTTTAAATCTCTATAAACCACGGTTTAAATAAAAATGATATTACAAATAATGGTTTAGCGATAAACCATGGACCATATCATGGTCTAACGCTAAACCTCGGCGGCCCCTAGTTTAACGATGGTCTAAGTCGTATCTGTCAAAGTTTTTCTTTTAGGTTATAGAATCTCTTTCATTGTGTTGTGTTATTTTTACCCGAAAATGGATATTAACATGGTGGATTTAATTTATATTGAGGATATTACTTTTTCCTCGGTACTCAAATTCTCAGATGTTTTTTTTTGTTGGTCCATCACAACACTTATATATTAACACATTATTAACAAAGAGGCAATTGTTATAATAGAGACTTGGAGAACTTAAAAATCCAAAGCCTAATGAACTTTGTTCAACAAGCGATGGTTTTGTTTATTGTTATGGATTCATGTAACGCGCGAGAATGTTACGTTTCGTTACACGTACCTAGATGTATTATAAGTAATTAATACGAATTTAAGTAATGTGCTTAAAACTAAACAAAACTGCAATCGATAAAATAAGTAATGTTTATATACATGCAAAATAACAAATTGTCAATATTTTAACACTCCTAAACATCATTTAATTCTTATCGTATTATCAAAAAGTTTTCTTTTCTGGGCATACGGAACGTTGCAATTGAACGATATTATGGTGAACGAATGATATTTGTTTTATTCTGTGGTTGATAAATTGACAATGGTTCAAATGACGGTACTAAGAAGACCAGGGTTTTTTAAGTTTTGTAATACGGACAAATTTAGACCATGGTTTTGCAGATAAGCCTGGACTTGATAGGCCAGGGTTTAAACCAAGGTTTATTGAGTTTTTTGTAATAAGACTGTTTCAGTCTTATTACAAAAAGCGGTTTAACTAAAAACCCAGGTTTAAATCTCTATAAACCACGGTTTAAACAAAAATGATATTACAAATAATGGTTAAGCGATAAACCATGGACCATATCATGGTCTAACGCTAAACCTCGGCGGCCCCTAGTTTAACGATGGTCTAAGTCGTATCTGTTAGTTTTTCTTTTAGGTTATAGAATCTTTTTCATTGTGTTGTGTTGTTTTTACCCGAAAATGGATATTATCATGGTGGATTTAATTGATATTGAGTATATTACTTTTTTCTCGGTACTCCAATTCTCAGATGTTTTTTTTTGTTGGTCGATCACAACACTTAATGTAATAACACATTATTAACAAAGAGGCAATTGTTATAATAGAGACTTGGAGAACTTAAAAATCCAAAGCCTAATGAACTTTGTTCAACGAGCGATGGTTTTGTTTATTGTTATGGTTTCATGTAACGCGCGAGAAAGTTACGTTTCGTTACACGTACGTAGATGTATTATTAGTAATTAATACGAATTTATGTAATGTGCTTAAACCTAAACAAAACTGCAATCGATAAAATAACTATTGTTAATATACATGCAAAATAACAAAGTGTCAAAATTTTAAAACTCCTAAACATCATTTAATCCTTATCGTATTATCAAAAAGTTTTATTTTCTGGGTATACGGAACGTTGCAATTGAATGATATTATGGTGAACGAATGATATTTGTTTTAATCTGTGGTTGATATATTGACAATGGTTCAAATGACGGTACTAAGAAGACCAGGGTTTTTTTAAGTTTTGTAATACGGACAAATTTAGACCATGGTTTTGCAGATAAGCCTGGACTTAATAGGCCAGGTTTAAACCAAGGTTTATTGAGTTTTTTGTAATAAGACTGTCTAAGTCTGACTATAATAAACTATTGTTTTTGCTTGCATACTGACTCAGAAGGTTTACAATAAAAAAATTAACTTGGGTCAGGACGGGTGCACAGCATGATAATGTGTCAATAATGTGTCAAGCACACAACAAAATTTCTACAAGAGGCTATTAAGTTCTTACGAATTTAATACTTCGTAATTTAGTTTACTTTCAACTTGGGTACAAATTAATATGGACTGATTTACTCAAGAACTGTTTACATATTCTAAACAAAAGTCACTTTGTTTACCAGAAAATCTTTTTCTCGCATTTCAGCCTTATAACATAACAGTATGTTTTACAACTATTCATAGAACATATTTTAATTACCGATCTTTACAAGATCGTTCACATGTATAACTTCAATACAATTTAAAATATGACCTAACATACATAACATTGCACCTATGTTCTTCAAAGGGTTAAATTGAGGCTTATTTCACTATATTATAGTACAACCACATTTCGTCAGTTACATAAATACTCATCAAAACATGACTTAACATACCATCACGCCTGTGTTCCCCGAAGGGTTAGGCAGAGGCATAGTACACTTTAGTACACCCACATTTCACCAGTTATGTTTAGGTCCCATATTATAGGGAGACTATCAATCCTTTCAATCCTTCTTATCCGGCAAGAATTATCGATATTTTCTTTTTATCAGTACAAGTTTTATTAGAACTTAGTTTTTAACATCGTTTGGCTTTAGTATCTATGTTATTAGAGTTTATTATCGAGCGAATTATACTAATTTTAATCCATTCATCAGATTTCGAAATAACTGATTTTAAATCCACTGATTTTAAATCATCCAATTTTCAATCATTGGATTTAATTCCATCAGTTTTGGATTTAGGACTCTGTTTTGATATCGTGTAGTATTTAAATATCTGATTTTAATTCCACTGATTTGAACCACCCAATTTTATATTTTTGGATTTAGTTACCATAACCATATAATATAAGGTTAGACAGAGACAGACATAGAGTATTTTAGATTTGTTTTTGTTAAACTCCAACAAGGACAATAAGAAAATGAGTAATTCGTTTGTGATTTCGAACTCGGTTTATAAACAATATGAAGAAACAAAGTGGCTAGTGGACTCGGGAGCAAGCGAGCACATGTGTCGTGATCGTTCATTGTTTTCGTAATTTTCATCAAGCGTTTCGCAAAGGTCGGTAATTGTTGGTGACGGCACTGCCATTAGTGTGCAAGGCTGTGGACAGATGGCGGTACAAGTCAAGAACGGAAGTGAATGGATTGATACGACAATAAACAATGTGTTGTTCGTTCCCGATCTAAAGACAAATTTATTATCTGTGAACCGCGCTTCTGACCGGGGTTATGTCATGGTGACAAATGACACTTCTTGCAAATTTTAAAAAAAGGGCGTTGTTTGTGCTACCGCAAAAAGAATTGAGAACTCTTATTATTTGGATTTTCGCTTAAAATGCGAGGTGGCGAGTGTTGCAAAAACGAACAGTTGTCAAAGAACGATTTATACGAGTGGCATGAAAAACTAGCTCATCAAAACATCGATCGCGTGAAGAAAGTATTGGAGAAAAATAACATTGAGATAAAACAAACTCGTGTGCCTCAATGCGAGAGTTGTTTGAAGGGAAATGTACACCGGTTACCATTTAAGAAAAGTGAAAACGTTAGCACCAGGACATGTCAAATAATACATGGGGACACTTGTGGGCCCATGGAGGAAGAATTGGTCGGCGGGTCGAGATATTTTGTTGTTTTAAAGGATGACTATTCGAACTTCCGAACTGTTTACTTTGTCAAAGCTAAAGATGAAATTAAGCATTGTCTAGAGGTCTTTTTCAACAAGGCAGAGAATATTACTGGAAACAGGGTCAAGACACTAAAAACGGATAATGGATTGGAATTCGTAAACAAAGAAATGATGGAAATATGTTCGAAAAGAGGGATAATTCATCAAACTACGGTAACCTACACTCCTGAACAAAATGGCAAAGCTGAAAGGGAAAATAGAACTCTGGTTGAGGCGGCAAGGACAATACTACATTCTAAGAACCTACCTAAGAAACTGTGGGCAGAAGTAGTGAATACTGCCACTTTTGTTCTGAACAGAACAGGTAAAGAAAAAGAAGGGAAATCACCTTATGAATTATGGACAAATAAAACCTATGATATACATCAACTGCAGGTTTTCGGTTCTCCAGTATATGTACATATTTCAATGGAGAAAAGAAGAAAATGGGATAAGAAAGGAGAAAAAGGATTGATGGTTAGCTATGGGGCAAATTGCAAAGGTTATAGAATATATTTTCCAGAGAAAAATTGTGTTTATACAAAGAGAGATGTCATTTTATTAAACGAAGAGAGAAATGAAGAAAATGAACTGACGGTGATGTTGAATTTGAATAATAGTAATTCGATGAAAGATGATTTACCAGAAACTGTGACAGCAAGTGAAGAAGCTGAATGTGAAGTGTTTCAAGATACTCAAACTAGTATCAATCATAGTGAGAGTGAGTCACAGAGTGAATATGAACCCTCTGATGATAGCTTATTGGAGGATAGTGAAACACAAGTGCAAAATGAAAGACCCGAGCGTATAAGGAAACAGACATCATTCTATAGGTGTCACAATGTTGTAAGTGAAGACAATGAGCACATTTCATATAAAGAAGCAATGAAAAGTAGGGAAGCAAGTAAGTGGAGGGAAGCAGTTAATAGAGAATTGCAAACTTTAAAAGATAATGACACCTGGGACTTTTGTGATGTACCGGTAAGTGAAAATGTAATTAGTAGCAAATGGGTTTTCAAGTTAAAGGGAAGTGGCAATGATAAGCAATTTAAGGCTAGATTAGTTGCTAGAGGGTTTCAGCAGAATAGTTATTTTGATTTAGGGGATATTTATGCACCTGTAGCAAGGTTACCAACTTTTAGAGTTTTTGTTGTTTTAGCTACTATGTTAAGGCTCCCCATATATCAAATGGATGTTACTGGGGCATTTTTGTATGGTGACATAGATGATGAAGTGTACATTAGATTGCCAGAAAGGGCTTATTCTGGAAAAAACAACATTGTAAAATTGAAAAAGGCATTATATGGTTTAAAAAGTTCACCGAAGTACTGGAATACAAAGTTTAATAATGAAATAGTTAAAGAAGGTTTTGAAAGGACAAACTCCGATTCATATTTGCTTATGAGGTGCAGTGGTAAAGATAGAATGTATATGTTGTTATATGTCGATGACATTTTGATTTTTGGTACAAATGAGAAGCATATTTTGCAATTAAAGGCTAGTTTAAATAAAGAATTTAAAATGAAAGATATGGGACCAATATCAAAATTGCTAGGCATAACTGTGAAGCAAACTGTGGAAAGTGGTATTACTGAACTGGATCAAACAAAGTATTTAGAAAATATTCTCAAAAGATTTAATATGGAAAACTGTAAAGGAATGTCCACTCCTATGGACCCGAATTTTAATGCCAAAATACTTGCACATGGTACTGTTTCTACAGATAAAGGCATTGAAAAGTTAATCTGAATAGTAGTTTGAAAGTGTCCAGGTTTACCACACTTAAAACACTTGACGTTTCTCTTAGCTATAAACGCCGATGAGGATGAAATTTCCTGTACTTCCTTTGTCTTTTCTTTCACTCTCTCTTCTTCGATCATTAATCTGGACACCAGATTGTCAAATGTTTGCCTATCATCAGGTGCAGACTCCCACGCCGACACAAAATGTTTGTACTCATCCGGCAAACACATCAATACTTTAGTTATCGTGAACTTTTCTGAAACCTCCTCACCCATTTGCTTTAATTGGTTCTGCATTTCCTGGATTTTTGACAAGAACACCGACATTTCGATTCCACTCTCATATTTATATTTAAAAAAGCGCTGTTGTAGGATATGTATACTGGTTTCTGACTTTTGTTCGTAAACACTTTTTTCTCCACATTTCAGCAGACGTTTTACAAGATATGAGATGTAACATAACATCTTCAGTCATTCGTGTGACCAGTAATGTCTGAGCCTTAGCATCTGTAGACTCCCAGGCGATTCGTGCAGTTGCGTCTTCGGGTTTTACAGTTCGTCCTTCCACGGTATCCAGCCATCCCTGACCCCTCAATAGTACTGTAGTTTGAAACTTCCAAACATTCCAATTTCTTGTACTTTCCAGTTTCATCACATTGTGAGTGTTATTCACGTCCATCTTGCCTCCCTGCCTTGTTTTATAGTGACTCAAACAAGTATATCCTTCTCAACGAAAATTTTATTGACGACACGCCGGCTAGTCCTAACCTCACTTTCATGTCAATCCACTTGATGTATGTTTTTATTTTTACACTCCACAATCTATTTTACTTTAGCTAACAGGTAGAAATATCTGGGCCCATAACCTGTTGTTAAATAAAGAAACTGTATTAAGAATAATTGTCGTTATATTATGTTCAACATACCACGTATGACAGAGAGTTAGTTACACCGTAGTACACACATAGACACACTCACATATGCAAAAAGAGTTGCCACCCTTTTAACATACAAAATTACAATAAATGTTTTATGTTGCCACTATTATTCTAACACTCCTACTTTGTCAGAATTTTGTTCGTTTGTTAGAAGGAGGGCTGATTTGATAGAAACAGTTGAGCATAACGAATCAGCAAAGGCAAAGTTAGTTCGGTTCTGTATATTTACTTTATAGTTAATATACAGGCGACCCTCCAACTCAATTCGCTGTAAGCTTGATAGTGATTCGCAACTCATAAGCACGTTTACATAATTGCAGAAGTTCCTAAGTTTAGCTTTTATAGCACTGCGTTTGCTTACTAATAGTTCCTCATTGGCCATTATAAGTTGGCAGTCTCGCGCTATGCGCCATTGAACGCGGTCGCGTATATATCGTTGGTCGGTGACTCGTAAGTCGGATTCACACTTACGTGTCGTGGCGTGGCGTGGTGCAGGATCCACCAATCAAACGACAGCCTGCGTCATAACGCAACGTGTTTTGTAGCCAATCAACTCCGTCAGAAGGCGCCACAACACGCTACGCCACGTAAGTGTGGTTCCGTCTATAGGCGAAGGCGAAAAAATGTCTTCGAATATAGTGAAGTGTGCAAACTGTAATATTGCAATAAATGAACTCTTGGCGTTCCTAAGCAATGTTATGGATTTTATGGATGAAGAGAGTATACATCAGTTGTGTACTACGTCTTTTTCTGATGCAGAAATTGTGAGGGCCAAAACGTTGCTCGTTGAATCAGTGCCGAGGTTGAAAAAGATGCCTATTCGTCGAAAACAAGTGAAGATGAAAATGTCTAGAGTTCTTCAAGACATTATTTGCCTGATGAAAAGTGCTGATCCTGAGATTTTCCCGGTTTTTGTAGCAAAGGAGCTACATAAACTCCCACCTGTCACCTTTGACCATGTTGATGTGACACGGCTTTTGAGGGATATCCAGTGCCATAAAAATCAACTGTGTGCTCTTGAAGAGAGAATAGTGTCGCCTGAGTTAATTAACCTAGTTAACCTAGTTTAATCAACTCAAATCAGAGGTTGTGTATATGAAGAACGCATCTTTCATAGATGATTTCGCATCAAGTGCAAATGTAAACAAAAAGCGTGGTGCCTGCATCCAAAATAGCTTTGAGTTTGATAGTGGGCCCATTGGTCTTAATTATGTGCCACAATATGTACCCATAAAGTCAGCTGTTTCAAAGATTAACAGACTACCTTCACTTCCGAGGCATTCATCGCCTGAAGCGAAGTCGAAAGAAAGCGATGATCTCGCTATCTCTGTCGCTCGCGTACCAACTAAAGCGGCGGTCGCAGTAACATTTCGATTTCATTTTCGAAAGGTGCAAGGGCCATGCAACGCCGTACGTCAGGCTCGCCTGACAGTCGGTCTGACTGTCAGGCGAGCCTGACGTACGGCGTTAGTGCGGGAGTAAGCGAGACAGCTCATCCGGCGGTACGCGTGGAGGCCCCAGCAAGCACCGTGGTTTCGCCATTACCTGCGATTTTGAGGCAGCCGAGCTGCGCTGACGCATTAGACCGGTCCACTACTAATGATTTATTCGGTCGTCGAAGGAAACAATCTCGAACGCAAACACTCAACAACTCAGTGCTAGCGATTATAGTTTACAGGTGCCGCGAGTGAGTGAGAAAAATAAACAAGTGGTAAGGGACAGTGACTCAGAATGGCAAATAGTAAGGAACAAAACGTCTAAGCGTAATTATAAGCTTATTGGGCAGAGAGGTTGTGCTACTACGCCTGAGGGTAAATTTAGAGCGGCTGAAATAAAAGTCCCATTGTTTATCTCGAACGTTAGTAATGAAACATGTGAAAATGACATTATTAACTATATAAAAGAAAAAACAAATGTTATTGTACAGGGTGTCTCAAAAGAAAGTTCACATTTAAATCTTTTTTTAAAAGAAAAGTCTTAGCTTTATTGAAAAAATGTTTATTTTATATTGAAGTTCACTGTTTGGGAATTTATTTTTTAAAAATAACATCGTCCAAATGTAAACCGTTGCGCTCTCGGCATTCATTTAGTCGGGCACAAATTGCCTATGACAGCGTAGAAAATTCTGCAGTATTCGACATATTCGTCACTTAAATGATGCGCCTAGCACTCGTCTCATTGCAAAATGGGTTGAGAAGTTTGAAGAGACTGGGTCAACTCTGGAGAAACCAAAATCTGGGCGACCAAGAACATCAAGCGATGTCGGCGCGAGGAATTATCGGCCCTTACTTTTTTGACTAAATGAATGCCGAGAGCGCAACGGTTTACATTTGGACGATGTTATTTTTAAAAAATAAATTCCCAAACAGTGTACTTCAATATAAAATAAACATTTTTTCAATAAAGCTAAGACTTTTCTTTTAAAAAAAGATTTAAATGTGAACTTTCTTTTGAGACACCCTGTATCTCTAAAAAAGATAAACATGAAGCAAACTAAAAAGTATAAAGCTTATAAAGTGTATGTCTCCAAATGTCATTTAGAATTATTCTTAGATGATAAGTTTTGGCCTAACGGAATAACGTTCAGGCGTTTCGTGCAGTTTATGTACAAAACAAAACCGGATGCAAGTTAATTATTTTGCCAGTATGAATTTAAATCGTAAACAGTATTTTAATTAAATTAGCTTTAATTACAAATGGGTCAAGAGGTCCATTGACAATATTAGGGACATTTGTGAAATGGCTGATCTGGTAGCACTCCAGGAGACGTGGTTGCTTCCCCATGACATACCATTATTGGGGACTATTTCTAATAATTTTGAATATACAGGTAACCCAGCTGTAGATACTTCTATGGGATTGCTCAAGGGAAGACCTCATGGGAGAGTTGCCATACTCTGGAGAAAAGGTATGTTTGATAGTGTTGCTGTGGTGCCGTGTGCTAGCACTCGACTGACAGCTGTACGAGCAAACGTTGATGGCCGCTCCATTATTATTTTTTCTGTGTATATGCCGACTGACTCACTCGATAACCTACCAATTATGACGGAGGTATTGGGTGAAATAAGTGCAATAGTGGTTGGTGAGAATATTGAAACCATCATGAGTTATTTTATAAAGAAATGATAAACTTTTGTTCGGATCAGTCCTGGGCCTGCAGTCTCGACATAGCTAACGATCGTTACGTTAAGTAACATTCGTTAACTCTTACCACAAAATAGTAAGTATACAGAAGGGCCACTCCCGCCGTTTGGAAAATTGACAGCTAAACTTGACAGATTCACTAGGGTTGTAGTGTTCGTGATATTAAATGGATATGTGATGCCCTGTCTACCCTCTAAGGCATGTAAGCATGATATGATGTATGTTTAGACGAATCTATGTATTTATGTTTGTAACTTGGGCAACCTACCCTTTTTTTTTAATTCGGAATCAATATAGTAGCAACCCTAGTGAATCTGTCAAGTTTAGCTGTCAATTTTCCAAACGGCGGGAGTGGCCCTTCTGTATACTTACTATTTTGTGGTAAGAGTTAACGAATGTTACTTAACGTAACGATCGTTAGCTATGTCGAGACTGCAGGCCCTGGATCTGTGTCGATTTGGAAAAGCTAGGTACACAGACTAATACTTACACGTTTATTAGTGAGGCTCATGGCTGCAGGCGATGGCTGGACCACTGTGTGGGATCATTATCGGCCTGGCAAACTGTAGTCGAGGTACGTGTTATAGAGGGTGTTTACTTGTCGGATCATTTACCTTTACTTGTTAGTTGTGACATAACTGTGGTAAGGCCTAAGTTGGTGACGTGCGACGTGACTCGGTTGTTTGGGGCGGGAGGGATGAAACACAGATAAAAACTTATCATGAACTGTGTAACAATGCTTTTCGAGCCTTTGATTTTCCCACCGAATTCGTGGAATGCAGTCGCGGGTCATGCAGCTTGGTTGAACACAAAGGTGTATTGGATAAGACATATAAAAATATTGTGGAAACCCTGAGTAACGCCGCGGTTGGGTCTAGCGGGAAGCGTGACAAAAATTAAATAAGGGTAGGCACTTATGTGGCTGGAATATGCATGTCCGTGATGCTCATAGGGTGGCCAGGCTTAGGTTTGAAACGTGGATAGCATGCAGCCGGCCCAATTCAAGAATTATTTATGACGAAATGCTGGAGTCGCGCAAAATATTCAAAAGTCGCCTGAAGTGGTGCCAGAACAATCAGGAACAGCTAAAGATGGACATTCTGGCTAAACACAGATCGGCAAAGGACTTCTCTAAGTTCTGGAAAGCATGAAGTTAAGCCTGGTCTTCCGGTGAGTGTGAACGGAAAAAGCGAACCAGTCCACATTGCGAATATGTTCAGGGAACATTTTAAGGTGCGCTCCCCGCTGGGCCCTTCAGCGTCATTTATTACGTCTGAGCCCAGAAATGAGGCGGAGAAGTCGTCTTTATATTTTACGGCTGTTCAAGTAAGAGGCGTTTTAAAGAGAATGACAGGCGGTAAATCTCCCGGTCACGATGGGCTTAGTGTGGAGCACCTGCGGCACGCAGGGGTTCACCTACCGAGGGTCCTGGCCATGTTTTTCACGATGTGCATGAGTCACTCATACTTACCACATGACTTAATAAAAACAGGACTGGGGATATTTCGGACAGGGGGAACTACCGGCCCATATCGCTAGCAACGATAATTGCTAAAGTGCTGGACAGTATGCTTGATTTCTGCCTAGATAAATGCATTAAATTACACGATGTGCAGTTTGGGTTTAGGCCCGGGCTGTCCACAGAAGCTGCCATCGTTAGTCTCAAGCATACTGTCCAATTCGGACCGCAGGACACCGGTGTATGCGTGTTTCCTTGACCTCTCCAAAGCTTTTGATCTTGTATCATATGATGTGCTCTGGAGAAAGTTGGGGAATGCGGGTGTACCGGTGGTGGTGAGCAATATACTTAAATATTGGTATTCTCACCAAACTAATTTTGTAAGGTGGAATAATACCCTCTCTGAGGCATATATGTTGGAAAGCGGGGTGAGGCAGGGAGGTTTGACGTCGCCCAAGCGTTTCAACCTATACATAAATGACCTTATCGTCGAGCTCAGCAGCAATCGTGTCGGTTGCTCGATAGATGGCGTCTGCACCAACAATATTAGCTACGCTGACGACATGGTGCTGCTGGGCCCGACGGCGGGTAGCCTCGGAGAGTTATTAAGAGTTTGTGAGGCCTATGCTGCTGCACATGGTCTTGTATACAATGTCCAGAAAATGGAATGTATGGTCTTTGGGGCCTCTGGTGGATGTCCCGGGTATTCTCAAAATATAACCCTAAATGGCTTTTGCATAAATCTTGTCACGAAATTTAAATACCTGGGGCATTTAATTACCGAGGGTCTTAGGGACGATCTGGATATTGAGAGGGAGTGCAGGGCTTTGGCGGTCAGAGGTAACATTCTGGCCCGCAGATTCTCTCGATGCTCTGAACAAGAAAAGATAACTTTGTTTAAAGCGTATTGTCAAAGCTTTTATACGGGAAATCTGTGGGTCAGTCACACCAAAAGATCGCTGGATGTCTTGCGCATCCAGTATAATAACATCTTCAGGATGATGTTGGGGTTGCCTCGCTTCTGTAGTGCATCGGGGATGTTTGCCCTGTATCACACTGACGGCTTTCATGCCGTCATCCGTAAAAACGTACCTGATCTGCAGAATGCGTGGCAGCTGCAACGGAATTCTGAAGACTGTAGCTGATAGGATCTCCTCTCCGCTGTGGAGATCCCTTATTAGGCGGGTGATATGATTTTAAATTGTGTTATTTATTTTTATTTTATGTTTTTATCAATCGAACTGTATGGATCAAGTTATCCGAAATAAATGAATTTGAATTATAAGAAACTAGTTATAAATAGGAGAAGAAAATAATGAATTAGCAAGTGGGTATAATGTCTAATAAGTAGCAAACAGATGTTTCTTGAAAGAAAGAAAGAAAGAAAGAAAACACATTTATTTGACACAAGCCATAGCACACTACATAAAAAAAAAAACTTAAGACTAAACAACTATAACATAAAAAAAAAATAAAAAAAATAATAATATATTTGTAACATTGTGTGTCCCACGGCTGCGCCAAATACGATCAGTTCAGCAAAATGGCGGACAGCTAGTGCCCGATGCTGGTTTTCAACTGGACCTGTGACCGATGACGTGACGGACGCAAAGCAGTTTTATAGTAACTAAATGTGTAGGTATATGAAACAGGTACTTACTTATATGAAAGATAAAAATAGATATGTAGAATGTGTATATTACAAATAATGAAAAATAAAAATGTGTACATTTAATATATATAAATAAGGTGAGTCTGATAATAAATGACGTGTGGGTAGGTAGGCTAATGCATCATATTATTGAGGCATTCAGTGCGACCATATCCAGCTTACGCTGCGCTTCCACCAGATACTGCCGTAAACGTCTCCTAAATGTGTCCATTGTGTTGGCTGTTCTGATCGGTGGTGGAATATTATTCCAAACTTTGGAAGCCGCATAGCGAAAGCTGCCTCTGAACGCTGCTGTATTATGCGATTGCGTCAAGAGTTGCTGCGAGCATTGCCTTCTCCCACATTCACGTCCACTCGTTATCCAACCAAGTTTATTGTATAAATAATCCGGTTTTTTACATTTAACCACACGAAACAGAAGGCATGCCAAATGTAATTTGCGCCTGGACTTCATTTTTAGGACAAAATGTTCATTGAGAAATGGTGTTACATAACTTCTGCGGGGAATGTTATAACAGAACCGAGCGCACGCGTTTTGTACCCTTTGTATGAGCTTATCTGTACGAGCTAAGAGGCGCCGGCCATACACAGTGTCAGCGTAGTTCAACCTAGACAGAACTAGTGTTTCAACCAGCTGTTCCCGCAACGATTCAGATAAGTAAGGCCTCACCCTGTACAAAACTTTTAAGCGATAAAAACAGTTTCTTATTGATAATGCTACGTGTTTTCAAAACGCAAATCCTTGTCCATGATGAGACCTAGATTTCGCGCCTCGCACACTCGCTCAATTTTTTCGCCCATTAGTTGTACGTCAAAAGTGGAAGGTATTCGAGACAGCTGCTGTCTGGTGCCAAACACCACATATTTCTTTTTTGTGGGGTTTAGCGACAGACAGTTCTCCTCAGACCAAACGGCGATTCGGTGAAGATCTTCGTTAAGTTCTTTTATGGCGATATCATACTCGTCTGCTTTAAAAGAAATGTACAGTTGTACATCATCGGCGTATATGTGGTATTTGCATCTCTGGAGGCATCTAATTATGTCCGCATGGTATCCAGGGCTTTGCTGTTAATGGGGCTGGTGTCCATTAGGTTGCCGTGGACTTCCTCGCTAGCAGCTGGCGCCGGTGGGGTCGTTTCAACCCGGCCGCCCCTCACTTTGCCTTTTTTGCACTCAAGACAGTGCCACGGGGTCGCTATAGGGCCAGCAGCCTGCAAACCCACGCACACCCGGTGGTACCAAGACCAGCATTTGCTGCAACTAGCGCCCTCTGTCGACGAGAGGAATTTACCACAACAACCGCACTTAGAGTGATTTGAGCGTGCTCGCAAGCGAATTAATTAGAGCGATCGACTTATTCAAAAAGTACACTGATTCGGTAACAGATGGCGCCGATTTAAAAAACGAGTTTATGGTATTTTTCACAGCGTATAATATACGCTGTTGAAACCAAACATTATTAACGTAAGGATATGCACACACTGAAGTAAAGTTACTGTTAGTTATGTATCACTAGTAAAAAACTATCTGTTTTTCTATATGTTTAGGGTACTTATTTACTTGTTCGGGATCAACTTTTATAATTTTCATTTGTTTATAATTTGCACAGCTGTTATACACTAGATAACAATGTCACTTGTAAGTTGCACTTTTAATTGTACTTTCACAATAAACTTTTCGAAATAAACATAAGTGTTTTTATTTAAAAGCGAGAAGCACTCAGAGGGCTTTCAACTGTTTGACATCCGTGACGTCATTGTCACGGATGCACTGAACTGGAACTGGACTTGCAATGAATAGGCGCGTGACCTTGAAGCTCGCTCGCTAACAAAGAAAGCGCCAGCCGGAGCGATGGTAAGAAACCGGTTACATGCAGCTTTAAACTAATATGAACACACTATACAACGTTGTAAATTATCATTTTATGACTCAAATTTAAATCTGAACTGAAAAAGTTTGCAACGGAAACTTTTGAATTTTAAATTCTGACTGAAATTTTAATAGATAGGGATTTGAAACGAACAAAAAAATTTGCTTGTCTTTATCCATAAGGACTACCATCTTGACCACCGTAGTACCTGAAGACCTCGGGAACTTGTAGACGTCCTCTCCTGGCTTATTCTAAGCGACTCCAACTCTAAATTGTTTGCTATTGGATACAGCTTGTAGTGATATTTGAAGACTCGTTGTATCAAAGCCCATCAACGTCGCCCGTACTGCCACCACGCGAATGCCTTGTTCGTACAAAATACGTTAATAATATAATATAAAATTGGAAAAGAGTCGCTAGAGACAGAAAACAGTGGAAACTGTTAGAGGAGGCCTTTGCCCGGAGGCACACTGAATTGAGAGATATACTTTAAAAAGAACTGGAAAGAACTACAACTGAACAAAGAATCGAAATTCAGGATGGAGAGGCTTATATTACAAAATACGTTACGTGGATTTAAAAATTGAAGGCCGAAGGACCAAAATGTTGAGGACCTAATTAAAGGCTAATTTAATAAAACTAAAGTGAACTGTAAATACTTAAATTATGGTTCTGAAGGACAGTATAATGTTGGAAATGAACTCTGGACAAGTAATATGCGCGCGCGTCATCTACCGTGCTCGGTAGTGGAGTGCGGTGCGGGTGGCCAGCCCGCTTCCACGCTGTCGTCCCACGCCGCGCCGCGCCCTCTCTATGATTCACGTCTTGTCTTAAGCAGTTGTGATATCAGGGAATTACAGCTGCGTATGGGCAAAATTTAGTCGTACGAGCAATACGATGAGGTACAGTTGAGGTTAGAATGTATGGTTGATGATCTGAAGGCCCAGTTGTCTGAACGTTCCGAGTTTGGGACGTTGTACTATAAAGCATTGTCAAGTACTTAACAGTTAATGAATGAATGTAATACTCGTAAAGATAATGATTTGGTATGTAGGAATAGTAGTCGTGGTAGGGTTTATAAACGGATAATATTTTTGTGTTCACCAAAAATCTTAAGGTACATCTAAAATACTGATCGTGCACCAAATATTAGTTGATCTACGAATAAATTATGGTCAAAGAATCAGTCCAAGAGCGAGCGAAGCGAGCTCGGGAACTTAGGTTACTTTTGACCCTGCAGACAGAAATAGGAGCCCCGCGCAGCGGGGCTACGTCGACTTATATGAACATATTTTGGTGCACATTCAGTATATTTGGTGGAACACAGGCAAAATTAGGTAAATGAAATGGGAATAAATTGAAGTACTTTTAAATACCATCCTTTATAAACCTATTAAGTTGCCTACCATACAACTTCCAAAATTTAATGAATTGTATAGCAATTGGTAAGAGTTTCGTGACACCTTTACTAGTCTCATCCATCATAAAGATGAGATTGATGAAATCAACTAATTTCTTTATTTACTTGCTTCTCTGGATGAATCTGCTGCTGTCGTTATTCAGTCGATTGAGTTTTCCGCTAGTAATTACAATGTAGCTTGGAATCTAATATGCGATTTGACAATAAAAGAATATTGGTACATAATCACGTATCAGCATTATTTAATCATTTCGACCGCATAAGTATGTCTTGTCAGCCGATGTTGAAAAGATGTATAGACAGGTAGTAGTACATCCATCTGATAGGCACTTGCAATAGCTGTCAAGGTATTTAAACTGAACACCGTCACATACGGTACGGCGAGTGCGCCATTTCTTGCGACGCGCGCCTTAAGCAGCTAGGCATTGAGTATACTACTGTACAATTCGTCTCCAGCGCGGCGTGAGACAGGGAGTCGTCATTTCTCCGAAACTGTTCACTGCTGCGCTGGAGGATGTCTTCAAGGTTCTGGACTGGAGGGGGCTCGGCATCAACGTTAATGGCGAGTACATAACTTGCCTTCGGTTTGCCGACGACATCCTGGTCATGGCTGAGACCATGGAGAGAATCAGAAAAATGCTCGATGACCTCAGTAGAGCTTCTGAAATAGTGGGTCTTAAAATGAACATGGATAAAACCAAGGCCATGGTGAATGCCCATGTAACACCCACTCCTATCAAGATTGGAAACTCTACACTCGAAGTTGCAGACGATTACGTCTAACTGGGACAAACGGTCCAGTTGGGTAGGTCTAACTTCGAGAAAGAGGTCAACCGTCGAATCTGACTCGGCTGGGCGGGGTTCGTGAAGTTGCGTGGTATCTTCTCGTCCAATTTAGCTCATTGTCTCAAGACAAAAGTCTATGACCAGTGTGTGTTGCCAGCATGTTGCCAGTCACCTTTGGGACCGTGACGTGGACGCTCACAATGGGCCTTATCAGAATGCTTATAGTCACCCAAAGGGCAATGGAGAGGGCTATGCTCGGAGTTTCCTTGCGTGACCACGTCAGAAATGAGGATACCTATCAGCAGGAGAACCAAAGTTACCAACATAGCCCGAAGAATTGCCAAACTTAAGAGGCAGTGGGCAGGGCCCATTTCTTGCAGAACGGATGGCCGATGGGGCTGAAAAGTTCTGGCGACTGTGAACTGTAAGACGATACGTTAGAAGGCCTCCCACTATGTGGACAGATTATCTGGTTAAGATTGCGGGAAGGCACTGGATGCGAGACGCACGGGGTCGGTCAATGTGGCGACGCCTGGAAAAGGCCTGGGAGCAGCAGTGGATGTCTTTCGGCTGAAATGATGATGATGATTCAAAAATCAACTTAAATACACAATGGTAAAGACAGTTCTTGAGTTGGTGGCGATAGATTAATTTGTCTCGAATAATTATTTCTCTCTTTTTCTGTAACATAAAAAAAACATGTACGGACTCTTTACGATTTCGCATGCTAAATTTGTATGTAAACGCATGTTTGACAAATAAATTATTTTCATCCGGTTGAAGGTTTTCACCAACTAATTCCGTGTTCCGTGAGTGTGCCCGTGGCATCAATAGCGAGCTCTATTAGTTTACCAGCACAACGTTATTTGAGAAAAAGCCTTTTTTGCCTCCTGTGAGAATAACAATAAAAAAAAACTTTTGTCTTTTAATCGAAGAAACTTACCAGCGAAAAGAACATGATATGTTGCTGAACAGTCAAATCCTCGAAGTACAGGTTATGTTGCGGGCAGAAACCAAGGATCTTGCGTAGTTCATTTTTCTGCGTCACCGTGTCCTTTCCGTTCACGAACACCTTTCCTTTTGTGGCACTTGTCATTCCTGTGCAACATTGATATTGATAAAGGCTTTGGTATGGTTTACTTATGATAAGCATAAAATATATTCCCATAACTTATATTGGCATAATGAAATTCAGCATATTGATCATTACGCATAATATTATTAGGCATAGATGTTTGGCATAATGTTTATTGCCATAATACTGTCGGCATAATATATAATGATGTATAGGGTTAATAATGATCTTTGGAATAAAACAAACATGTTCACGGCTCAAGGGTGGCTCGACTCATATTATCATAATGTTAAAGTACAGAGTATCGAATGCCCCAAATATCGATATTAAAACACTTGTTAAAACTAAAGTTGCTTCTGCACCTATTCCCGCGCTGCAGGTAGTGCAACCCGTTCGCCCGCCTTTACGTAACAAAGAGTAGGCACCCATGCTTTGTTACAACGGGCAGCGGCTGCCCTCTCTTCGCGCCTCCTATTTGTAATTAAACACTCTAGCTAAAGACTACGTGCAGTTGGGCCACCAATTCGGTTTTGGAACAAATTTAACCTATTTTTACTATTTTAATAGTTTTATTTGTATTTCTAACGTAAATATAATGAACTAATGTGTATTAAATGTTGACATTTTGAACTTTATACCTATAATGACTATCGACATTTTTAATCATTCGATATTAAAATCACTCGGCAGTTCTATCTTAGACATTTTAAGCTTAGTTAGGTATAACAATTTTCGATATTTGGATACAATCGATATTTAATTTTTCGATGTTTTGCACATTAACATTTTACTCGTTGCGTTAGTATTTTAATTTTCGACTTAGAAATATTTATCCATAAAATTATTATGACGAATAAATAAATATTTATGCAACTGAAAATTATCCCAAAAAAAATTTACCATATGACAGTTATGGTAGCCATTGCAATATACAAAAGTATTACTATGCCAAACAATATTATGCCTAAAAATTGTATGCCAAGACGGGATTCCTCTTTGATATAGGTAAGTGGTCGTTCCGTTTGAAATATAAGATGAATTTATTTTGGATTTATATAAATCCAAAATAAATTCGAAATCAAATTTTTTGGGCAGTATATATATACTGCCCAAAGATCCCACTGGGAAAATCTGCGGATATTTTTGTTATTGATAAAATGTTATTTTCATGGATGATTCTTCATAGTAGAATAGATTGCTGTAGGTTTGCCTGGAAATATAAGGCCGCAATTACCTTAACTAAATACATTCAAATTTATGTTTGATGATGAAAATGTTTTTTTAGTGAATCCAACGTCATTTGAAAGAAAGTAGTGTAGAAAACAGGAAGAAATAAAGTTGCTAGATTTCAGATAGCCACAATCTGTGGGTTGCCGGTTTACTTGCCTGGTAACACATAAATTGCGGCTAACTGAGGTATAGATGATGTTGTATATATTATTATGCACTCATAATACAGGGAAATTCTTAGTGTAGGACAAAATTAAAACAAAAAACTAGTTGCCGCTAGATCTGGCCAGCCAATTCTGCAGTAATCTATTCTATTATCAACAATAATTCATGTATTACCACTGCTACTCCTGGAAAATAAAAATGTATAATTCAAGTAATGTTTAGTATTTATTTCTGTAGAAGTGATTTGTAATCTTTAGAAATAAATAAATTCAAACCGTATAGGCAGTTGATCATACCTAAAGGCTGTGTACTTTTAACAAATCTTAAAAGACCTTTTCTTGCGATTAATAGCAGGTATTATGTATTAATGTACAAAATACATTTTTGCACGCCTTTTATTAATACCGTTTAAAAAAACACTAAGTTTTCGACAAAAAAGTAAGCAATCATAACAAAAAAGCTAAGAAAAATTCTAAACCGATTTTTTTTTGTTGTGTAACAAAAAAAACACTTTCAAATATCGAACATTAATTTACATTTTCATGTAGGTCGTATTCCCAATGCGGCTACCCAGTCTGCCGTCCTCAAAATAAGCTGCCGCTATCTCACAATTGTCCCATTTTCGTTTTTTTGGTCCCATCAAAAAACTCTATAATCTGTCTAAGCAGTATTTTTCTTTTATAATACGCCCAAGATTGCTATGTTTAAGCTTATTTTTGTTAAGATTCATAATCATCTTCCTGCCCTTGTCCCATGTTACTTGGGGTCGGTGCAACACGTTTTCTTCTCCCATACCATCCTGTCCCCCGTCATGCTATCACTGACTCCCTTATCTTTCATATCACTCCTCACACAGTCCATCCATCTTTTCTTTTGCCGTCCCCTCCCTCTCCATCCATCTACTTTTATATTCATAACTCTTTTATAAACTGCACTGCTAAAGGTTCAGAAAGCAGATGGCACATATCTGATCCTGCGAGCTCTTATTGATCAGGGCTCACAAATGTCTCTCATCACAGAGAACGCTGCTCAGCAATTAGGATTGAAGCGATCCAGGTGCGACGGCATAATCACAGGCATAGGGAAAAAAGGAAACAGTTGCAAAGGAATCATGAACCTGAATTGTATGTCAAACTCAAATATCAGACTATATAAATTTAATATCGATGTTTACATCATGAATAACCTAACAAAACATTTACCATCATACTCATTCCTGAAAATAGTATGCACATTCCAGGATAATCTAGAATTAGTAGATCCTGAGTAGAACATCAGCCGACCCATAGACATTTTATTGGGTGCGGACGTATATTCGAATATTCTTTGAACGGGCATGTGCAGATTAAGCAAATCACTTTCGCTTGTTCAAGAAACTTGTCTGGGTTGGATATTATGTAGAAATATCAAAACTAAACTAATATGCAACGTCGTGCGATTCGATTTGGATAGATTAGAGCAATTCTGGGAGATGGAAGATGTTACAGAAGAAAAATCATTATCATCAGAAGATCAAGAGTGCATTCAGTACTAAAAAGCAACAACAAATCGGTTAGAAGATGGAAATTACCAAGTGAGACTTCCACTTATACCACAATTTGAGGAGAAATTGGGGCAGTCTAAGAATAAGGCCAATGTTCTTGCTCAATTCATTCATTTAGAAAAGAAATTGCATAAAAACAAGTCTTTTTCAACGCATATAAGTCATTCATTCACAAATACAAAAACTTAGGTCACATGAAACCCTCACCTCGCAATCAGACACTGAAATGTTTCCTACCGCATCATTACGTATTGCGCGAAGAAAGTGCAACGACTGCATTGAGAGTTGCTTACAATGCTTCAGCAAAAACATCAACAAATAAAAGTCTAAATGACCTCATGTACACGAGGCCCTATTTATTACAGAAAGACCTTCAGTCTCTTATCATTAAATGGAGACAATATTAGTTCGCATTCACGGCTGATATAGAAAAAAGTTTAGGCAGATTTCGGTACACCCGGAAGATCAACCTTTACAAAAAAATGTGTGGAGACATAACCCATCTCAGAAAATAGTAGAATATCAATTGAAAACCGTGACGTACGGCACAAAGGCTGCTCCATTTCTTGCAATGATGACATTAAGACAATTAATGGCTGATGAACGGGATAAATTCCCTGAAGCCGACAAGGTCATCGAAGAATCTTTCTATATGGATGATCTGGTTCATGGAACCAGCTTCCTATCAACAGCACAACAGTTAAAGCAAGATTTGATGAATCTACTGAAATTAGGGGGCTTCAACTTGAGAAAGTGGACATCAAAATACAGTTGTCTGCTGCAACAGAAGATCATAGCTATTATAAACAAGAAAGCAGGAGTTTTAATCAAGCAGGATTAACTAAGACATTAGGACTTCGTTGGAACCCTACACATGATAACTTCACATTTATATAAAAAAAATGAACAATCAAGCACAAATATTATAACTAAAAGAATCATACTATCAGACATGTCTAAAATATTTGACCCATTACGATGGGTCGTGACAGTAACAACAAAATTGAAAATTTTATTTCAAGAAACATGGTTATCCAATCTTCAGTGGGATTAACAAGTATCAGATAAAATCAGCAAGGAATGGATAAAAACCAAGGATGAATTAGAAAGTGTCAATCAATTCAACATACCAAGATGGTACGGTACTGAAACAGCGAGTAGTGTAGAGTTACACGGCTTCTGTGACGCATCAACAAAAGCATATGCATGCGTCATTTACTGCAGAGTAAGAAACAACAATCAATCGATAATATTAGTAGCAGCTTAATTAAAATGAGTTCCTACGAAAAATCAAATATAACTACCTCGATTGGAACTATGTGGAGCACTGTTGCTGGCCAAACTCATGACCAAAGTCAAGCAGTGTCTAGCAGGTCATGACCTACATATATTTTGTTGGAGTGACTCTACTGCCGTACTGGGATAGCTTCAAGGAAATCCTAGTCGATGGAAAACGTTCGTAGCAAATAGAACAATACAAATAACAGATAGCATTAAACCACAATCTTGGCGATATGTCAAATCAAGCGAAAATCCCGCTGACTGTGGAACCAGAGGACTCACAGTGGCTCAATCGAATGATTATCGTTTGTGGTGGCAAGGACCAACATGGTTGAAGCAACGAAAGGAAATTAAGCAATCTACTCAACAAACGAGGAAATAAAGAAGCAAGAAGACGTTCATATTGTTACAAAGCATGAATCAAGCATCATTACAGACCTGTTAAACAAATATCAATAAATCATGAAAATTGCACGTATTCTAGCATTAGTTATGAAGATTACGATGCACATAAGAAAAGCAAAAAAGCATTATCTATCATTATCAGAAATCAGTCAAGCAAAGCAAAAAATTATCAAGCAAGTACAGCAAGAAGAGTTCGCGAATGAAATAAGAGATTTGAAACAAGAGGAAAAGCTAAATTTATAAAGCAAATTGTTAAAACTAAACCCTTACCTGGATGAAAATGATATCTTAAGAGTCGAAGGGAGACTAAAAAAGGCACATATCAGCCATGGCATGCAGCACCCTATTATTCTGCCGCACAGTGGACGTCTGACGGAATTAATAATGGAGGACACACATCTAACAATGTTACATGCCGGAGCCCGGCTGATATTGGGTTTTATAAGACAAAGTATTGGATTCTAGGAGGGAACGTCGCTACAACGAGACATCTTCGTCGGTGCGTAACTTGTAAAAAACAAAATCCACACTGCCAACAGCAAATTATGGGGCACTTGCCGGAGGTCAGAAGTAATCCATCCCGTCCCTTTACTCACACTGGCGTAGATTTTACCGGCCATATTTTCGTCAAAGCAAGCAAAGGGCGAGGTATCAAGAGCACAAAGGGATATGTGACTGTCTTTGTGTGTATGGTAACAAAGGCAGCACACTTAGAACTAGTTGGTGATTTAAGCACAGTTTCATTCATCGCAGCATTGAGAAGGATGGTGGCTCGGAGAGGGACGCCTAGTCGTATTTATAGCGACAATGGTCGCAATTTTGTCTGTGCCAACAAGGTACTACAACAGGAATATCAAGCACTAATTAATATCATGCAAGACAAAGATCTAAAATCAGAAGTATTAGATATGGCAATCGAGTGGAGCTTTAATGCGCCCTCATGGCCATCTGCAGCAGGCCTATGGGAGGCGGCAGTTAAAAGCTTCAAATATCATTTCAAGAGGATTATTGGTGACCAGATTCTTACATTTGAGGAACTATATACGGTGCTCACACACATTGAAGCTTGTCTCAACACGAGACCATTCTGTGCTATATCAGAAGATCCAGACGATATGGATTTTAACGTCTGCTTACTTCCTAACAGGTGGATCAAAGGTATACATGAGACTGAAACGGATTTAAGAACCCGATGTCAGTTGACACAAAAAATTGTACAGGATCTCTGGAAAAGATGGAGGAATGAGTACCAAGTACAAATTACAGAAAGAAGTAAATGGAGACAAGCTACAAGCAACCTCAATGTTGATGATATGGTCATGATTCATGATGTCAATCATGTAAAATGAACTATAAAATAATAAACTAACATATAACTATTTTATCAACTCTCTTAATAAACAAAAATCTAAATTTTTGAACTGTATTTCTGTGTGTAAACTTGTGTTGTAAATGTTTTTCGACTGTGTGTACGTAAGTTTTTGAGGCAATTATGCTTTTAATATTTCGCATATGTTACTATTGTTATATTACTAGGTTTACTTGTAGAATATGTAGCATACAGCTAACATAACTACTTATTATTGTTCTTTGTTCATGTGGTGTTTACCTATAAGAATTGTTGCACTGTATAGAGTTTATACGCATGTTATATGTTATTTGTAGATTAGTGTAAACAATTGTTGGTAGACCTAATAAATAAAATAAAATCACACATTAGAGAAAACGTGTAGTAGTTGCATAGCATCGTTGTTGGGTTGACTCATTCGCCGCGGGTCGATCATATATCAGTTTTTTCGGGTGTTTTAATCAATACATCATTTGCAATCAAATCAGTTTATCATTTACTTGCTGGCCCCGCGGCTTTGCTCCCGTCAAAATTATAGCATATTTTACTCGGGAATAATGTAGCTTTTAGTAGGTGAAAGAATTTTTGAAATCGGTCCAGTAGTTTCGGAGCCTATCCGGTACAAACAAAAAAATCTTTCCACTTTATAATATTGGTATAGAAATGTACTTTACACGTACACTTTCTGCATATGGAGGATTCTTGATGAATAGCAATATACGCGAGTAAGCGCGATCGATGTTACCAGAGTTCTCTTGGTTGGTAAATAAATTAACTGTGTATTGCCGACCATTTATGCTTATTATTCTCACTACGCACGCCAAATGGTATATTCATATCATCATATATTTGTAAGATATCTTCTTTTTTTAACGACACATTAACTTTTTTTGATTCAGACGTGTTACCTTCTTCGTTTTCTGAATAAAATATTTCGAAAGAGATTAATTCATCAGATGATTCATGTTTGTGCATATCATGAGATTTATCAAGCAAAAATATTTTTGAATCATATAGATTCAAAAATATTTTTGCGTTGGTCATCAAATGTATGTTCATTTTTATTATAGAAATTTGCTTGTTAGCTGCTATTGCAATAAGAGGATCTGCGAGAGGCATAAAACAACTTTAGATGCGTGTCGGTATTAAACTCATAATCTTTCATTAGTTTCACTTTTTCCTTTATAGCGTCTGCAGACTTAAGACGGTACCCTGACAAAAATTCGGCATGAGATTTGAGCATTCCTATTGGTCTAGTGGCACTGGTGGCGCATGAATTACAGTAGTGAATACGCCCAGATTTTAGAATTAAATCTTTATAAAATTAAATCTTTATTAAATCTTAAAATCGAATATGGGTCTTTTGAAAAAAAAAAATCTACAAAAATGTTCGTTATTAAATTGTCTATCTATTAGTCTGAGTACAAAAAATAATTAATGAACACTTTACGAGGAGATGCATAATATCAATAATTATTTCTTATTTTTATGTTTTTTTGGAAGGAGATTAGTGAAATATATACAACATTAAAAAAAAAACTAAATCTACCATTTTAGAATCGATATTATGTAGAATTTTAATGTATTTTTATTAATTGATATTTCTTTTTAAATAACGAGTAGATGGCTCCTAAAAACAGCACAAAAAACGGCTTGCGCGGCGTTTTGCTCGGGGTACCGCCTTAAGACAGCGCCGAGCGAACGAGGCGCGCGGCAAATAGGTATTTACTGCAGCGCGCTAGTCGTGTGCGTAGTCACGCACACTATGACAAGTTCGCTCTAGCCCCGCTTGCAGTTGCATGACAAAAGTTGGTAACTTAGGATTTTTTAAATTTCAGTCGTTGTGTTGAGTGACTTGAAAATACGAATATTACACATACAACAGTCCGCCGTGGGCCAGTTGCCCGGACCAGACACAACACCCGCCTGGTCAGAAGATCCTCCCTTTTTAATGGAGGTTTGTGGGACTCTCCAACCTGTACCACCTACCTCCAAGCGTTAAAAAAAAGAAAATCGCCATAAACGTCTTGCATGTTTTTGCATTGGAGCAGCCGAGCTAGTCTATATATTCTAGTACTTACTGGTAATTATCAATGTAATCTCAGTAAGTTATATTCGAGAGCAAACGTCATGTTTTCAGGCAATAATCATATTTTACTAAATAATAAATCATCTTTCTTTTTATTTTATTATTATAGATAAGCTCGCGCTTGGCCACTATCTCACCTGATGGTAAGCGATGATGCTATTGTTCGCGATGAGTCGTCACCAACCATTTTAGATGGTTTCATGTAAATAGAAAATAGTATCAACAGACACCCGTCTGCTCACCCCAGCGCGCCATCGCATACTAAGCGATGTTGGTACTGTTGGTAGGCGAAAAAGCCTTTTATAGTAATCCCCACAAGAAATTTTCGTTCGTGTTTTTGAGACACTAAAATTATATTTTATGTGTCTATCAGTATGTAATAGGGTTATATAGTCTAATAATAGTAAATTAGAAGCATAATTATACATACTGATTGTGTTATTACGGAAAGAAACAAGAATTCATATTCCGTAACACAACCGTCGGCCATGACGGATTAGTTCGCAATGACCTGTATGATTTTTTTTTTTTTTTTTTTTTTTTTTTTTTTTTTTATTTCAACCTTATCACATAAATCTTTACAGGATTACACCCAATACGATTAATGCGCTAACTACAGTAAACCTAATATTTTACATAACAATAGTATCTAAACCAATTTTAGGTTAGCTTAATTACATAACAATTTTTATCTATAACTAATTCTAAACAATGCACTCCTTGTGAATTCACCCAGAGTACAGTAGAATAGGTCCGTCTCAATAGCCACAAGGTTGAGCGTGCGGAGTGCGCGCGTCAGCGGCGCCTCTCTTAACAGGTTGGTTCGACTGCGCGGCTCAACTAGCAAGCTCGGCCGCCGGCGTCGCCAGACGTACCTGTCCGGAACACACAGACTCACCTGTCCTAAAACAGTTGCATTATGCACCTTCCCTCTCAATATTTTGAAAATATATGTGGTGAGTGCCAGTTCCCTCCTAACCCTCAATTCATTGTATCCTACCATACCTAAAATAAATAAAGTAGGATACATTAAGGGATAAAATGGGTAAACACCGTAATACCTCATATACAAATATCTAATAAATTTGTTTTGTACCTTCTCCAGCATGAGACTATATTTAGCTTCATGTGGAGACCAGATGACTGCGTTACATTCTTGCTGCTGGTTCCTAACCAATGCATTATATAAAGCTATAATGGCTTTCAAATTTGTGAACCCTCGGACCGTACGAAGCATAAAACCTAAATTTCTATATGCTTTCTTACAGCAACGCGTAACGTGATCACGAAATGTCAAGCTGGTGTTGAAACTTACCCCCAAGTCCTTGACTTCCGTGACCCGTGTCATAGGCAAGCCATCAATATGATAGGCATGCACAATGGGATTGTGTGCACGAGAAAAAGTGACTGTCACACATTTCGAGATATTGAACTGCAACAGATTTTCTCTGCTCCAGCTCACTACCCTGTCAATATCCCTTTGTAGCTTGTCACAGTCTTCGCCCCTTTCCACTGTGAGAGATAATTTGAGGTCTTTGGCTAACAACAAACCGTGAGCGTCTTGGACTACTTCTGGTAGGTCGTTAACCACCAGGAGGAACCCCAAAGGTCCAAGGTTACTGCCCTGACTCACTCCAGACCTCGTGAAATACGGATCTGACACGTGTCCCGCATATTCCACGTACTGTCGCCTATCTCTCAGGTAGCTGGCAAAAAACTGGAGTGAATGTGGGGTAAACCCAACACCAGCTAACTTTGCAAGCAAGATGTCATTATCGACTAGGTCGAATGCTTTTCGAAAATCGAAGTAAGCAGCATCAGCTTGGGCCCCACCATCCACTGTTGGCACCAGATGAGCCATGTGGCAAAGAAGATTACTGGTGGTACTCCTTCCCGGTCGAAAACCATGCTGAGCGTCTGAGAGCTGTACGCTAACCTGTTGATAAATAATCTTGTGAATGGCAGTTTCCAGTACTTTGGCCGGGGTCGACAATACTGCAACTGGCCTATACCCATCCACAGATTCTGCTGACCCCCCCTTAGGAACAGGAACACGCGAGTCACTTTCAACAAGAAAGGCATCCGTGCCTTTAAATTATGTCACATGGTTGTCCCGTGCTAGCATTTAAGACAAATTGTAAGACATGACATATTTTATCATAACTTTTTGAATATTTTCTATTAATAATTTGTAATTCAAGTCGAAAACAATACAGAGTGAAAAAAAAAAACTTTCATAAATTCATGTTGGGATGCTGCTAGCATGGGGTTAGCAAAGGGGGGGCTAAATTTTGATTATTTTTTGCCTAGCACATACCGTTTGCACATACTATTTTGGAAATATAGAGCGTTTTATGCAAAATAAAATAAGATTCGGAGGCCCATAATTCGGAAACAGTGCGTCGTAGGGCTATGCTTCTCAGAACCTAAATGGTTTTTATGGCCAAAATTAAACCGAAACTGCAATAAAATAGGAAAATTGCCGAAACAGAAAAAAATTTACGTCAAGAAGTTATGCCCCAAGAAAATATCTCATGCCGCCGTGCTAGCATTTATGACAAAATGGCTTTATCGCCCAAACTGTGATAAAAAGTGTGACTAAAGCCATGTCACAGTAGGCCGTGCTTGCCGGGCTAAGCTTGGCAGCTCTGTTAAAGGCCTTCTTCTTCTGATCGTTTTAGTAAAGCGTTTTGGTCCCTGGCTAAGTCGGTCGAGTTGAAGTTCGAGCCGACCCTCACTACCACCACTGCTGAAACCCGACGGGTCGCTGGCCCACTCCAGTGAGGAAAAGGCCAATTTATTTGAATCTCTTTTTGCGGAATCTTAACGACTGAATCCTTGTGACGCGCGGCCCCCTCCTTGCGAGACGAGTATGTCGGACATTCGCATCCATCAAAAGGACGTCAGTAGGGTACTGCGCAACCTCGACGTGTACAAGTCTAGCGGCCCTGTAGGAATACCGGCAAATGTTCTCAGAACCTGTGAGTCTGAACTGTCTCCGATCTTGACACGCCTATTCAACCTTTCGTATGAGACTGGCAAAGTGCCGAATGCTTGGAGGCTAACTAACGTACAACCCGTGCCCAAGAAGGGTAGTCGAGCTTACCCGGCTAACTACAGGCCCATCTTTGTAACGTCCATGCTGTGTTAGAATATGGAGCATGTACTTAACACGAAGATCCAGGCATACCTAAAAACTAACGAGATCCTTAGTGACCGCCAATTTTACTTCCGCCGAAATCGGTCTACTAGGGATCTTCTAGCGTATGCCATTCACAAATAGAGTGAGCCCATCGAGAGCCACGGGGAAGTGCTTGCTGTTTCCGTCGACATCTCGAAGGATTTTGATAGGGTCTGGCATGAAAGCCTTATTGGTAAGCTTCCTTCTTTCGGTCTGCCCGGTGGTTGGTGTAACTGAATTGCAGACTTCCTTCGAGATCAATCCATTCGAGAGATTATCGCTGGCTGCTTATCTGACCAATTGGATATCAATACCGGGGTCCCTCAGGGATCGGTAATCTCAGCAATATTATTCTTGCTGCACATTAACGATCTGCTAAAACCCGCCAACTTTGGGTATGCAGACGTCAGCACTGTTGCTGGGAGACACTTTTCCAATGCACGGGCTACTGGGCCGCAGATCAGGTCTCTCCGTGAGGCCATGGTGTAGCGTTAGAACCTGTCTTTGCAGGCAGTCTCCGAATGGGGTGAAGCCAATCTGGTCAGGTTTAATGCTGCTAAAGCCAAGGGGTGTTTTTTTTTTCCACAATTAAGAGCCAATTTCAACCGGCTCCAACTTTTCGAGATGTGAACGTGCCAATAACGGACCATCTTGAGCTTCTTGGCGTTACGTTGATATCGACTACCAATTTTGGCCAAACATTGAGGCAAAGGCTCAGCTGGCAGCCAAGAAGCTAAGGATCCCCTTATAAATGTGAGAAGGTACTTTACGCTGGAACAGCTTCTCTATTTGTATCAAGCGTAAGTTCGATCATGCATGGAGTACTGTTCTTATCTCTGGGACGGATCTGCCAAATACCAGCTTGATGCACTAGAGTCGATCGAAAGCGGGCCAAGAGGCTCATCGCGACATATAATATTTAAAGGTTGTACTACTACACTTAAACGAAAGTTTGGATGGATGAATTTTGCTATTTGTTATTACTCAATAATGCCAAAACGCTGAATAGAACAGTGGTGAGTGCAGTGGTGGCCCAGTGGTATCGGCCGCGACTTACAAGTTGTAGGTCGTGGGTTCGAGCCCAGGCAGGCGCTTTACTTTGTGTAAATTATTTCATCGCCACTGCTCTCAAAAACGGTGAAGGAAAACATCGTGAGGAAACCGGCATGTCCTAAAACCAAAAATTCGAAGACATGTGACATCCACCAACCCGCACTGGGCCCGCGTGGTGGATGACGGCCCATTCCCTCTCACAGAGAGGAGACCTGTGTCCCAGCAGTGGGAACATTAATAGGCTGATGATGTGATGTGATGTGATGCTGAATAGAACTGGATGTAATGCCACAGAGATCGATTATAGTCTGTAATAGCACATAGGCTACTTTGCTACCCGGTATTATGATTAATTGGGATAGGAAAACACATTCACGCGGGCGAAGCCGCTGACAGAAGCTAGAAGTCAGTTACCTGTTATGATAGACATGAGGGTAGTCTTGCCGGCTCCGTTGTGGCCCAACAACATTGTGATTTCTCCCTTATACACTTCCAAAGAGACGTTCCTTAACGCTCGGTGTTCCGGGTAAATCTGTAGAAAAGATTTTATTAAAAAAAGCTATTATAGTTTAATAATTAACACATAGCACCACGCCTGTTATACCCGGGTGAGTAACATTTGAAATAATAACGGTTACGTATCATAAGTTCGAAAAATATTTGATCGAATTTCATTTTACCTAAAACTTTTCAACTATCCTTTCGTGTTTTTTTACTTCATCGAAGTCACGTCTGCCACTGTCTCAGTTGACCTATTATCAATTATTTTCGATATTTTTCGTTCGTTACTCCGACGTTTCATTTGGTCGAAAATCTTTTTACCGAAGTTACAGTTAGCCGAAATAACATTTGTTCGAAGTATTTATTTTATATACGCACATACTAAGTGAGAGAGAAACAGTGGGCGATTACAAATGTTTAAAATAGCGACTTGAAAAAAAAAATCGACGGAGCCTCGCTGCGGGGCTCCTATTTCTGTTTGCAGGGTCTAAAGTAACCTAACATGAAGGAGATGACGGGAGCTGATTCGAACCTAATCTATCCGTGTCGGGGTGCCCTAAGTTCCCGAGCTCGCTTCGCTCTCTCTTGGACTAGTTTTTCGAAATAATTAAGATAAATGTCTAATGCATGATAGCTATTATTAAAACATTTGCATGAAAATTTAAAATAAATATGTTAACACAGACAAGACTGCGTGCAGTCGGTTTTGCAGCGATTCGTTTTTGACTCAATTTTTTTCAGCACAACATATTGACTATTTCAATTTAAAATTGAAAATGCTACTAAGTAACCGTCTATGTATTTGTGACCAAATACATCTGAAAATATGTGAAAATATGTCAAATAATGCATATAGCAAAAAAGACGTCGGTCAATAGTTTTCGATAAAATGAAATTCGACAAAAAATCGGAAAAGTTTTCGGTTCTCAATAATAACAAAAGTCCTGATGATCATAATATGGCTTTATTTATTTAATATAACGATCAAATGATATAATGATTTATTGGTATAACTTAATTTGACCTAATCTACCTATATATATAAAATCAATGCCATTTTCCGTTGTTATTTTATAAATCAAGAACGGGCTCACCTATCTAAACCAATTTTTTAGGCTCTATTCGGACTATTTAGCAGATGGTTTATGTGAAAAAAAAAAAAATTGGGTAGGGTAGGGTAGGGTAGGGTAGTGTATGGTAGGGTAGGGTAGTGCAAACTTTGTTTTGCCATAAAAACACCAAACATTTATCTATCCTCCCTACCCTACCTTACACTACCTACCCTACCCTACCCTACCCTACACTACCCTATCCTACCCTACCCTACCCTACCCTACACTACCCTATCCTACCCTACCCTACCCTACCCCACACTACTCTACACTACCATACCCTACACTACCTTCCCTACCCTACGCTACCCTACCCTACCCTACACTACCCTATCCTATCCTATAAAAATTTTTGTTTATATTTCAGCGTACAGCGTGATCCAAAACAGGCGTTCAATATGTTAAATGAAAGCTAATTTTTTTACCAATTTATGCATTTCAAAATAACTGTAACGGTACAAAAATTTAAAGAAATAATTTAAAAAAAGTACCGTTTCAATTGTAAAATCATTAACGACCTTTTAGACACACCGACCACTGAGATTAAGGAATGTAAGTATATAATATGACGTAATTTCCACTTTAGACTTCGAGCGTACCCGCCGATTACCACCTGGAAATTTTATGGCCAAAGCTTTGCTGTATCATCCACTAATCGCTATTTTAGAATCCTATCAATGAAACATATTTTTATGTAACCATCGTAACAGACTGACCTTACATGTAATTTATTTTTATTTTTAACCAATTTATACCAAGCGGGTATGTATGTATTTATATATCTATTGCATAGGTTATGTATTTATCTGTGTATCTATTGTAGTATATCATTTTAGCACTGTTATTGTTACACCAATGACCGCCCCATTTCATGTCCAAGCAATTACTGTCCGTACCAGGTTGCCTGGAAGAGATCGCATCATGCGATAAGGCCGCCCATTGTATGTGTATTAGACTTAAGTTTATTTTTTAAAATCTATTTTATGGTGTACAATAAAGCATATAATAAATAAATAAATATTTTTTTTTATTTTTTTTTTATTTATTGTTAACTTGTATTAAGTATTAAACATCGGAATCAAAAATAAAACAGATGGAACAGACAGAAGAAAAACTATTATGCTACCTAAAGGGGATTGCCCATACACAGGCCCGCTATGAGGTATCGTGTCTGCGATTCCAATATTATTCGAAAATAGGATTTATATTTTGTGTTCTTTGTATTTTTTGTCTTTCCATCCGTGTCCTTTACTTTATATGTACAGACAACAACATTTAAGGTTTCTTCACTTGGACATTTGTATGCACCTTATTGCATTGTAATAAGGGTTAATTTCAAAAACAAAAACATCGTTATATCTCGTGATCCCCACAAAATAAATGAAAAATGTTTTCTAATTATGAATTTATCGTGTTTTTCTACAATATACAACCAAATTCATCAAGATACAACCATTTTTTTAAAGGGGCCCAAGTTCTCTTACAAAATGGGCATTCTCCTTTGAATAAAAAAAATATAATTTTTATTAACTACTAGCTGTTTCCCACGGTATCGCTCGCGTTAATATGATTTATTCTTCGTTCGGCCCACTGATTTTCGTCCTAAATGCCAAAATACTGGTTCATCCCAAACAATAGATTTTGTTATTCAATTCTGGTTGTCGATATTAAGGAGAGAAAAATATTCAAAGTTGCAGTTTTAGTTTGCATCAAAATCGGCCCCGTGTCTGCTTTGAGTGTTTTCGCTATTTTTCATAGTGTCTGATTTGGCCATCCACGCCCACTTGGAAAACTCAGCCTGTATAGGTACCTACAGGAAGTAGGTTAGGTTAGGTTAGGTTAAAATGGGCTGGTTTCCGCAACTCCACGACTAAGCGCGTATTTTGCGTACGAAGTATTAACATATTAGACATCCAACGTCTAGAATTAAATAAGTTAATAATTAAATTAATAACAGAACTAAATATCAGGTAGATATTAAAAAGTTACAAAAGGAAAAAAAAAACCGGCCAAGTGCGAGTCGGACTCGCGCACTAAGGGTTCCGTACCATTTTCGTAAAAAACGGCAAAAAAATCACGATTGTTGTATGGGAGCCCCCTTAAATATTTATTTTATTTTGTTTTTAGTATTTGTTGTTGTAGCGGCAACAGATATACATCACCTGTGAAAATTTCAACTGTCTAGCTATCACGGTTCATGAGATACAGCCTGGTGACAGACAGACAGACAGACAGACGGACCGCACAGTAATAGGGTCCCGTTTTTACCCTTTTTTATCTGCTGGTAATTGACATTCTTAAATTATGCCGTTAATCATAGCCTCAACATTTTAGGAAGCTACACTTGGGTACAACGTTTTATACTATGTTATATGTCTTTCCATTTGGCGCTAATACCTTCTGGGCCCTGGACATACGGGCATATGCTATATATAACTAGCCGTGGGTGAACCATGGCTTTTCTAAATGCACCTCTGCTACCCTGCTACCCTCAAGCTTTGGTAATAATTATAGCTTATTATTTTCCGAGTGACTAATAACTTAAAAGTCGACTAAATGTTTGCAACAAATAAAATAAATTGTCAGCGATTAAATATTTTCGCGACTATTATATTATATAAGGTTCAAACTTAAGGGTGTTATAAAAACTAAAAACTAGCAGCTGCGTTTAGGTAGCAAATAAACTATACCAGTCAATTAAAATATTAGGCGAGGAGCTATATATAATGACTTGGCGACTAATAATGTTATATCGTCGGTGCGCGTGCGAAGCCGCGTAACAGCAGTTTGTTAATACCGCGTAACAACAAAAGGTGCAAAATTGAAATATCGCGCCAACAGATTCTCAACGCGGATTCGCTTATATTAGACCTCACGCGTTTCGAATTAGCCAATAGGAAACGTCATTTTTAGCATTAAAACAATACAGCGGAACAGTATTAAGCTTGAAGTTGGCTGCAAGTCCGCGTATTTACCAAATCGGCGAACAAGTGTCACACAATCTATGCGTGCTTCTGAAATATATTACTTTGCCGCTAAAAACAACTATGTAAGTATGTTTTAATTGTTTAAAATGTGTCTTTACCAATATGTTTATGCATGCATGGTGTAGATACGTCTATTTATTTAATAATTTAATAATTCTGACGAGTTAATCCTATAATACGTAATTACGCGGTATTGATATTTACATCATTTCATTGTGTTGGTTATTTACGCGGTATTGCATTAAACTAAAATTATTTTGTTATTTTAGGTAAATACGTTGAAGCTTAAAATCCAGTACCTAACCAAATAATGATGGAGGACCAAGAAAATGTTGACTGTTTTTTAGAAAATGCTTGTATTGACGATGAAGTGGTAACTCTCAAAGACCTATGTGAAAGGCGAAACGCATTGCTAGAAAAAAAGAAGGAAATATTAAATAAACTTAATTATAAAAATCAACCAGCATTGCAAATAGTTACTATCCCTGTGTCGGAGGAAATAGAGCAAGAGCAAGAATGCCGGAATGAAAATGTAACATCTGAGTTTACTACACTTACAACAGTTTTTGATCCAGTTTTACAAAATGAAGATGATTATATTGCTACTTCTACTGTGTTGAACGATAATGATTTTTCATCCGACGATTCAGTCGCTGATCCTTCTTTTGTCGCACTTTCAGACATTACAAATTTAAAACCATTATCGCCAGATAATATGGAGTGGTTTCCCGAAAGGGAAATAGAAGAAACATCGAATAGAAATAAAAAAAAAGCACAAAGGGGATCCAAATAATTGGAAAAGAATAAAAAATAAGCGGCAGAGAATGATGGGAGAAGAGTATGTTGGATTTAAAAAAGAGGGCACTAAATTTGTTCAAAATGATCCAAAACCAGCAAGAGTAATGGGGCCGTTATGTATGTCAACGCGATGTTTTAGTGGTAAAGCTATGTATTGTTCAAAATTAACAGAAGAAGTTCGATCACAAATTTTTAAAACCTATTGGAAAATGAGTTGGCAAGAAAAGAAAATGTACGTATCATCAATGGTAGATAAGATACCTACAACTAGAAAAACTAAAAGCTCTAATTCAAGAAGGAGTGATACCAAAATTTACTATTTAAAAGTAAATGATAAAAAAGAAAGAGTTTGTTAAGACAGTGTGCCGTCACTTTATGAATCTAGACAACCAATAACTAAAACAAAGTATGACCACCTACAGGAGCTGAAGAGTGTCATACCTAGAGACTGTCATAGTTTTTATGATAATTTACCTTATACATAAAATAGTAATGTTTAATGTTAATTTTACTGAGATTTTAAAGACTGTGATTACCTGATTAAGTATAATTATTTTTTAGAAGTTTGTACCACACAGATTATTGTTTGGAATGTTAATTTAATAAGAATATTTTACTAATTAAGATTTAAAAAGAAAAAGAAGTGCTAATTGAGGAGCAGAAAAGCTGATTATATTTGAATTCAATGAATAATTATTAGCATCATTGATAAAAGGTACTTTTACTATACCAGCTAAATACTTTGCTGTTATAGTAAAATTACCTTTACTTTTATTAGGTAGGTACCTACACATTTGTGGCCAATATTCAAAGTGCAACTACTACTTGGTACTAAAGTACAACTTATTGGACTGATTATTTTTATTATTTATAATTAGTTAATAGCAAGAAATATTGCTGAGATTATTAAGAATAGTTTTTTTATGTTTACGTTTAAGAAGCGTTTTTTGTTATTTCATTTTAATAATAAATTCATTCATAAATAATAAGCATATTTCATTTCAAATCCGCGTACCTACTAAAAGTACAATTAAAATTTTTGCAACTTATTGCAACAAAACCGCGTAAGTGATTTTACTCGGAATCCGATCAAGTTTTAGGTAAAATTACTTCATTTTCCAATAAAGTAAGTAGTTAAGACATGTCCACAAAGTTCAGTCAGTAAAATATAAATAAATGGCTAAGTTATTAAGTTTTTTCTTCCTCCTGTAAAATCGTGTAAACACAGATACGCGGTATTTACAAATTACTCTTCCGCGGTTTTGCACGCGCACCGACGATATTGGTTTTAACATATTCTACAATATGTTAAAACCAATGTGAACATTAAAATAATAAATTATGGTCAAAGAATCAGTCCAAGAGCGAGCGAAGCGAGCTCGGGAACTTAGGAAAAACTTGATGCTAGTTTAAATTAAAACGGAGCTTATAACTGATATATTAATATGCTACCTTTTACTTATTACGATACTCCTTATTAGCTGCCAACCCATTATTATATGGTACCCACTCTATTTTTTTTAAAACCTATATTCATTTTACTTAGTTGCTGCATTAAATACATGCCAATAATTATTACTACTTAGTTTGCTATTGCTATTGATTGAAAACTTGAGTCTTTTAAATTGAAATAGTAGGTCAGTTGGAGGTTATTGGGATTCGACGAATGAACACGATTTTCCCTTTTCTCATACCTGTATTATAGTGGCATCTATTATTTATTTTGCCCTAATTGTGTAAAACACATTAAGTCGCATTTCATAATCGGGGTGCATCAATATTTCACATAAGCATAACTGGTACTCCTAATTTCTCCATAAAACTATAGTACCCCATTTCAACCCCTTTTAGGAGTAGATTGAAAAAATAAATATGCAGACCACAATAATTGATTACCAAAAACATTTCTGTATGTATTTTAGTTTTAAGAGGCGAGTCCTTAAGAAACACCTAAAAAGGCACTTATAGTTTTCGTTATTTCTAAAGATTCACCGCTCTGAATTACACAAAAAAAAATGAAGAACCTTAACAGATGTGCCAACAGTTTCACCGCGAGATATTTGTAAAACCATCCTAAATTTCTATAAAAAAAAATTGTTGAAATCTCTCAAAAACATCTACGACCGACCTTCGACCTTTTCTATTTGCACTATTGTCATAATTCTAGAAGAATTTTTATAAATCTCTTAAATATATCGTGACACGAAAGTATGAATATGACGTTCACCGTTTTATTTATCAAATAAGTCACACCAAATGATAGTAATCCACGTTTCAACATTGTTATTTTTTCTACACAAATTGTTTTCTATTCCCCATACATTTTAGTATGGAGCTTTACGCTCCCGTAATTTGTTTTATAAACGACTACGCGCGCGAAAAATTTTCAGTGCCGTCTTAGACTCCAAGGTGAGAGCACGTCCGTTTTTTTTTTCCGAGCCGAGTTCGCAAAACGTCTACGCACACATACACAATAGGCATAAGGGTGGGTCGCGAGTGTCGTGACATGACTGTAGCACTATTCAAGCAATAAGAAAAACTGGCTTATAAAATGGACCAAATCATGTTTTTGGTAATCATGTGTCTTGTAAGCCATACTATTGCAAGCAACTGAATTCAACAAATATAAATGGTGAGATTGGCACTGATAAAAAAAATTGCCGGTAATGAAAGCTTACACCTTTTATAATGCCGTAATGAAACTTGTCTCAAGATTAGTCAACAATGCTAAAAGCTTAATTTATAAAGTCAATAGTAATATAGCAGAGGTTTTTAAAAGTGTTGTTGCAAAGTTCGTAGGAGGAAAACTAATTAATTTCTCAACTAGACAATCTTACGCAGCTCGTTCTGCAACGTGCGTTGTGGCAAATAATATTAAGCAGCCACAAACCTACTTGTACAATAAAATCATACACAAAATACCTAACATATTTATAAGCCATCATAAGTTGAAAAAACCGGCCAAGTGCTAGTCGGACTCGCGCACGAAGGGTTCCGTACTTGGTAAATTGCGGTTTACGATTTATGACGTATTAAAAAAAAAACTACTTACTAGATCTCGTACAAACCAATTTTCAGTGAAAGTTTACTTGGTAATTAATGTACATCATATATTTCTTTTAGTTTTATCATTCTGTTATTTTAGAGAGAGCAGTGGTGGCCCAGTGGTATCGGCCGCGACTTACAAGTTGTAGGTTGTGGGTTCGAGCCCAGGCAGGCGCTTTACTTTGTGTAAATTATTTCTTTACCACTGCTCTCAAAACGGTGAAGGAAAACATCGTGAGGAAACCGGCATGTCCTAGAACCAAAAATTCGAAGACATGTGACATCCACCTACCCGCACTGAGCCCGCATGGTGGATTACGGCCCATTCCCTCTCACAGAGAGGAGGCCTGTGTCCCAGCAGTGGGAACATGAATAGGCTGATGATGATGGTTATTTTAGAAGTTACAGGGGGGGGGACACATTTTACCACTTTGGAAGTGTCTCTCGCACAAACTATTCAGTTTAGAAAAAAATATAATAGAAACCTCAACATAATTTTTGAAGACCTATCCATAGTTATCCCACATGTATGGGTTTGATGAAAAAAAAACAAATTTTGTTTCAGTTTCAAGTATGGGAACCCCCAAAATTGATTGTTTTTTTTTCTATTTATGTGTGAAAATCTTAATGCGGTTCACAGAATACTACTACTACTTATCAAGTTTCAACAGCATAGTTCTTATAGTTTCGGGAAAAAGTGGCTGTGACATACGGACGGACAGACAGACAGACATGACGAATATATATAGGTTCCGTTTTTTGTTTGCCGTTTGGCTACGGAACCCTAAAAAAGGTTCTAGATCTAAGCAATAAAATAAATAAATTAGAGAACATCATTCAATCAAGCATTATTTTTTGTACTTATCATATTAATAATTATGTTGTATCACATATAGTAATTATTTTTTCTAACAATCAAACTACACAACCGATTACACTGTGACCCCACCCTTTGTTCATGACTATATTACTATGGGGCCGCGTGCCGTGCGGAGCGGTGAATCAATAGCTAATACATTGCGCGTTTTTGAGACAAGCTTACAAATCCTTCAGAAGCGAACGCGCATTGAAGCTATATTATGCCCGTCGCGCCGCATAATTTTGCACTTGTTCTTGGGTGCGTGTACACTACAATGTATGATGCAAATGTGTTAGTGAAAATGTCGATGTGTGGGTTCTAAAATAAGTTCTCACGCTCGCAAACCTGCCTCTTAAGTTTCCTTTTCTATGTTTTAACTTGGTGAATATTTAAATAAATAAATTGTGCCTGCCAAGTTCCAACCAAATCGCAAGCCACAATAAAAAAAAACATACTAAATTCAGCTACCCCCATTTCTCCCCTTAAAATAAGAATGTACAAAAATCTTTTCTTAGCTAACACCGCTGGATATTCTAGCAGGCCAAAATGTTCTGTACCGGCTTGCTAGAGCTAGGGTGAAAAGGGCGAGAGATGTCTGTCAGATAAGATGTATAAAAGACGAGGCTGGAATGATTCTTTCTGACGATAAAAAAATAAGTATAAGTGGAAGGAATACTTTGCGAAACTGATGAATGAAGAAAATCACTGAAGTGCTATGTTAGAAAATAAACCTGTGAATGAGGGGTTAGTGAGAATAGTTAGTATGGAGGAAGTAAGAATAGAGTAAATGGAATGAAGAATGGTGAGGCAGTTGGTCCTGACGGAATACCAGTTGAAGTGTGCAAGATATTGCGCGTCGATGGATGGTCGTGGTTAGCTGTATTCTTCTTCTGCCACACCTGATGAATGGTGCAATAGTTCGCTGGTGCCTTTAAAAAAAAGGTGATTTGCTGGAGTTCAACAACTATAGAGAAATAAAGCTAATGTCACATAGTATGAAACCTTGTGAGAAAGTTATTGAAAGGTGGCTGAGACAAGAGGGTAAAATATCGCAGAACCAATTTGCTTTTATGCCTGGTCGGAGTACAACGGCTGCCATTTTAGCAATCTGCCAGTTGTGCGAAAAATACAGTGGTGCACATAAAAACTTGCACATGGTGTTCATTGAACTTTTCCAAGGGGTTGGCAAGGTAAACCGAGACGTTACGCACCGTATCAACTCAGGATGGATGAAATGGCGATGTGCATGATTAGACCTGTCGTACTATATGGATCGGAATGTTGGGCTGTGACAAAGTTGGATGAAACGAGATTGCATGAAGCAGAGATGAGAATATTGAGATGATAAGTGACGAGAATGGATAAAATGAGAAATGAGTATATTAGAGAAAGTTTGAAAGTGGCGCCTGTTAACATTTGCAAATTGTATCGAATAGAAATACCAGATTTTAAATTGTAATCGATTAAAATATAAACTTCTTTATGATCTGTGGTAATAAAATGTCGGGTAGTTATAGAATAAAAAAGAAATGTAACGTGAGGTATGACTTTTGGCGGTGGCGACGGAAGGAGCGGTTGACTCGATTTTTTGTAAAACTAAAGTAATAAACTAATCTCAAATATTGTTAGCACAAGCTTTATTGTTTTATTTTAAAACGCCAGAGATAGAATAGTTGACAGAAAACCGTTTGTTCTGGTATGGCAAGTGATGAGGAGGGATGGAACGCATGCTACTAAGAGAGAATATAAAAGAGTTATGAATATAAATGTGGATGGAGAGGGTGAGAACGGCCAAAGAAAAGATAGACTGACTGTGTGCGGAGTGATATGCAAGAAAAGGGAGTCAGTGATGGCGTGACGGGTGACAGCACGGTATGGAAGAAGAAATCGTGTTGTTAGAAAGCAAGCGGTAAACATTTATGCGTAGAAGTGAAAGGGATGCCATTCAGCGTAACATGACAGTACGTCGCCGGGGCTACAATAAATTTACGGGAAGAAAGGCGTAATAGCTTGTACAGAATAAAATCTCTCCTGATTACTCCGTGCTTAGTGTTTACAGTTTGATAATATAATAAGCTTATTTTCAAAAACTTGGTTAAATATATTACTATTCCTCTTTGTTTACAAATTTAGTGTAAAGATGTTCACTGGTTGTTTGCGTTATCTTTCTTAGAGTAATGCAATAATACATAACTTAGTTGTAAGAGAATTTACCATGCAATAAAGCTGTTAATGTCATTTATATTACTAAAAAAAAACGAAAAAAATTAAAGTGATAGATTGATACTCAGAAATGCCAAAATCAAATAACATTAAAAAGGACGTGACTGGCCTTTGCCCAGCAGTGGGACAGAGTGGGCTGAATAAAAAAACCCAGCGATTACCGCTATATTGCCCGGGGCCGGCGATATGATGCAAATGCAAAAGGCAGAAAACGATAACTTTGCAGATGTTTCTTAGCTAACTAATAACTTTTTAATAGGAGATATTGTCAAGAATACATGCAACAGGGTCTCTAGTACAATAACATTACTGAGTTTTTTAAAACTATCTTCATTTTAATAATTGAGTTTTGGGTATGGTATATACCTCATATAGCCTGCCCCAGTGTGCGTCGCCGGCGCGCTCTCATCCGATGTCAGCTGTCACCGGGTAAATTCTCACTTCGCGTTTGAGTAATAATTCAATATCTCTTAAATGCTTCAACTGAGTTTCATAATTCAAATGGCAATATTGGTTTTACGCAAATAACTTTCTATTAAGATTAAAATATGTCCATAAACAAATACTCATGTTAACAAGTTACGTAAATAAACGCACAGTGTTTTATCAACCCAAGGGAAAAAAACTATCCTTTGTCCTTCTCAGGGTCTCAAACTATCTCCGTGCAAAATTTCATCTAAATCGGTAAAGTAGATCCAGAGATTACCCCCGACAACCTCACAAACTTTACCTCTCTATAATATACTAGCTGACCCGCGGGGCTTCGCTCCCGTCAACTGGCTACCCTGCCTATCCTGCCTATCCTGCCTGCCTTGCCTACCCAGCCTACCCTGCCTACCCTGCCTACCCGTTGCCTACCCTGACTATCCGTTGCCTACCCTGCCTGCCCTGCCTATCCTGCCTACCCTGCCTACCCTGCCTACCATGCTTACCCTGCCTACCCTTTTTTTTTTTTTCGGTGGGAAATCATTCAATGACTTCGCCCGCTCTGGGTGAAGCAGGAGGACGTGTCAGACTTTTACTGACTAAAATCCACCCGTGTTCCTTCAGTTGCTTGCGCCAGGGCCGCGGTTCCCCTTTCCTCTGGACCTCGGTAACGAGCACACTTCTCATAAACCCACGCTGTTTTGTTTAAAGTTATATTTAAATCTATAATCAAGTCACAGAAATCGTGCAAAAAAAATAGGAGTGCAAGAAGTTATTTCATTCTCCGAGTACCGAATCGGTCATCCGGAAGACCTGCTGGCTCCGCCTTCCTGCGCACAACCTGCGCGACAAGATATAGTGCTGCCTCGCTCTCGCAACACTCCGCCTACCACTAAGACTTGGTGGTGTTCCCGAATATCGACTTTGGAAGTATTTCGAAGAAATATCGTCAACAGTTGTTACCAGGATACCAGCCGAGACGATACCAAGGACTGTAGCTTAGAACGATCGGGTGAGTGAGAAATACAAATTAAAATACTGTTGTTTCCAAGTAAAAGTACCAGGACAACATAGACTCACATATCTTAAAAGATAATACCAGAAGAACATTTCCAAGCATATTTGTATCAGGCCAAGTGGCTCAATGGGTAAGCCTGGAGGAAGCAACTTACAAGGCCCGAGTTCAATTCTCAGTACAACATATTATTTTTGTTTAAAAAAAAAAGTTTCCGTCTTAAGTTTGTCAGATTGCTAATACATTAAAATGCCCTTAAAGCAAACTCGACCACCTATTCCAGCTGTAGAAGAAGATTCGGCATGTGATTTACCTACGGAAAGGGGTGATCGTGATCCTAATATTACACAACATAAGCGCAAGTTTGGTCAGGTTGATGATATGAATGTATTCATGCCTGAAATGAAGAACCTCCTCACGAAATTCGAAAAAGAGCAGAATGATAAATACAATACTCTGCAGGCATCTGTGAATGAGACAAGAGAGTTAAACGCATCAATAAATAAATCGTGTGAGTTTGTGAACTGTAAAATATGACGAACTAATGAAAGAATTCAATAAGTTAACGTCGGAGCGTAAGGAAAACTTAGCCTATATCCAGATACTGGAAGAAAAGGTCGAAAACCTGGCAAGGTTCCAAAGGTCCTCTTGCCTGGAATTGAGAAACATACCTGCCAAATTGAGAGAGACAAAAGAGGAACTATCAAAAATCGTCATCGATACTGGTAAAGCTTTAAACCTCTCATTGAACACTTCTGACATACGGGATGTTTTCCGTCTTAATTCTAAAAATAACAATAACAAACCTATCTTGGTGAACTTTACGACAACAATCATAAAGGAAAAGATTGTTCAATCTATCAAGTCTTACAATCGATCCAACAAAGGCAACAAGCTATCAACCGCAAAAATTCACGTATATGGTCCTGATGTTCCTGTATATGTATTGGAATATCTTACTTGAAAGGCTAAACGTCTGTACTTCTTGGCTCGAGATTTCTCTAAAACAAATGTTTGTGATGATGATGATGTCTCCACCTTCTGTTGGACGGCGAATCGAAAGATCTATGTGCGGAAGAGGGAGAAACTGCGCACTGCATTAGCAATTAATCTGATCTGAAATATCTAATTGTTGGAGAATGACTATTCCTTAGTAATAATTTAGTGTTTTCTCGTATTGTTCTTGTTATCATAGTTTTAAAATATGCATGTTTTATAGTTATATTATTTAATAGTTTTTTATGGAAATACACATATAATAGCACTCTAGTAACCCTAAAACACGTATCCTAGACACATCGCACTCCTGTTGGATCCACTTACACTCCTTTCAATCATATAAGCTGCCTGAAAAAACTTGTTACTCAAACAACCACTGACACACAATTTTTTTATCGATTACGAAAACAACTGCTGCCAAAAGCAAAGTCTGTTTCCCTTTTCTTGCACCATTATTATTATTTACCACAGTAATGAATAATATAAATACGTTCATGGATTCTGTAGAATCGCTTATTGTATCTCGATCCTTCGTATGCTCGCCGTATCAATGTTTGCAGCACCTGCAACTTGGCAAACAAACGCTGAATACCTTGCATGTAAACATTCGAAGCTTGAACAGGAACTTTGACGGCCTTAATGTCCTCATCCACTCCATGGACATTAAATGTGACATTGTTGTTCTCTCAGAATGCTGGTTGAGTAAGGCTACTGACATTCCAATTTTAGATGGTTTTGCTTCGGCAAAGTCTTATTTTAGCAACCAAAATGACGGTGTACTAGTCAATATTCGTTTTGAGTTAAAATATAAGATAACTGAACCCGTATTTCGTGATGTTAACTGTCTTGTTTTAAAGTTTGACCCAGACGTAGCGATTGTGGCAATCTATCAATCACCATCAGTTAGAAATATTGATAATTTCGTTGGCTCATTATATGATGTTCTGACTTCCCTTTCATCCATTGGAACAGTCACAGTGATTGGTGACTTGAACATTAATATTCGTCCAGGAAATATTGATTCCATCTCTGAGGAGTATTTGAATGTAATGGCATTTCATGGTCTTCTGCCAGCCCACCTCTTTTCGACCCGTAACGACAACTGTCTTGACCACATTTTTCTAAAATTAGACAAATGTTCAACAGCACTGGTTCTAAACTCATTTTTTACTGACCATGCACCTGTCGTGCTCTGCGTTGAATCTGTTCCTTTTGTTGAGAAACCAAAAAGCATGTACCGCCAGATTAACCTTCCGAATGCCATCTGTAATTTTTCTGATGTTTTGGAGAGTAAAGATCCCAATCAAAGTGCGGAACTACTCATCTCCATTATATTAGACTCAGTAAACGTAAACAGTAAATTGAAGTCAATGCCGCACAGAAGAAGAATTATTAAGTCATGGATCACTCCTGGTATTTTGAGATGCATACGAAATCGTGACAAACTGTATTTGGAGGCAAAGCGGGCTCCGGAAAATCTCGTAGTAAAGCTTACTTATACGAGATATCGAAACTACTGCAATAACTTGCTAAAGACGATAAGGTGCAAAATTGAACAGAATAGGATCCAAAGGGCTAGTGGAAATCCCAAAGCAACTTGGGATATCATCAAGTCTATTAAGCCTACAAAAATTCTTCACCTACGAGAAGATCAGGGGAATTCCTTAATGTCCGTGGCGATCCAGATTCCTCTGTCAACGCCATTAACAATTATTTTGCAAATGTTGGCGGTAACCTTGCTCAGAAGATTCGGCAGGGTCAACATACAAACGGTCCAAGCTTCGTCTTTGATTCTGTGCCGAACTCACAGGGCAATTCATTGGTTTTGCTTGAAATGGATTTTGATGAGGTACTCGTACACAGTACTATCATGGATTTGAAATTCAATTGTGCAGTTGGCTACAACGGTATAGCGTCAGTCATTAATTCAGCTAGACATGTTCTCATACCCCCAATCACACACTTATGCAATCTGTGTCTGACAAAAGGCATCTTTCCAAATGCTTTCAAGAAGGCATTAGTTACACCTGTATTTAAGGGTGGGGATGCAGACCGTGTCGAAAACTACAGACCTATTTCCGTTCTTTCAACCTTGTCCAAAATTCTAGAAAAGATCCTAAATAAAAGGCTACTCAATTACTTAGAACACAATAACGCAATTGCCTCAAACCAATACGGCTTCGGGAAAGGCAAATCGACAGAGGATGCTGTAATTGATTTACTAAATCACATTTTGGGGTCCGAGTCACCCACGTCCGTAGGTGTGTACCCCTTTTTTGATTCCCTACACGTGGTCCCCGGGTGGTGCAAATCAGGTGACACTAACTGGTAGTAGGCATCGGCCGAAGGCTTGTGACCACCCACCGGGCAAAGACGTACCGCCAAGCGGCCTAGCCGTGTTCCGGTACGATGCTTGGTGTAGCCAACTAGAGGAGTTGGGTCGAGATAGCTGTTCCACTGCAGGCTGACCAGTCTGAGGCGCGCTTTTAAGGATGTATCGGGAGACTAGTCGCGGAGGGTAGCGGGATCCGAGACACGGTGCACCGCTGGCCGACCGCAGGTAGTTGGGGGCCCAAGTAGTGTGCCAGCCACACATGAAAGGCTGCCCCGCCAACTGTCGAAAAATGCTGGACGGGAGATGCGTAAGCTTGCGCTTGCGCTAAACCTCACCCAGCTGGTCCAGGGGGCAACGAGGGTACCGGATGTTGATTCGCACACATTGAATTGCTTGGACCTTCTGCTGACAACAGATCCGGACAGATACTCTGTGTCGATAGCTTCACCTTTGGGTAGTTCCGACCACTGTCTGGTGAAGTCTGTGTCCGTCTATTCCCCGCCCGATCCCAGCCCAAGAGGCACCCGGTGGGTATGGCGGTACAAGTCAGCAAAATTGGGATGGTATGCGATCATTCTTCGCATGCTATCCTTGGCAGCCTACTTGCTTTTTTTCGACTGATCCATCGTCGTGCGCAGACGCCGTGACCGATGCGTTGCGTCAGGGAATGGAGTACTACATTCCATTCTCTGACGTAACAATGTCCAGCGTTGACCGGCCATGGTTTGGCGCCGAATGTAGGCGCGCTGACGCGCTTAAACATGAGGCGTACCTGGCTTGGGTCGGAGCTCGATCGCGCAAGGCGAGTGACGTGGCTCGGAAGTAGAAGTCCTTCAACAGGGCTGCCAAGTTCTGCAAGCTGGTGTTGCGAAGGGCTCGGTTCGATCACATTGGCCGAATAGGGGCCAAACTTGCTTCTTACCCAGCAGGAAGTAAAGCGTTTTGGTCCCTGGCTAAGTCGGTCGAGTCGAATTTTTGCCGTCCCTCACTACCACCACTGCTGAAACCCGATGGGTTGCTGGCACACTCCGCTGAGGAGAAGGCAAATTTATTTGCCTCTCTTTTTGCGGAATCTTCACGTCTGAATCCTGGTGACGCGCAGCCCCCTCCTTCTCCTGATGGATGCGAGACGAGTATGTCGGACATTCGTATCCACCAAAAAGACGTCCGTAGGGTGCTGAGCCACCTCGACGTGAACAAGGCTAGCGGCCCTGATGGCATTCCAGCAATAGTTCTTAGAACCTGTGCGCCTGAACTGTCTCCGATCTTGACACGCCTATTCCGCCTTTCGTATGAGGCTGGAAAAGTGCCGAATGCTTGGAAGCAAGCTAACGTACAGCCCGTGCCCAAGAAGTGCAGTTGAGCTGACCCGGCCAACTACAGACCCATATCCACGTTCCTTACTCTGTAAGAGTATGGAACGTGTACTTAATATAAAGCTCCTGGCATACCTAGAAGCTAACGATATCCTTAGTGACCGCCAATACGGCTTCCGCCGAAATCGGTCTACTGGGGATCTTCTAGCGTATGCCATTCACATTTGGAGTGAGGCCATCGAGAAGCACGGGGAAGCGCTTCCCGTCTTCCTCGTCATCTCGAAGGCTTTTGATAGGGTCTGGCACGAAAGCCTTATTGGTAAGCTTCCTTCATTCGGTTTGCCCGGTGGTCTGTGTGATTGGATTGCAGACTTCCTGAGAGATCGGTCCATTCGAGTGGTTATCGATGGTTATCGATAGTGGCTGCTCGTCGGACCAATTGGATATCAATGCCGGGGTTCCTCAGGGGTTGGTACTCTCAGCAACTTTATTCTTGCTGCATATTAACGATCTGCTAAAACCCGGCACCTTTGGGTATGCAGACGACAGCACTGATGCTGAGAGATACATGTCCAACGCTCGAGCTACCGGACCTCAGATCCAGTCTCTGCGGGAGGCCATGGTGGAGCGCTTGAACCTGTCCTTGCAGGCAGTCTCCGAATGGGGCGATGCCAATCTGGTCAGGTTTAATGCTGCTAAAACCCAGGCGTGTCTTTTTTCCGCTAAAAAGAGCCAATTTCAACCGGCTCCAACTTTCCGAGATGTGACCGTGCCAATAACTGACCATCTTGAGCTTCTTGGCGTTACGTTGACATCGACTCTCAATTTTGGACCATACATTGAGGCAAAGGCTCAGCTGGCTGCCAAAAAGCTGGGGATCCTTGCAAAGGTTAGTAGGTACTTCACGCCAGAACAGCTGCTCAGCTTGTATCAAGCGCAAGTTCGATCATGCATGGAGTACTGTTCTCATCTCTGGGATGGATCCGTCAAATACCAACTTGATGCACTAGAGTCGATCGAAAAGCGGGCCAAAAGGCTCATCGGCGATGAGGCACTGGTTAAGCCTTGAACATCGTCGCCGAGTTGCCAGCTTGTCGGTCTTTTATCGGTTGCATTTCGGGGAGTGTGCGATGGAATTGCATGATCTAATTCCACCAAGCCCGTTTCATCATCGGACTACAAGACGTACGGCGATGCGCCATCGCTACATGGTAGACATACCACCCATACGCACTAATCGTTTTGGGAACACTTTACACTTTACTTTTCTACTACAATCTAGGAGTCTTTAAGTCAAGAGTGAATAGGTTACTTCTAGGCAAGCGTGCTTCACCGTCGACCACATCATCGCTTACCATCAGGTGAGATAGTGGTCAAGCGCGAGCCTATAATTTATAAAAAAAAAAAAGACATCACCAAGAATTTTGATACCAGGACTAAAACGATAGGTATATTCTTAGATTTAGCCAAGCCTTTTTACTGTCATCCTTTTGCAGGGGTTGGAGGCTCTTGGAATAAAGGATACTGCTTTAGATATCTTTCGTGATTACCTCTCTGACCGTATTCAGCGCGTTAGGGTGGAGAACTACACCAGTGACGATGAAAAATTATCTTTTGGAGTTCCACAGGGCAGTGTGTTGGGTCCTACTCTCTTTCTAGTATATGTCAACAGATTATGCCAACTCTGTATTCCAGACTGCAAGATTCTGGTAAATGCAGATGATACTGCATTTATTGTGAGTGGAGATACCTGGGCTTCTGCTCACAGTTCAGCCGAGAATGCTCTACGAATTATTACGGACTGGCTTACCTGTATCCTTCTAACATTAAATGTTTCCAAAACCCATTATGTTACCATCTCAGCGAATTCTTCTACACAGCCTAACATCCCATTTATAAAAGATCATAGATGATCCCATTCATAGATGCTCTTATCCTGAGCTTAACGCCTGCACATGTCCTCCCATTCAAAAAACATCTAATGTCAAGTATCTGGGAGTGCACATAGATTGCACCCTGAGTTGAAACAAACACATTTCACACACGTTGTGGTGTCTCGTGTACGCAAGCTGATGTTTCCAATGAAAAAGTTTAGGAGCATGGTTAGCCTACCATTGTTGAAAATCATTTACTTTGCTTTGGTTCAGTCACTCCTAAGCTATTTCATCTCTGTCAACGGAGGCACTTTTAAGACTTATATGCTTCATCTTGAGAGAGCGCAGAGAGCCGTTTTAAAGGTGATGCTTTGCAAACCTTATCGCTATTCGACAACTCAGTTATACCAGGACATTTCTGAACTTACAGTCAGGCAACTCTGTGCTCTCCAAATAGTCTTGCGTAAGCATTCTTCCATAACGTATGACCCAAAATTGCTTACAAACAAACATCGTAAGGACCTTGTATGCCCTTCTGTAAAGGCTAATACTGTCCTGGCGCGCTGACACTATGTCAGCCTGAGTGGCTACCTCTACAATGTAATTAATAAAGCTTGCAAAATATACTCTCTTCCAAAATACAGGTGTAGGAGTGTCGTAATTGATTATCTCCAGGCTCTAACTTATGATGAAACTGAGAGTCTGTTCTCTAGATAGGTAATATTCATCAATAGGTAATAAGTGCTAACACACACACATTTATGTATTCCTATGCTTGAAATGCATGCTTTTAAATTAAGTGTATAGTATTAATTAAATTATATTATTTTATTGAATTTACTCATATTAAAATTATCTCTGTCATGGAACAAATTATTATTATTAAATTATAATGTATTATTTTAAGCTCAATTAACTTTATTAGCATAACTAATTAAAATTGTAATTTTGTATTATTGTAATTTTGGCATCCAATAAACTAAAGTGTAGATTGACTTGTAACTTTTAGCTGTAGGAGGAAGGCTGTAACACAGTTTATACTAGTACAGACATCGTCGTTAACTCTATCTTTAAAAAAAATAAACCTTAGTAATTCAGTAATTTTGATTAGGATAGATAAATTGTACCCATTTCTGATGATTTTTTATTTATTTTTTATATTTATTAACTCTCTTTCAAATTAATCCGCAAACCAGACAGGCATCGGCCCTGTCAGGCCCCGTCACTTTTGATGACATCTCTTTGAGGCGCGCGTGGAACACTACGCGCCGTCAACTCGGGCTTGGTCCTTATCGAATGGTAAGCTACCCATGACTTGCCGTCCGCAAGCCCGCGCCTACGGTGGCTGGGAATCAGCTTGCGAATCCCGACGCCCGGGGCGTCTCCTGCGGTGGCTAGGGGCGTGAGGGCGTCTCCTTTGCGTCTCCCTCACGCGTTCCGCCTCCTCCTTTGCGAGCATTACTGCTTCGCAGAAGGAGCAGACAGCTACGCATGCCCTCTCGCTCCGTACCATGGCCTGGACCAGGGCCGGACGTGAGAGGTCGCCACCGCCGATCGCCTCCATGAGGACACGGCAGTGCTCCGCCCAAGCAGGGCAGATCTCCACCGTATGCTCCACCGTGTCCTCCGGGCGGTCCACACAATGGTGACACCCGGGCGTTTCCTCCCGCCTTATCCTGAACAGGAACCGCCCAAAACAGCCGTGTCTGGTAAGGACCTGCGTCAGGTGGAAGGTGAGAACGCCGTGACGCCTCTCAAGCCACTCCTCAAAGAGGGGCCTAACCGCCGCAATTGTGGCGGCGCCAGCGCTGGGTTGCGTCAATCACCCACTCCATGTCGCCATGAGATTCTGCCGGAGCTCTGTCCGCCGAGCCGCAATTTGTCGCGGCAACGGAGTTTCGCCCCGGCATTTCGCCTCCTCGCGCCACTCCCATATTTACGAGAGGACTTTTGCTTCCAGATCCCATGGCGGCAATACGGCAAGGAGGCTCGCCGCCTCACTAAACTGCCTACCCTACCTACCTTGTCTACCCTACCTACCCTGCCTACCCTGCCTAACCTGCCTACCCTGCCTACCCTGCTTACCCTGCCTACCCTGCTTACCCTGCCTACCCTGCCTACACTGCCTACCCTGCCTACCTCGCTTACCATGCCTACCCTGCCTACCCTGCCTACCCTGCCTAACCTGCCTACCCTGCCTACCCTGCATACCCTGCCTACCCTGACTAAACTGCCTACCCTACCTACCCTGTCTACCCTGCTTACCCTGCCTAACCTGCCTACCCTGCCTACCCTGCCTACACTGCCTACCCTGCCTACCTCGCTTACCATGCCTACCCTGCCTACCCTGCCTACACTGCCTACCCTGCCTACCTCGCTTACCATGCCTACCCTGCCTACCCTGCCTAACCCGCCTACCCTGCCTACCTTGCTTACCCTGGCTACCCTGCCTATTCTGCCTACCCTGCCTACCCTGCCTACCCTGCCTACCCTGCCTAACCTGCCTACCCTGCCTACCCTGCTTACCCTGCCACCCTGCCCACCCTGCCTACCCTACCTACCCTGCCAACCCTGCCTACCCTGCCTACCCTGTCTACACTGCCTACCCTACCTACCTCGCTTACCATGCCTACCCTGCCTACCCTGCCTAAACTGCCTACCCTGCCTACCCTGCATACCCTGCCTACCCTGCCTAGGGTTGCTTACCCTGCCTACCCTGCCCACCCTGCCACCCTGCCCACCCTGCCTACCCTACCTACCCTGTCTACCCTGCCTACCCTGCCTACCCTGCCTACCCTGCCTACCCCGCCTACACTGCCTACCCTGCCTACCTCGCTTACCATGCCTACCCTGCCTACCCTGCCTACCCTGCCTAACCTGCCTACCCTGCCTACCCTGCCTACCCTGCCTACCCTGCCTACCCTGCATACCCTGCCTACCCTGACTAAAATGCCTACCCTGCCTACCCTGCCTAACCTGCCTACCCTGCCTACCCTGCCTACCCTGCCTACCCTGCCTACACTGCCTACCCTGCCTACCCTGCCTACCCTGCCTACCCTGCCTACCCTGCCTACCCTGCCTACCCTGCCTACACTACCTACCCTGCCTACCTCGCTTACCATGCCTACCCTGCCTACCCTGCCTAACCTGCCTACCCTGCCTACCCTGCATACCCTGACTAAACTGCCTACCCTACCTACCCTGTCTACCCTGCCTACCCTGCCTAACCTGCCTACCCTGCCTACCCTACCTACCTCGCTTACCATGCCTACCCTGCCTACCCTGCCTAAACTGCCTACCCTGCCTACCCTGCATACCCTGCCTACCCTGCCTAGGGTTGCTTACCCTGCCTACCCTGCCCACCCTGCCACCCTGCCCACCCTGCCTACCCTACCTACCCTGTCTACCCTGCCTACCCTGCCTACCCTGCCTACCCTGCCTACCCCGCCTACACTGCCTACCCTGCCTACCTCGCTTACCATGCCTACCCTGCCTACCCTGCCTACCCTGCCTAACCTGCCTACCCTGCCTACCCTGCCTACCCTGCCTACCCTGCATACCCTGCCTACCCTGACTAAAATGCCTACCCTGCCTACCCTGCCTAACCTGCCTACCCTGCCTACCCTGCCTACCCTGCCTACCCTGCCTACCCTGCCTACCCTGCCTACACTGCCTACCCTGCCTACCCTGCCTACCCTGCCTACACTACCTACCCTGCCTACCTCGCTTACCATGCCTACCCTGCCTACCCTGCCTAACCTGCCTACCCTGCCTACCCTGCATACCCTGCCTACCCTGACTAAACTGCCTACCCTACCTACCCTGTCTACCCTGCCTACCCTGCCTAACCTGCCTACCCTGCCTACCCTGCCTACCCTGCCTACCCTGCCTACCCTGCCTACCCTGCCTACCCTGCCTACCCTGCCTACCCTGCCTACCCTGCCTACCCTGCCTACCCTGCCTACCCTGACTACCCTGCCTACCTAGCTTACCATGCCTACCCTGCCTACCCTGCCTACACTGCCTACCCTGCCTACCTCGCTTACCATGCCTACCCTGCCTACCCTGACTAAACTGCCTACCCTACCTACCCTGTCTACCCTGCCTACCCTGCCTACCCTGCCTACCCTGCCTAACCTGCCTACCCTGCCTACCCTGCCTACCTCGCTTACCATGCCTACCCTGCATAACCTGCTTAACCTGCCTAACCTGCCTACCCTGCCTACCCTGCCTACCTTGCATACCCTGCATATCCTGCCTACCCTGCCTGCCCGGCCTGCACTGCCTGCCCTGCCTACCCTGCCTACCCTGCCTACCTTGCCTACACAGCCTACCCTGCATACCCTGCCTACTCTGACTACCCTACCTACCTAATATTTTTTATCTATTATGAATAGTTTTCTCAGCGCACACCAAAGAATGAATTATATAGGCAACATTTTGCTACCTTGGCTTACATTATTGCGATTTTTATAAGGATCTATATTTTTTTTGAAAATATATTATAACCTATGACACTCACGAATAATGTAGCTTTCTACTGGTGAAAGAATTTAATAAAGAATAGAATAATTTTTGTTTAGTTTTAAACTTACTATCTTTCGTCATGTGTGCTGTCCGTCTCTATTTCAACTGTCTTGCTTTCTTTATTATATCTTCTACTTTGGTTCTAGATCGTATTTCGACTGCTCTTAACCAATCTTTTTTAGTGACACCAATCATGCTTCCCTCCATTCTTCGCTGACATGATCTCAGTTTTAAGAATTTGATTTTTTTTTGAATTAGGGCCCACGTTTGGCTGGAGTACGTCAGGCAAGGTAAGACGCTGTCCGTTTGATCTTTGAATGAAATTAACTGTCCCAGGTATGGTGGTGGTGGTTTTTACGTATTCAATGCTTTCTCCATCTATTGTTATGTCTATTTCTTCCCTGTTTGTCATTACGTTTGTTTTTGGTATTTATTCATGGTAAGACCTACTGTTCTTCTAGCTTCTGTACACTGTTGCAGCATATGTCGCAGTGTAACCTTTAATGGTTGAGTACTTCTTCGTTAGTATTTATGTCTACATTTTCCCCATTTTCCCATGTTCCTAAATACACTTTCTAGGATTGCAGAAAAAAGTTTTGGGGAAAACGGGTCTCTTTGTCTTACGCCTTTCGCGCTGTAGAGAACTCTTCGCCGGTTGTTTCCAATTTTATTTGTGCCGTGCTGTTCTTGGGTATATTTTTTGATTATTACGTATGTATTTCTTGGGTATCCCTTGATGAGTTAAAGCCTTCCAGAGCGACTCGTGCTTAATGGAATCGAACGCCTTACTGTAATCCACAAATGCAATATATAGTGTTTTATTGTATTCTTTGGCTTTTTCTATTAACTTTTTTAATACATACGAGTATATATGATCGATGGTTGAGAATCCCGCTCGGAATCCAGCTTGATCGATTGGCTGTTGTTCGTCCATCATCTCTGTTAGTCTATTTAGAATCAATTTTTAAAATACTTTATATATATTCGATATCAAACTACTACTGGTCTATAATTTTCGATGTTATCCCGATCCCCGTTCTTGTGTAAAAGGATAATTGTTCTCTTTGTCCATTGAGATGGTATAGATTCGGTTCTTAAAATGGTATTATAAATTTCTGTGAGTTTTCTTAAGTTTTTAGGTGCAATGATTGAATATTTTATCATCTCCTTCGTTATTTGATCTCGCCCAGGTGACTTGTCGCTCTTTAGACTGTGAACAGCTTTTTCTATTTCTGATTGTAGGAAACCTGGAATATGCTCAATTTCGTCGTCTTCTAGATTTGTAATTGGAATCTGAACATTGGGGTCCGCTGCGTAGAGTGACTTGTAAAAGCCTGTTGCAATTTGGATTATAGTTCTTCTCATGGTCTCCTGCTTTATTCTTAATGTTTGGTATCCATTGTTTTGACTCCACCAGTTCTTTTAAGGCTTTTATAGTACCTCCTGTCTTTTTTTTAAAGACAGGGGGAAAACAGAAAAAAACAGAAACACAGGAACAGGAGAGAAAGACAGGAGGATCTTCTTTTCGCTCAGTCCTTCTTGATACTATTACTTATATTTTTACTTACTTCTGAAAAAGCTTTAAAATTGTGTTTATCTTTTTTATTTTTTAAAAGCTCTCTTCTTTCTTCTATGAGGGTTTTGGTTTCATTTTCCGTATAACATGCCTAAGGTTTTGCCAATTGAGCGTATAGTGTTCCATAAATTTTGTTAATTCCTTTTTCGTATCTTTCGTCTGTTTAATTTTTTGCTTCATTCGGGTGTCTACTAATATTATTTATTGCATTAAATTTATTTCTGGCTTTTTTCGGCTCTGTACTATTTATTATAGCTCTGACCATTCTATGGTTTGTGTTAAAATTAAGGTGTTTAACAACACTTACGTCGTATAAAGCTTTTCTATTATTAGTTGCTATATAATCTATTTCATTTCTATATGTTCCATCTGGTGATAGCTATGTCCACTTTTTATTGAAAAAGCTATTCATAATTAAAAAGTGGTTTTCAAAGGCCATATTGATCATTCTTTTGTCATTGTTGCTTCTCCTGCCAAAACCAAATTTGCCAATTAAATTTTATTCTCCAGTTTTTTGAAAACCAATTCTGCCATTAAAATCCCCTATCAACATTACGTTCTTGTGCGATTGCTATAGGACTGAAGTTAGTTGTTCATAGAAGAGGTCTTTGGCAGATTCGTCGTACTGTTCCGTGGGGGCGTAAATTTGGATAATCGACCATTTATTTTTGTACGATGGCAGATTCAGATTAAGTAAAGCTATTCTTTCTGAGTGAGGGCGCCACTGTGGCACAGAAAGCATCATGCTCGTAGTAAAAACAGTTTTAAAAACTTCCAAGTGACTAATCAGACGTTATAACGTCTATAAGTGTTAAACTTTATAAACATTTTTTAATCTCACATGAATAATATGAAGAACACAGTTTTTAAGCAGTGAATATTGTAAAAAAAGTGCAAATACTACAATACATTCCGTCAACTGTTAGGTGTAAAAACCTCTGAAAGAGACAAGCAAGTGATCTAAACAGTGCTGAACACTGTTTTTGTGAGCGTGGTAGAACGATATAACCTGGACAAATCGTATAAAGTGCCGAAAAACAAACTTTATTTTTGTTGTAACCTCAAAAATTGGCAAACATTAAACTTGCAAATCATATTCAGTTGTAATAGTATCGCCACGTAGCGACTTAAGGTAGGACGCCAACAACAGCTACTACTGCCGCCATCAAGCTAGACTTCTGAGTACGTCTAACTAAATATTGATTGACATTACACAATCCTACAAGTTTAAATTGAGTTTGGAAGTGATACTTGCAACTCCAAAAGCTACGCTGTCGTAACTTGCACTAGTGATGCAGGAAATAAAAGAGTTATTATTAAACATGCTACAAGAAATAAGACAGCAAAAAATCGAAATGCTAGAGATTAAAGAAGACATCAAAAATACAATCAACAACAGCATAGTGAGAAATTTAAAAGCTTAGAAATTAAAAATGAAGGTCATGAGAAAAAAATTCAAGAACATGGCAACACAATTAGTTTTTTGGGGGGTAGGTGAATAAAAGTAACACACATACACTCTGAATAATTTTATCTTTTAATTAGTTTTTTATACAAATAAATTCAAAATTTCTACGGATTATAAATAATTTGCTTACCATTAAGCATATATTGTGTGGGCAATGTGTGGTCATCATATGTCCTAAGTGCTAGTTGCACACTTGTCGGCTTGAGCTGTCACTTGTGAACTTGGCTCAGACTTTTAAACACAAGGCTGCTACCATGATCACTATGGCTGAGATTGCAGAGACCCAGCGAATAGCTATCACTTCACTGAACCAGCGGATGGCTGATTTTGAGGCGCATCTGAAAGCATCGCCGCCTGGGGCTGATTTAATCGGCCTCCACAAAGACTTCTCTGCCTTTAAGGATCATGTTTGGAGTGTTCTCAGTGCCTTACAACTGCAGATTGCTGAGTTGAACAAGAGTGTTGACATTATGGAGATGCATCACAGAAAAAAGTTGCAGTTGCTCGGCGGCATTCTTGAAGATCCAAGTGAGAAAGATTCTGAAGCCGTGATGACCATTCTGCAGACTAAGCTCGGTTTAACAGATCTGGTCCACTCGTCCCTAACAGAATGCCAAAATCTGGGTGCTGCCAAAGAAGGTCATACTAGACCAATCCTGCTTCGGTGCAGGGACTCCACTTTCAGAAGCGAGATCTGGAGAACCAAGACGAAACTGAAGGGATCTCCTAATGTGGTGTCTGAGTTCCTAACTCGACAGCGGCAGTCTACTTTTTTGACAGCTCGCAAGCTCTTCGGTGTGACGAACGTGTGGACCAGGGACGGCAACATCAACGTAAAGCTTCCGGACGGCAAGCGGCGCCGGGTGATCAGTGTGGAGGAAGTCGTCGCGCTTGGAGCAGAGCATGGTAAATTGCTGGAACAGGAGGTTCTTCTGGTTCCCAATGCTGGCTCTAAGCTCGCATCGGCGCAAGTTTCATCTCGCTCAAGGCGGATTACAAGAAAGAAATAATATTTATTGTGCTTGCATTAGTAAAGGGTTAAAAAATTGCTCTAAGCGAAAACGAGCTCTACTGTGGAAATATCGGCAAACAAAGTCTGTCGAAGACAAAAATAAATTTAAAATGTACTCGTCTAGGCTTAACAGAATCATTAAACAAACACAAAAGTCTCAAAATAATTATCACATCAACACTGCATACAACAAATCTAAAGCTAGTTGGAGTGTCATTAACAAGAGCAAGATGAACATTCCAAAGAATTATATCTCACAAATAAATGTTGAGGGGAAAACAATTTAAAACCCTATTGATATCGCTCACAATTTTAACAAATATTTTATAGACCAAGTCAAACCAATTAATAACAGTAGTAATAGCAACCCACATAAACCTACATGTACACAAAATAACTCAATATTTATAAACCAGTTGCACCATTTGATATCCACAGAATCATACAATCGCTCAAAAACACAAACAGCACCGGCTTTGATGGCATAGCCACTAAAATAGTGAAATACGTAAGCACTGTAATAAGTCCAGGGGGGTGACCACAAGCTCTTAGAGTAAGGTTATTTTGAGTGTGTGTAAGGGACAGATGTATATGACGTGTATACATCTGTCACTTACTCGATCTCAAAATAACCTTACTCTAAGAGCTTGTGGTCACCCCCCAGTTCTTAGTCATATTTTTAATCTCTGCATTGAGTATGGTCACTTCCCTAGTATTAAAAAAAAAACTATTGTCAAGCCATTCTTTAAAAAAGGTGGTAAGGGCGTTATGTCATGTTACAGACAAATTTCCCTGATACCGGTATTCTCCAAAGTTCTCGAAAAAATAGTTTATAATAGCTTATACCAGTTCATAGAAAAATTTAATATTTTAGTCGATGAACAAATGGGTTTTAGGAAAAATAAAAATATTAATAAAGCAATTTATAACTTTCTTGTAAAAGTGATTAGAAGTGTTGATAAGGGGGTACCAGTTTGTGCATTATACATGGATTTAACCAAAGCGTTCGACTATGTAGACCATAAAACACTAAAAAACAAGCTTAATGCGTATGGCATACGTGGCAGCGCCTTAGACCTAATTATGACCTAATTATGTCCCTTGTACCTAATATATTTAAGTAGTAGAAAACAAGCCACGTTAATAACGAAATTCTGCTCTATAAAAAAGCAAGAAATTGACCATTCTTCAGACTATGTAGAAGTGATATATGGCGTGCCACAGGGTAGTGTCCTCGGGCCCTTATTATTCTTAATTTACATTAATGATTTGGCGAAAACTGTAGACTTTCCTATGATTCTTTTTGGAGATGATAGTACAGCCATATTTTGTAACAAAGATTATGCTTCACTGGAAAATGACACTAACACCACATTGGTTCGCATTGTCGATTGGTTAAAAATAAACAACCTTCTAATTAATTTACAGAAAACTAATTTAATGTTATTCAGAAACAGGACTAAACCACCAACAGACTTAAACATACATTATGATGGAACAAAAATTAATGAAGTTGATGTAACAAAATTCTTAGGTTTGAATGTTGATTGTAATTTAAATTGGAAATCACATGTAGAATCTGTCTGCTTAAAATTAAATAGATATTCCTATATGCTATACATGCTTTCAAAAATTGTAAACATATCCACGGTAATGACAGCCTACCATGCGTATGTGGTATCCACGCTGAGATATGGTTTAATTTTCTGGGGGAACTCGACAGAATGGGAGTCTGTTTTTAAAGCCCAAAAAAAATGCTTACGTGCAATGTGTAGACTTAAGAACACAGATAGCTGTGAACCTTATTTCAAAAAACTTAAGATTTTAACTTTACCTAACCTCTTCATTTATGAAATATCAGTATTTGTCAAAAGTAATATGCATATGTATGAAAAATTCCAAAGTGCTAGATATAAAAATAAAATTCAGATTGCACCATGCAGAACTTATTTAAAGGGCTCCAGTGTTTATTGTCCAAGATTTTTAATAAATTGCCATGTTGCATTACAGATATTGACAACATGCACATATTTAAGCGGAAGCTAAAGGAATTTCTAACTGATAAGGCGTATTACAGTGTGAAGGAGTATCTAAACGGGAATCCTCATGGCAGATAATATTAATGAAAATAATAATGACATACTCTGCTCTCAATTATTATTTATCTAGGACTTTAATTTACTTTATTGACATTAATTTCATTATCTACTCTGACATTTATTTAAATTTTGACTACTGGATACGCCTTGACATTAAAAATAAAATTGTTTAATGATTTTGTAATATTTATTGTTATTCGGCTTGATATTGAATATTTATTGTATTTTGATACTAGGTTGTAATTTATGTGTAAGATTTTGCATGGCCATATGACGGCAGAGCATGGATGACATTAAAAAACATGTATAACATCTTTACCCCTACCTATGTTGGCAAATAAATAATGTTTGAATTTTTTGAATTTTGAATTTGAATTTGCTTTATTTATGTATTGGATGTACAGTCTTTATTTCGTCCAATTTGTTCGCTATTTGTGCTTGTTATCTACTTGTGTGTTACCTGTACACGCACATTATCACATTACAGTTTTTTTTTCGGTGTACCGGCACCCAATTTTATCAATTTTGTTTTGTTAATTGTTGACAAGTTCTGTCAAAGTGTCACTGTCAGTGTTCTTTTTTTTTTATTCTTTCTACACAAATCTTGTCTGTGCCACTTAATTTTACTTCTTGCGAATTACGTTTGCGTTCGGATAAACGCACTAGTAATTATGTATAAATTATGTATGTTTGTGAACAGTCTGCCGGCTGGTTATGCAATTATTATGTGAATTTAATCTTCACATTCCTATTATCTATATAATTTTATTTATCTCTTATATATATTTACTTACACTTTGCGATGACTATGTCTAACGACGACTCGTTTTATTAATTCCGTAGTTCCTCTACGTCTTTTTCTTCCTTGGACGATTCTCTCTCGGTTAACAGTGTCTTAAGTGGTGAGTGCCAGCGGTTTAATAAGTGTTCTGTGTCATGTGAACGCTCAGAGCATCCCTCAACAGCACTCTGAGATGCTGGATTTATTTTGTGATGTGGCGTTACACGCTGTCCTGGTGTCGGAAAGTTGGCTCAAGCCCGAACTCCCCTCTACACATTATAGCTTACCCGGTTTTATTTTAATTCGCAATGATCGCATGGGTAAAAGGGGCGGTGGTGTTGCCATATACTTGCGCAGTGACATCCCCTTCAAAATTCTATCATCTTCTCCGACAACTTATAGCGGCAAGCCCGAATTCTTAGTCCTTGAAATTGATGTCAAGGGGGTTAAAGCCGTTCTTGGAGTAGTTTACTGCCCACCTGCTATTGATTATTTCTCTATTGTCGAATCTCTCTTTGAATCTGTTTCCTCAGAGTACAAACATCTCATAGTCATGGGTGATTATAACACCGACCTCTCGAGGGATAACCCAAGATCGCGCACACTGAGAGCAATCCTGGAATCGTCTAGTCTCTCACTTCTCACGCTCAATCCGACTCATCTCAATCCTGATTCAAGCGGTACCTGCCCGGCGAGCATGGCCTACTGTGACATAGCTTAAGTCACACTTTTAATCACAGTTTGGGCGATAAACTCATTTTGTCTTAAATGCTAGCACGGCGGCGTGAGATATTTTCTTGACTTGTGGCATAACTTCTTGACGTTTATTTTCTTCTTTTTCGGAAATTTTCCAATTTTATTGCAGTTTCGGTTTAACCTTGGCCATAAAAACCATTTATGTTCTGAGAAGCATAGCCCTACGACGCACTGTTTACGAATTATGGGCCTCCGTATCTTATTTTATTTTGCAAAAATGATATCTCGAAAACGGTATGTCCTAGGCAAAAAATAACCAAAATTTAGCCCCCATGTATTTTGCTACCCCCATGTTAGCAGCATTCCAACATGAATTATAAGTTTTTTTTTTTTTTTTACATTGCTTGGTTTTCGACTTGAACTACGGTCATGACAACTTATGATAAAATGTGTCATGTCTTACAATTTTTCTTAAATGCTAGCACGGGACAACCATGTGACATAGTTTACAGGCGCGACTTGCTTTTCTTGTTTTTGACTTCATAGTGCGACATAATTTGAATAGACGACCAAATAAAATAATACGTAAAAAAGTATGCCGTTCATACAGCTAAACAACTTTTTAATTTTGTTGGGATTTAACTAATATTTGACCCACTACCATAGACTTATGCACACTTTGTTTTTCTTTGTTTGTTTGATAACATATTAAGTGTTTGTTAGAAAGATATAATTATCGTGAAAATTTTAATAAGTACTAAAAAATATAATAGCTTGGACCAATACCGGTGGGCCCCTATTTTTTTATATTTTAAATGTTTTTTGGGGATTTTATTTAAGAAACATTTAAAAATATAGAAAGTAAGAAGAATATGGTATAAAAGAAAATAATTATAAAAATAATAATAATAAAAATAAAAATAAGAACAACAATAAAAAAAAATACTATATGAAAAAGTAATATTAAAAAATTAATTAATAATCCTGTAACATTTCAATTAATTAATAAGCATTGATCACCATACACACAATATAAATTTATTGCCATTTGGTGCAGAAATTAGAAGGCAAATATTTTTTTTTTTCAACTATAAAATTTTATCACCGCCTCCGAACGAAAGTGATACATTTTTCTAAATCATCTGTCAAAATGTGACATTTGTGACAAAATGGGTGCGCCCGTATTAGCAAACAAGATCCGATGAGTCCCAAACAAACGTCAGGCAATTTTCTCACGCCGCCGGTGCTATTATTTAGGACAAAATGGCGTTATCGCCTAAACTGCGATGAAATGTGTGACTCAAGCCATGTCACAGTAGGACGTGCTCGCCGGGCAGCAACAAGAAAGGCATGTTGCGCCTTTAAAATATGTCACATGTTTGACCCGTGCTAGCATTTAAGACAAATTGTAAGACATGGCATAATTTATCATGTCTTGTCACAAATGTTTTGGGTACGCCCATGCTCGCTAGGCAGCGGTGGCAACTTCTCGTGTCCGGCCCTGGTTCAGGCCATGTTACGGAGCGAGAGGTTATGGGAAGCTGTCTCCTCCTTCTGCGAAGCAGTAATGCTCGCAAAGGAGCAGGATACGTCCTGGGCGTCGGGAGTCACAAGCCGATTCCCGGCCACCGTAGGCGTGGGCTTGCGGACGGCAAGTAATGGGTAGCTCGCCGTCCGATAAGGACCAGGCCCGAGTCAACATGTCGACGATGTCAGCAGAACTGACGGGGTCCGCGAGGGCCGATGCCGGTCTGGGTCGCGGATAAATTTAAAAAAGAGTAACCCTAGGCTCAAGCAATTGAAGGAACACGGGTGTATTAATGTAATAGTCTGACGCGCCTTCCCGCCTCACTTAGAGTAGGAGAAGTCATTGGACGACTTCCAACCCAAAAAAAAAAAAGAGCCAGTCGTCAGTGTTTGTTGGAGTAGCCGGATTTGGTCCGGCGATTCTTAGCACCCCTTGCCATGCCCTTACCTCGACCGCTACCGTAATCTAGGGTAGGCAGGCTGCCGCTGGGCACTAGGGCCCATTTTGTATTTGTGCTGTTCATGGGGAGGAAGGGGGTTAGGTTTGCCATAATCGTCACGTTTGGTAGTTGGGTTCACGATCGCTGTATGTTTGTTACAAATGCACAGAGAACGAGAACGCTGCTGCCCATTCTCTGTTGTGTCCCTTAGTCTCTTTATACGACACCCACGGCAAGACGTGGGATGGTGAAATTCTTTACATCCGGCACCATACGGGACTTAGCTCTGATGGTCTGCTGTGATTTGTCTGTTTAAAATTCATTCAACCAATTACATCAGTGAACGCGTGCTTGACAATTTGTCACATGAATTTTGCTATAATTTAGTGCCGAGTAACCGAGCTTTCGTTGCCTAAATGAAATAAAGAATTTGACTTTGACTAACGGCAGTTTTAATTGAAGAAATTGTGTAATTTAAGTAATAATGTATCACATTGTATATTATGAATGATAAATTATGACATGGTATGATTTTAATAATAATTCATGACATTTTATAAATAACGATTTTGCAAGCCTAAATTGGTACAACATAGTGAACGGCGCGTTCACCTAACATCTGGAAATGTATAAGTAAAAACCTTAATATCTCCTACCTTAGACACGTTGACGACCTTGATCCCGGGAATGGCATGCGCTGGCGCCGGTTCAAAATACCGCGGGTCCTGCGTCATGAGATTCTCCTCGTCTGCGTCCCAATCCGGTATCACCTCGTTTTTGCGCCAGAACTGAGGCTGTAGAAATCAAAGTTTAAGAATGGTTTCATTTATTCTCTGATTTTTACTCTGTGGGGGAGTCTTATGTCCAAAACTGAAAGCCTTTCTGATGAAATGATAATGATGAATAATGTGTAATAGTTAACTTTAAAGTTTTTTGACAAGGAAGCTATCTTTGTATATAAACACACACGGAATCTATCAAACAACGGAAGATGCAATTGCCGACCTAACGGAAACGGTTGCTAAGAATTTAGATGACCATTGTAAATGCCTTTCAATATTCTTGGACCTATTTTTTTGTTTACGGTCCTTAAAAGGGCCCTTAAAAAACGCCTGGAATTTTGGGGAAAACACCAAAAAGTGCAAAGGAAGGGGGTTCCCTTCCAGTCATCTCTTCAGAGACCATCTCGGAACACCCTCTGTGCAACGCTTGTTATGGCACATCCCATAGAAGGCTGAAAGAAGCGCCTCCTCTGAGCCTCACTGTGCACGGCAGCACGTGATTACTGTGCTGCCGTCTTTCCTGAAGTCACTTGGTGGACGGACAGCATCCTCAATTTGACCACCCGCGACCCTGGAGTCCCGCCTGTTTATGACGCAGGCTGGGTTTTGGCATTTTAGGCATCGGGGCGGTTGCCTCCCCGACACCTTCTTCTGCGAGCAGGATCAGCCTTCTCACGCTCGGCGGCCTCCGTCTGGGCCATCACAGTCTCACAAAATGAGGTCATTTCCCTTCAATTTTCTGTCTCTGCCAGCATGGATCTCACAACTGCTGGCATTGATAGGTCTCGCCCGATCCTGGTGACCAAGATCTGCAACTCAGAGGCCCAAGCTGAACACTTCTCGACCGTGTGCTGTTCAGAATCAAGGACCTCTACAATGGTAGCAATTTACCGTGGTCTCTCACCCAACCCAATTCGCGTGAAATATGCGGCTGCAGCAGCCGCTCTCGCCACCACCCGAGCGCGTGTCGCCGTTCCTGCCACCTCAGCCTTAATACAGCAATTCCCAGCACGCTGTCACCGTTCCGGCGGATAGCGCGAATCCGGTTATAAACCCTTACATCCATATCCGCCAGAATGTCAAGCGGAGGAAAGCGTGCCAGGAGAGTTGCCACCTCAAAAGATACCTTTCGGTATTCTCGTGCGATACGAATGGGCATTTTAGTCCTACAGCTGTCTGTCCAGGGTTCCCTCTATCTGGCAGAATCTTGATACTCCGAAATTTATTTGGCATAACACACTTGGCATAATCTTCTTTAAACGAATATTCTTAAAGCATTTTATTGTTTTGTATAATTATTGTTTGGCTGAATGTTTCCGTAAATGTTTCCGAATGTCCGAATTTACAATGGCTTACTTTTAAGATGGCAGAATTTTATTTAGCATAATTTCAATTGGCATACTATGAAGATGGCAAAAATTCATTTGGAATAATTTAAGTAAGCATTTCTATAAAATAGCATTTTTAACCTTAAATTGAAATTGGTATACTGTCTTAAAAAGTCATTATGTTGTGTTACAAAAGTTAGTGACAGGAACGAATCGCTGCAAAACCGACTCCTCGTAGTCTTGTCTGCCCTACCCCTAGAGTGTAATTTAAGCCCGCGTAGGCGCGTAGGGTTGAGGCGGCCTGCGAGCTGAGGAGCAGGTGGTTTAATAACGGTCGCCGCCGTGGCTGAGGCTGGCCGGTGAAGACGGCCAGCAAGCCGAAGCTGCGGTGGTGAGCGTTAAAACCATCTGCGACTACAAGCTCGCGTGGGACCGCCAGAGCCCCGCAGCGCCAGAGCCGTGACAGAAACCATGCCTGCTGCATGTTGCATGCTCACTTGCATTCTTGCATGCATGTTGCATGCTTGCTGCATGCTCACTTGCATGCTTACTTGGATGTTGCATGTTCACTTGCATGCTTGCTTGGATTTTGCATGCTTGCTGAATGCATGTTGTATGCTTGTTTGCATGCTGCATGCTTGCTGCATGCATGGTGTATGCGTGTTTGAATACTGAATGCTTGCTGCATGCATGGTGTATGCTTGTTTTGCATGCTTCATACAGCGAATTATAACACAAAAAAATGTGTTCAATCAATCTTATAATATGGTAAAAACCGGCCAAGTGCGAGTCGGACTCGCGCACGAAGGGTTCTGTACCATTATCTTAAAAAATGGCAAAAAAATCACGTTTGTTGTATGGGAGCCCCCCTTAAATATTTATTTTATTTTGTTTTTAGTATTTGTTGTTGTAGCGGCAACAGATATACATCACCTGTGAAAATTTCAACTGTCTAGCTATCACGATTCATAAGATACAGCCTGGTGACAGACAGACAGACAGACAGACGGACCGCGGAGTCTCAGTAATAGGGTCCCGTTTTTACCCTTTGGGTACGGAACCCTAAAAAATAAAAAATTACTCTAACTATGCATTATCTGTAATGTGATAGATGAGTATTTCAAATATAATGGATATGAAATGTATGCCAAAAGACGATTCTGACTTACAAAATTATGAGTTTGAATGTATGATAAATGAGTGTATGCCAAACGATTTTCTGCAAAATGATGTTTATGCTATCCGTTTTTATTAATAATAATATTAGGACATAAAAAGTTCTGCTAAAAAAGGTAGACCCGTCTGTCCAAGGTAAGGCCAAGATACATCTATACCAATATTATAACGAGGAAAGATTTTTTTGTTTGTTTGTACCGAATAGGCTCCGAAACTACTGGACCGATTTTGAAAATTCTTTCACCTATCGAAAGCTACAGTATTCCCGAGTAACATAGAATATAATTTATTCCCAAAAAAATAGAAATACTTATGAAAATTGCAATAATGTAACCCAAAGTAGCAATATTTTGCCTATAAAATTCATTATTTGCTGTGCGCTGAGAAAACTATTGATGATACATACAAATTATGTACTATATGATTAAAGTACTCATTATTTACTACAAAAATGACTATGAGAGAATATATCTCACTATCATAGTTAAGTCACAATAGCAGCTTTTGTGTTCTAAAATTTAATTAGATCGCCGCCGCGCCGCAAAACAAAAGTTGGTTATAGTGCGGGACACGTAAGTTGAACCAAAATGTATTATCGTTCTCTTGAAATTAGACGATTTAAACCGTCCTTGGACCCCCATGGATTACAAGAATATGTTTTCACAGTTTACGTACATATTTATTTTACTGCTACAAGGATATGGAAAACTAAAAGTAAACAAGGAAAAAAATAAAAACATACTAATATAGTGGCAACTACATGCGGCCGCGCAATTCACTAGTTTTTAGAGTTACTGATGTTTTAATTGGATATTATATTATATGGATATTTCCAGAACGCTTCTGGGTTATACCTTAGGGTTGGGTGGGTGTTACTAATCTCTTCGGACGAGGCACTTCGTATAATTATGATAGAACTTCACTTAGGGTAAGTTCGTTTAATCATTAATTATACTTTGTGCCTCGTCCTCGAGATTAGTACCTGTAATTAATTTATTATATTTCACTTTGAGAGTTAAGTTCTGGAATTATCACATAAACTATGATGAATTAGTTCAGTAAAAGCTTTCATTCTTTAAACTTCTTAATTATATTTTTATAGACTAACCATCATGGTTGTCCATAGGTTACACAAATAGGTTCTTAATCAGTATATTATGATATGTTCCTAATTATCTGTTTTGAGAATTTATTGTTTACTTTCTTATTATCATTGTTATAATGTTTATAGATTAACAATCACAGTTATCATTATGTAACAAAAATTCTTATTCAGTAATTTTCTTAATTACTATTCTTATCTTTATTAACAATTTTTTGTCATTATATTTTTGGGCAGGTGGTCGCAGTCTGAACACGCCCTTAAACATTATTTTTAATCTGTCATTAGAGGATATTATAATGTTTATTAAAGTATTATCGTTAAGCATTTTGTTATATTTTTACTGGGATTAGAAAGTTCTGTTAAGAAAACCGAACCATTAAGAAACACCGTTGATGTATATAATTTCAAGATTGTAATATTAGATTTTCTAAAAAGTTATAGGTAGCAGTTTATTAAACATGTTTCATATTGTTTGAAAGAGTTTACTGATAGAGATGCAATCTGTCTTCTCTATGATGGTGGTATGCTTCGTCGCAATAGACTTCACTACACACTAGACTCCGACAGCCAGAGTAAGGTTGGTATGGCTTTTCCCTTGTTGTGAGATACTATAACATTTTCATTGGGTTTGATTGTTTGAGTATCATCATCCCTTACTTATGAGAAGTTCCCTCCTCATAAAGGGAATCAGGCATGAGTTGGGCATGGTGACCACCATGCTACCCTTAGTTTTATCCACTATGATAACAAAATTCTTATTAGAAATTGCTTTGCTTTGGCTTTGAATTGGATATGCTTCGGAGTATTTAGTGATTGTTTTAGTTTTGCAACCCAGTTTGCTACTACGGATATTGATTGATTGCTTCTCTATTGGAATAGAATCGTGTTGATTTTTTAACGCAGATATTACGATTACACGTCAATCGACTGTCATTGACTGATAGACTGGTGATGTGCGGACGTAATTTTTTTTTTACAAATATATTATTGTCCACAATTAAAAACAAATAAGCTAAAGTATTCTGATCCCTAATTTAACAAAATAAGTGTCAAAGTACAGTGCAGAAATAAAAGAACAAATAATCAAATATAAAACAATTAATGGTAACTATATAAAACAAATATAAAACAAAATTGAACCCTAACTGTGTAAACATTCGTGTCAAAGTTCAGTGCATATTATTGATAAATAATTTAGTGTGCCGGGCTCAATTCCGCGAATATTGCGTCACAGGTCGACGCAGGTGCGCCTAGCTCGGATTCCTGGAAATTTGTGTAGCCGATTTGATAAAGAAATTCGTAAATAATAAAAATGGTCAACAACTGCGCGTGTTGTAATAAAGCACTGAGATCTTCCAACATAAAATGCTCCAAATGCAATCTGCTGTTTCATGTCCTATGTGCTAATGCTGGGAACCAGACCAAGTTAACAGGAGAAGCGAAATCGAACTGGATTTGCCCATCCTGCCAAAGCAAGGCAGCAAAGAGTGTCACCACCCCCGTAAACACCCCGGTACCCGTTGTGCCAATGCCGCCCGTCATCACAACGCCTAAATCAACGGATCGCTACCACTCTGCTTCATCACTTGATTCACCCTCCACCACATTAACTGACTTAGGGATTTTACGCACTCTCAGTTCCGAAATAAAATTGCTACGAGGTGACGTGGTAGATATCAAGTCACAAATTACATCGCTGACCGAACACCTGACCCAATGCTACACCCGTCTTGATGAATATGACAATAGAATAAAATCGTTAGAGAAACTTGAAGAAGAAATAATTGTCCTTAACAACACCATAGCAAATCTCCGCGAACAGTTGAACACACAAGCGCAGTCATCGCTGAAAAATGAGCTAGAAATATCTGGCATCAATGAGTACAAAAATGAAAACCCATTGCATATTTATTGTACGGGTACTTGCTCATAAAATAGGTGTCTTCATTGAGGAACAGGACTTGGACTTCGTGACAAGAGCGGGACCTCGCCGGCAACAATCCAAAGACTCGGCCGATTCTCCACCGCGCACACTTGCTGTCCTCTTTGCGCGGCGCTACAAGCGAGACGAATTCCTGAAGGCCGCCAAAATCAGAAGGACGCTCTCTTCTACTGACGTCGAGATAGCTGGTGCAGTAAGAAATGTCTATGTAAACGAACGCCTAACGTACGAAAACAGGCAGTTATTTCGTGCGACCAAACTGTCTGCGAAGGAACACGGCTACAAGTTTTGCTGGATAAAAAATGGTACAGTTCTCATCCGTAAGCAAGAGGGTAACCCTTCCATCCACATACGCAACCATGAATACTTGGAAACACTCCTGGGTTCAGCAACCCCTGTGTGACGTGACGTGTCCGCGTCAACAGAACTTGGAAGAAACAACATTTGCGAACCACAAAAAGTACAAAATTTTTATATTCTTACATGCCCTGTTTTTGAATCTCATAATAATTTAAGATTACGTTTTAATTCTAGATCTCATTATAATTTTAGATTTTACACTATTTCTAAGTTTTATATTATTTTTACATTTTACTTTTTTGCTTTATTTTTTAATTTCATAAACACACTGTGTCACACGTCAAAAAACATACAAGAACTTGCACTCACTCATTCGCCACAATTTACGACAAAAACATCTTCGCAACCTACTCAACATATTCACTCGTGATCAAATTTCCCTCTCTAACACAACCACTGCTCACTTGCACCTACAATTCAGTATTCAGGTTAATACCAAAACATTACACTCACACACTAGCATTCTTGCCTACACCGAAACACACTTACACACACATTTTAACTCTCAAGTTTGCACCATAACATACTTACACTCACATTATAGTTATCACTTCTGGCTACACCTTCATTCTCACGGATTTCTTATACTAACAAAAATTCTATCTAAAACAACTAAAGATCAACTAAACAAACGCAATAACACTCGATTTTCTCAAGTTCTACAAAAATGAATAACAGTGACAGCAAATAAAATGGAAAATAAAAACAATATCCTCATTTTCATCATAATTTACGCCCATGGCTTTACTTGATGTTATACAGGATATAGACGAAAACATAAACATTGCTTGTCACACTTGCAACCAATTAGAAGACTGTAAGAAAATCATAGGGAAGAATAATAACTGTAAAATACTCACGTTTAATATAAGAATTTACCAGCGCAACTTCGACGATTTTTGCATAGCTTTTAAGCGACTAGACGCTGAATTCGATGTTATTAATTTTGACAGAATGTTGGCTAAGCGAAGGGACAATATTAGAGCCACTACCAGGTTATTCTGTTTATCGCTCTCAATCACAATCGAACAAAAATGGCGGTGTCATTATTTACACCAAAATGAGTAGAAATGTAAAAGTGATAGAGTCATCCATTACAGAAGCTGACAGTATCGCACTTATCCTGGACAACGAAGTAGCTATCATAGGAGTTTATAGGTCGCCATCCTTTTCAAATCTAAATAACTTTATTGAATCCCTAGACACTGCTTTAGCTCTAATAAAAAGATATCCAACTATTGTAGTTGCCGGAGACCTAAACATCGACATAATTAATACTACTATTTCTAATCACGCCGAATACTTGAGCCTTATGGCCTCACATGGGTTTCTACCTGCTATCACCGAACCTACCAGGGGGCGTACTTGTCTTGATCACATCTTTGTTAAATCAAGCTACAGAACCAAAGGAATAATCGGCAAATGCTCTATAACAGACCACGATATGGCTCTGGCTGTCATTTCACTTAAAAAAAATTGCATTAAATCTCATACAAGATCCCGATGGACAAACAGAATTGACGATGACGCAATCGTGGAGGATTTACTGAACATCAACTGGTCTGATATCCTCAATTCTAACTGTGCCAACTCCTACACAAACACTCTAACAACTATTATATCTAATCTAGTAATTAAACACACGCACAAAGTTAAAATAAGCAGAAGTAGATTCACACTTAAACCATGGATCACTTCAGGTCTTATGAGGTGCATAAAGCACAGATTCTTCATCAAGCTTCAAATTCCAACCCAGACGATGAAATGAAAAGACTGGTTTATACTAGGCACAGGAATTTTTGCTACTGTAATGCGTACTTCACCTCGATTGGAAAAAACCTATCTGATCAAATACTATTACGAATTACTGAGACTCAGGAATCTCTTGTAAAAAAATACAAACCTTGTGAAAACTTCCCACACTCTTTTTTCTTCACCCTACAGACGAAGCAGAAGTAACTAAATATACCTACCAACTTAAAATTAACACCGCACCAGGACTTGATGGCATCACTGCAAGATTTATAATAAAAATTAAAAATGCAATCCTTAAACCACTCACCCACATTTATAATCTTAGCTTAGAATCTGGGACCTTCCCTGAATGCTGGAAGGTTGCTTCCGTTAGACCAATACACAAAAGCGGCCCTACAGACTTACCATAAAATTATCGGCCAATAGCACTTCTGTCCATTTTGTCAAAAAAAAATCAGAAATTGGTTAACAACAGGCTAGTGAACTTTTTTGAAAAACACAAACTGATATCAGACAGACGAGAGGAATCCGAACTGGATTCCGACGAGGAAGGTCAACTGAAGACGTGGCTACATTACTGACTAACTAAGTAGTTACTTTCACCGAAAACGGAGAACAGACCATAGGAGTTTTTTTAGATCTGGCAAAGGCCTTTGATACAATATCAGTTGCACTTCTTCTGAGAAAACTAGAATATGCAGGTATCCGAGGGGCTGCACTTGATTGGTTCACGAGTTACCTATCTAATCGCAAACAGCTAGTCAAAGTAGATGAACACTCTAGTGACGTGCTTCCCATCGACTTTGAAATTCTACAAGGGAGCACACTCGGCCCAACTCTTTTCTTCACCTTCTACATCAATGATATTTTAAACTCACGACTAAACGACGCAGAAATAATATCCTATGCTGATGTCACTGTCATAATTTTCCACGCTAAAACCTGGGAACAAGTGTACCGTCTTGCAGAGAACGGACTATTAACTGTTTCCGAGTGTCTTGACGCAAATCTCCTGACTCTGAATATAAAGAAAACTAAGTTCATAACCTTCTTCAAAACAATAGCTTCTCGACCTCCTCCTCATCTTATACGTAAATACCATACATGCTGCAGCTACCAGACATCGCCACTTACTCACTGTACCTGTCAAGTTATAGATCACACTGCCTATATTAAATACCTTGGTATCACATTAGACGAAAACCTGTCATACAAATCACACATACAGCTGCTCTCTGGCCGCGTTAGGAAGCTGATATACGTGATGAAAAAACTGCGTGAGACTGTACTCACATTGAAATTCTACGTACAATTTACCTTGGACTGTGTCAGTCAGTACTTAGAATAGAATAGAATAGAATAGCATTTATTTGCAAATATGGGTTATACATAAGTAGGTAGTAGTAGGTTTTCATCAGAGTTCTGCCATATTTCACCATTCGGCATGCAAACATTTTCATTATACTAAAATTGTTAAAATTTAAAGTCTTGTTGGAACATTCAAATAGTTATGTCATTCTCATTAAATAAAATTATTAAAATTAAAACATTCATTAAAAATATCAACTTAATTATTACATTATACATTAAAATTGTCAGTAACAGTAGGTTATATATACAAGAAATACAGAATCGTGGTCCGAAGACAAATAAACAAACAAACATCAAATTTCCAGGTCATAGACAATACACCATAAATATTCCGTACGCAAAACAATAATTAATCAATTAAAACTTCGAGGTATCTTGATAAAAATTGTCCGTTAAAAACTCAGTTACACTGTAATATGCTTTGTCTATTAACAACCTACGAACTGTACTTTTGAATTGCAACGTTTTCAAGTCTTTCCATGCACTTGGCAATTTATTATAAACAACGGGGGCCATGCAATAAATACTTTTGCGCATCATAGTGGTTTGACACGGTACATTATTTAATTTTGAATTGTCACGTCTGTTTCTTGGGTATACATCGGCCAAACGCTCAAAATGATTTGGATTGTTCTTCACAAACATAGCCACTTCAAGAATATAGATACAAGGCAGGGTTAATATGTTGTACTGCTTGAAATATGGCTTGCAACTGTCGGTGGTTTTTAGTTTAAACATTGACCGGAGACATCTTTTTTGAGCCTTAAATGCTGTCTCTTTGTCGGTGGAGTTCGCCCAGAAAATGACACCGTAGAATGTCTTACTTCAATACGGGATTTCTGTTTGGGGTGCAGCAGGGAAAAGCACTGTTATTGAAGTAGAAAGAGCTCAAAGAGCTGTTATAAAAGTAGCTTTAAGAAAACCTTTTCGCTACCCAACAGATCTTATCCATAAGGAGTTCGCTGTCTTAAGAGTACGGCAATTATTTATCTTAAACGCAACATTACATGTTCACAAAACCCTAAAAAATAGATCCGCCTATAACAAACTTGTCTCTAAACGCGTATTCAACATTCCCATTCCCGAAGCAAAGAGCCTCTTAGCCAGACGATGCCCGTTTTACTCGCATATCCATATTTATAATAAAATCAGCAAAAGCTGCGACATTAAAGACATGAACAACTTTTCATGCAAGAAAACTCTAATAAAATGGTTTGCCAAACTAACATATGAAGAGACGGAAGAAATATTAAAACAATTATTATAAAAAACATAAAATAACTGAAAATAATATACACATCTGCACACACACACACACACACTCACACACACTCATGCACACACACGCACACACTCATACACACACACTCTCAACATTATTGAACTTTAGAGTACTTTTTATTTCTTTATGTAATATCATTTTATTTCTTGTTTAAAGGTAATCTAATGACCTACTTATGTCTTATTTCTTTTTGTAATATCATTTTATTTCTTGTAGGTAATCCAGAATTACCTACAAGAAATATTATTGAGATATTACCTGCCTTGTTACCACATAAAGAAATTGTGTTTTAACTTTAAGATATTGCAACTCCGGGCCCCAAGACACAGGCGCAGCCTAGTTTGGGTACCTTTGTTTTTTCTTTACTTAATTAAAATATAACTTGTTACGATTACTAATAGCGCTAAGTTAGATTAAGAAAATTATTGTAACAATGGCTTAATAAATTTATTCTTATTCTTATACTAAAAATCATTAAGTGAGGACAATAAAAAAAAAAAAATATGTAACTAAAAACTACTTATGGGTGTGTGCGAGTGAGTGTGAGTGTGTGTGTTATGAGGTGTGTAAGTGTGTGTGTTATGAGGTGTGTAAGTGTGTGTGTGTTGTGTAACATATTATGGTATGTGTACTATGTTCAATTTTACTTACCCTTAAATAAGCATATTTTTTGTTTCTTCGTTGTATGGTCCAGAAGAAATGATTAGACCATTTTTTTACATTTATAATGTGTTATGCCGTATACTGGGCAATGTTTATTTATTTTATTATATTGGGAAGGACCAAGAAAATGAAAGAATCTTTTTATGAAGGTAAAACGTGTACGGGGGACATTACAAATGAAATCTTTCCTACGCTTATTGATTGGCTTGTATGGCGTGTTTTTGTGTTGTAAGAGAACTGCTTGCATGATAAACTGTTGTTTTACGTTTAGATTTTACTTACTTTTTACAACAAATCGTTTTTGGGAGTTGTTTCAAAAGACTAATAATGATTAACGTTATTGTTTATTTAGGTTGGTATTTAAGTCAAGTTTCAAGTTTATTAACCCAAAAATAGGTATCTTCAAAAACACTTTAACATCGCCTTAATCATTTTTTGGGGGTAGTTTAAAAAAATATATATAACAACCTTCAATATTCATTAAGGTTAGTATTTGTGTCAAGTTTCAAGATTACTGACCCAAGAAATCAGATTTTTTCCTACAAACTTCACACCGCCTACATCATAATTTGGGGCTAGCTTCGAAAAACTAATTATAGCAACCCATATCATTTACTTAGATTACTATTATTGCCAAGTTTCAAGAATATTGGAATTATATTCTAAAATCGGTCCAGTAGTTTCGAAGCCTATTCGGTACAAACAGACAAAAAAACAAAAAAATCTTTCCTCTTTAATATTGGTATAGATTTAGGTTGGTATTTAAGTCAAGATTCAAGTTTATTAACCCAAGAAATAGGTTTCTTCAAAAACACTTTAACATCGCCTTAATCATCTTTTGGGGGTAGTTTAAAAAAATAATAGTAACAACCTTCAATATTCATTTAGGTTTGTGCCAAGTTTCAAGTTTACTGACCCAAGAAATATACAAACTTCACACTGCCTATATCATAATTTGGGGGTAGATTCGAAAAACTAATAGTAGCAACCTTTATCATTTACTTAGATTACTTTTATTGCCAAGATTCAAGAATTTTGGATTTAGGTTTTTCATCTAATCTTTCAAATCCTTTTTTACCCCCTAAGGGGTAGAATTCCCAAAAATCCTTTTTAGTGTTCACTTACGTCATATGAGGAACCTTGTTGCTAAATTTCATGCTTCTAGGCATGCTTCGCGGATGATACTGCAATAACTGTTGTAGCTGTAATATGGTCACAACTAGAAACCAGAGCGCAACTTGCATTTAACACAAAATTGCTAAACAAACTGTCATACGCAATGTCTATTTTGCCTTATGCCAATCTATTGTCACATATTGCATTTCATGTTGGGGTGGTGCTGCTAAAACGATTTTAGAACCATTGGAGATAGCACATAAACCTGTATTAAAAGTTGCTACCTTTCGCCCTATAATGTTCCCTACTAATGAATTATATCGTAAGTGGAATATTCTAAACGTAAAACAACAGTTTATCATGCAAGCAGTTCTCTTACAACACCAAAACACGCCATACAAGCCAATCAATAAGCGTAGGAAAGATTTCATTTGTAATGTCCCCCGTACACGTTTTACCTTCATAAAAAGATTCTTTCATTTTCTTGGCCCTTCCCTATATAATAAAATAAATAAACATTGCCCAGTATACGGCTTAACACATTATAAATGTAAGAAAATGACGAAATGCAACCTTGGCAGGCATTTGTCACGAACATTTGGTTTAAGGACGCGGTTTAGTCTTCTTTCACACTTTCATACCCTAATTCACCATTTATACAATAAACAATTACACATTTGATTAAGGACCTTTATTGAGAGTTAACTGACATTACAAACATGGAAGGCGGAACCGCTAATACTCTTTTCTGTATAAAATAGGCTAAATATGGCCGCTCTTAATTGAGCACGTAGGAGAACCAAATGTTAGTTGTTAAAATATACTGTTTCCTAAGAAGGTCTAGCTCAGAACACTTCGCGAAATACTTGCTGTCGCTCAGATTCCAGGGAGTGGGGGTAGGTTTCAGCCGGTAGGTATCACAAAGAACCCCAAATTACATCGTCTAATGACGCTTAGGGAACGTGTCTCGTTAAAACCACACCAGCCGTTTTGCAGGCAATTACTAAATGCGTTTGTCACGTCATTCATACATTAAGTACTGTAACGAGGTTGGTTGCATTGGATGGGTTACCTTTATTCGTCACTATTTAGCGAGACACGATATTGGATGGCTGCCGTCCCTGACGGTCCCAAAATCCACGCAATGGGCAGTTTAAGGAGATAAGAAGCGACGAATAAATCCGCTCCGACGTACGGCAAGTATCTTTTGCATTGAGTTCTGCTGCAGACTGAGTCTACGGTACGCTTGCGTTATTTTTGTATTCTCTTAGTAAAGGGTGAATAGGCCGAGAGAGTGCTACTTATTATAGCCCGCGTCCAGTGTATCTGGTAGCATGTCTCGCTCAAATGGCAGAGGCAAATAGGCACAAAACTGACCACTGTCTTAGGACTGGGCAAGGCATGCTAGAGCTTAGGGAGCCTGTACTCTTGGAGCCGCAGCAGATTCTCACTAGAAAATGCAGTCTAGGCCCAGAGTACACGTTACGACGGACCTGCTGCTGAAAAGCGGTCTCACGTCACTTGGGTGGGGATCTAGACTATTGCCAATTAACTCATTAACGTAATTCAAATAAACGTATTTATCAATGCAAGCGTAGCGATCCTACCAACTCCCTTTCGTTAGGTAAATAATGCACTTTGCAATCCCTTTGTCTAATTACCGACTTACCAAAAAGGAGGAGGTTCTATGTTCGACTTCTTGTATGTTTTATGTATGTTCACCGATATCTCCGCTAATTGTGGACCGATTTTGAAAATTCTTTTTTTGTTTGAAAGAACATGTTCCGAAATTGGTCCCATTTTAATTTGTTAAAGATCTGAAGAAGAACTTCGGAGATATACAACAGAACTCTTCAATAAATAACGGCAAAACATTCGGGATTTCTTCAATCGCATGTCTGTTTATTGTTTATACCATTTCATAACATAACATCATGCCAGTATACTGAAAGGGGTACGCAGAACTCTAATTTCACCGGTTATGTTCAAGTTTCATGTTTTTCGGGTAATCTGTTCTGGCGTAATAGGTACTTACTAAACAACTTGCCTATTAGGTAGGTAAAACTAAAAAGGGAAAAATAAAAAACTTTTTTGCAAAAAAATACTACCGACTTCCAAATGAAAAACTACAAAGTGAAAAATAACTTTATTTTTGGAAGTCGGTGTCCATATCGCAAATAATTGGTATCTACGAAAGACACCGACTTCCAAAAATACAGTTATTTTTCACTTTGTAGTTTTTCATTTGGAAGTCGGTAGTATTTTTTTGCAAAAAAGTTTTTTATTAATTTAATACTTCACTATTGTTGTAATTATATAGCCCTTAAGGCTATCAGACAGAAAATGTGTGCTGGAAGTTTGTTTTCATCATTTCTTCTTACCAGCTATTACACTACGAAATGATGGCGGGATGGGCAATTTTGGGGCTGTCTGTAGGCGAGTTGATATTATCATCTCCAGTTACTTACTGAGTTAAACTCTCTGCTAATTCAGTTATTTGTATCTGTATTAATCCTTGAATGTTTATTCACTATCCGCGACCATTATTAGGTCTTTGATTTAAATACTCTATACATTAGTGTAAAGAGTTTCCTACACAAGATTTAGTTAATTGTAACAGTTTAGTTTATATCCCCTTAGTTATATTTTATCCTTCTAAACCACTTCCAAGTTATAATTTTATAACTGTGAATTCCAAAACAAAACAAAAACATAATTTGGAATTCACTTGTCGGAAGAGAATTGACCAAGCCAGTTGACGAAATTGAATTGAAAACGAATCTGTGGGGCGCTGCACCCCTTATAAAAAAGGGCCGACAATAACACTAAATCTAGGACATTTTAGGAAAAACGAAATTTTTATCAGCCTAGGGTCGTTTAGGAACAGTCACAATGAGTTGAGTATGCACTGCCTATGAATCATAACAAACCATAACAGAATTGTAACAATTACTTTGTTTAGTTGTTGTATTTGTTGATCGTCGGACCTTTTAATAATGAAGTGTTGTTCGGGAAACTTTGGTGAGAAAACTAAATAGGCCTTTTATTAAGTTTGCGATAGGTGAATATGACAGGACGGTGATCGTAATACACTGCAAGCTTTAGATAGGTACGCTCAGAACCTACAAGTATGCACACGGTAGGTTAAGGAAGATGCCAGCGGGTCACGTAGGTACCAGTCGATGTTGATATCAAAAGGATTTTGATGATGATGAACAAGCTTAAGTAGTCGAGTAATTGAGTCTATCGGCCGTATTATATTTGACCGTACCAGTGGGTTCTGGCGGAGGTCGGGGTCTAGAGAGGCCGTTGTGTGAGAGCAATACAATTGCTGGTCAGCTATAGAGCCGTGGCGTTAGAAGTTTTACTCGAGTATTTCTATAAGCTTGGCAGTTTTTGCTGCAGCAGAACTTTTAAAGTTTGTTTGGAATGACTGTGGTACATGGCCCAGGGTAATGATTTAGTTAAAGAGTAGATGTGCAGAAATTCCCTATTTTCACAATCCCAATAATCTAGTTTGTCAGGACTAGCCGAACGTTGTGTGTTGGCCTGTGTGGCAACTGTTGGCCTTAATGGCAACTGTAGGCCAGTGTGGCAACTGTAGGCCAGTGTGGCAACTGTAGGCCAGTGTGGCAACTGTAGGTCTTTATAGCAACTGTGGGCCTGTAGGTCGGTGTACAAAAACATGTTCGTGTAAGGAACCTTACAAAAAATTCCTATTGAGTCAAGATTTAAAAGAAAGTAAACTTGTACAATCACGCGTGCAGAGAGATCATCATGTTAATGTTGATGACGTTCGAATCGTAAAGCCGAAAATTTAAATAATTTTGGTTTGCTAATTTCGATTGCTATGCGTAGAGCGTGTTAGTAAGACACACAAGCTCAAGTAGCAATTGAGATAGTAGATGAATTAGATGACGAATTGACGTAACATACGACAGGCTAAATGTCTGTGTGAACGGGTTCTCAGTTCAGAGAGGTGAGTTGACTCGACATCGTGGGGATGTGCGAGTAGAGCAATTGTGTTTGCTAAGAGAGCTATGAGATAGCTAGGAGAGCTATGTGATGGCTAAAAATCGTTAATAAAATACCTGGTGTCTTGTTTCTTTTGTTTCATTTAATGTGACATTCATCACTATCAGTGGTACTTGGACTTTGTAATCAAGAAGTTTAGGTGCTTATAGGTACGAAATCGATGTAAAATTGCTATTTTCTTTAAATTGAAAATTAAAATTACTCGTTCCTTGCAGTAGTGATTGCAGAGGGATTAAAATGATCATGATTGATTGTTTAGAAATGTTTCCTCTCTCACCTAGAGTATGCGTCAGGATTGGACGAGCGAATACTGTTTGGAAATTTTGTGTTTAAGAAAAACATTCCTTGTATGATGGGAGATTACCAGGATGGAGTGGACTAGAGGACGTATGGCGAAACGCGACATGAGATTGCACGAAACAAGGACAAGAAGATGATGCCTGCGGGTGATAGATTTGGGGTCTGTCACCTGAGATAGGCCATAAAAGGTGACGTGTTGTGTTCCACGCTCGCCTCTCAAGAGAAATTACGGCCTAAAGAAGACCATGTGGTTTTAGTCAGTAGGAGTCTGACAGACCCCTCAGCTTTCCCCAAGGTCTGAGGACATCCATGAGGATTTCCACATGATTCGCTACACTGTTAAAACCTGACACTGAGGAACAGACGAGGACGCCTGTCTTGCAGGATGGCCTTGTCGGGTTTAATCAATAGTACGGACGTCAAAACAAATCGCAAGCACGCCATCTGGCGGCAAAGCAAGAACAATTACGCATTGGCGCGCTATTACTAATCACTTGCGTGGTGGGGAAGACAAAATATGGCAGTTGAGTACTGGACGCCTCAGAGCTAACATGTTGTAGAATCAGTGTCGATCCGTAATATTAGTAAGCAAGATTGTAACTGTGACTTATGTTTATTTGAATAAACCCAGTGTATCGAATAACTTCTGTGATTTTATTTGCACGATTGTACCCACTGACCTGCCCCCACACAATGTCTTTACCTAAAGGAATACATCCTGACTTCCCGATGGTTTACATCTATCGGCCAGCCTTGATGCGACAAATATATAAGTCATTTGAGATTTGCCGACGACATCGTGTTGCTGTCTGAGAGCAAAATGGAGCTGCAGTCGATGTTAAACAATTTTCATGCCGCAATATAGTGACCGGTTTTATAGGCCAATTCAAAGGCTCGTACACGCACTAAATGACCACACTTCAACACGTCTACTCTCGCCAAACGCTCTCGTAATAATACCGCGGTGCGCACGAGATTGTGTATATAAGTGTGGGGGAAAGTGGGAATGACAAAGCAAACGTGCAAGTGAGATAGATACACTACATCCCTTCCTCAATAATGATTTTATTAAGAGTCTAATCAATATTAATTCATATTGTAAGAATGAACAAACAGTTTTTAATCATGTATTTTTTGTTCTTCTCGTGACAGATTCTTGTCCTTTTTACGTTCTCAACATCCCTTTACCCTCCTATTTATCTTCAATTTAATTAAAGTAAATAAAGCTATCACCAAAACCTCTGTGAACTGTAATTTGCCACAGTGTTCCACCTCTAAAATTATTTTGTTAGTACGTGGAAATTAGCATGGGATACTTGCTTGTGATTTTAGTTTTATAGATATTTTGTTTTATTTTCTAGAACATTGCTGTGACATTGTAAAAAGATGTGAGTTCATGTATGTACGTAAATCTCTAATTTAATAAAAATCACAATACCTCTCATTTAATGGCAGTATCCCGTCAATTTAATGCCAGCAAAGACCCACCAATTTAATGGCAGCGAAGCCCGCCAATTTAATGGCTGCAACTACCCAACAATTTAATGGCAGCAGCCCACCAATGTAATGGCAGCAACCCACCAATTTAATGGCTGCAAACAACCACCAATGTAATGGCAGCAATCCACCAATTTAATGACAGCAAATCCCACCAATATAATGGTAGCAAAACCCACCAATTTAATGGTAGCTGTAAAATATGCACATTTATGAATATTAATAGTTGACTCACCAACGCACTACCGCACAGGCCGACAGTCTGATAATGACTAATCGCCCCACCACTCGGACCGGTATTTATAACCAAGCGACATATGCGCACGAGGCATCGCTACATTACTGTTATCGGCTTGTAGCGAAATCTATTGATATCTTGTTACACTACATTCCCTTCCTTGTTTTAACCAGTTATATGTCACCAGAATTATTAATAAGATTTTTAGCAAATTCTTATATGTATTAATAATAAATTGGCATCTCTGGCATAACAAAATGATAGCACAATAATATTTAAAAAATCATTTACAGATTTAATTTATTGTTTCCTTTTAACCTTTCTCTTCCTCTTCTATTCCATTTTCTGATTCCCATCTCGGCCTACTGATGAAGGTTACCCCTCACCATCAAAGTAATCTAACGTTAGTTAAGAAGTCATGTTATTAATAAGTTACATGGAACCAATAAATTAATACACGAAATAGTCTCGCGCGCAGGCCCGACGACTTTTAGCCTCCCGAAGAAGCTGGCCTCCGAACAGACTCCAGCACCCTAGACCACACACGTACGCTGCGGCAGGCTAAGGACCGAAGAGTACAACCTGCCTTTCCACTCAGCGTTTGTGGACCACGTGAAAGTCCTCGACTTGATCTAGACTTGGCCTGCACTGCAGTCCCTCCAACGGCGCCAAATTTACCACCGGTACATCTAAGTACCGAAGCACCAGCACTAAAACGCCACTACGCTAGTTCCACCTTGCGACCTGGCCCCGAAACCCATTCCTCCGCAGCGAGGTGTAGAACAGGGATACGCCACACCTCCGAAACCGTCCACGGCTGCACTGGAGGACGCCTTCAAGGCTCCAGACCGATGAGGGCCCGGCATCGACGTCAACGGCGAGCAAATCACTCACCTTCGGTTCACCGATGATAAAGTTGTCATGGCTGAGACCATGGAGGACCCCAGTACATAAAAGTACCACTACTGCTGACTAAACATGTCGGTTTCCTCACGATGTTTTTCCTTCACCACCAGTAGGTATCTCTTTTTGGTCGCGTTCTTCATTACTGAAGGTCGCGTCCCTTAAAGGCCCTCATGGCTTTATGCACGATGTTCTACCACTTCAATTGGTTCTCAGCTTCTCTAAGGGCGGTTGAGAGAGAGTCCAGTGAGGGCGGTTATCTGGTCTGACCAGCGGTTAGGACACCGGCCGCGAGGTCTTTTTCCATCCGCCTTCCCACCAACTTATCTAGATTGTCTGGTTCTCGACGGGCAAATGTGAACAAAGTGGCTAGCAGCATACCGCAGCAGCACTGGTGTAGTAGGTAGCAGAGCGTGGTGAGTCTGTCTTTTATGCCTAGTTGATCAAAGATAGGTTGGTTCGTTCTCTTGGCGGTCCATGGTATGCGGAGCATTCTTCGCCACCACAACATCTCAAAAGCTTCTATCTTTTTCCGTTCTATTGCCCGAATCGTCCACGACTCCGATCTGAAAAGGTATATTGAGAAACCAGTGTCCAGACTAGTCTCATCTTGGTGGCATTGTTGACCTTTCTGTCCTGTAAAATACGTGTCAGCTTACTTTCGCCGCTTTGGCCATTTGAGTCCTTCTCCTGATCTCTTTTTCGGTTCCTCCCCGGTCAAAAAGTAGCGATCGGAGGTATATAAACTCGCTGACAAATTCTAGGACCGCGAGTTCTTTCGTTCTAGAGAGTTGACCGGATATACAACCAGCCAGCCACCAATTAATCCAACCAGTCCACTCTCATATTCTTCTTTGTGAAGCAGATCAGCTAGCTTCTTTTCTGAAGCCAGTAGATATATTTTACTGCTATTACTGTCATTCTCTGATGACTGTCAATTTAATTACCAGTAGGTATAATCTACAGCTATTACTATCATTCTCTGATGACTGTCAATTGAATTACCAGTAAGTATAATCTACTGCTATTACTGCCATTCTCTGATGACTGTCAATTTAATGACCAGTAGGAATATTCTACTGCTTGTCAATTAAATGACCAGTAGGTTTACTCTACTGCAATTGTGTGCTCTTTGATTTATTATTTTAGCAATCGCTTTGCCCTCACACAACTGTCTATATAGACCAGACCTCTGACAGGACTAAACGCAATATCGCGCACCAACGGACTACTTGTGTTTCCTCAAGATATACCGATTTACGGCTACGACTACGCTTAACCACTGGTACGGTTGAACATACACTACGGCTGATAGACAGAATTACTCGAACTTCTACAGCTTGCTCATCAATCATCATTATCGAAATCAACATTGACTGAAACATGATTACTTGACCCACCATCATCTTCCTAAACCTATAGTGTGTATACTTCTTAGTTCTGAGCGCATCTATTTAAAGCTTTCAGTGTATAACGATCACCGATATCAAAAGGTTCCCCTAAGCCTTAGCAGTCAGAAACCGTATCAGCTTAGATCATAATTACAACGCTCATGGCACGACTGCTGCAGCAGCTAGTGACACTCATGCCACCCCTTTTTGTTATTACGTCAAGTAGTACGACCAACACACATCACTTCACATAGAGTCTACGACTTCTTTTTCTTCGTCGGTACACTCTTGGCAGAGCGGTCGTGGGCATCATGTTGCAGTAAGACTTCGGGTTGCCATAATTTGCCTAACGATGCGACGCCAACCCTCTCTATCGGCTGTTATTCGTGTGTACTTATGCAATGGGCCACCAACTGCAGACTTAATCTGGTCGGTCCATCGCATGGGTGACCTGCCGCGCGCTCTTGTTCCTACCACTCTACCTTGAACTACAAGCCGCTTGATATAGACGTTGCCTCGTCGGGACACGTATCCAAAGAACTGGAGTACTCGAGCTTGGACTATAGCCGATAAACGCTGCCTGATACAGAGTTCTTGAAGGATGGATATATTAGTGCGAAACTCAGTCCACGACACTCCAAGCATTTTCTCCAGCACCACATTTCCAGAGCGTCTATTCACTTCCTCTCAGTTTCTTTCAGCGTCCAGGTCTCGGCTGCGTATAGAAATATGGGGAACACAAGTGCCCGTATGAGCCGGGTTTTCGTGGCTTTGGTGATATTGTGATTCTAGGATGATTTTTGATTCTATTCCTACGACTACTAGGTTATTAAAATACCAATACAACGATAGTCTCCTTTGAGACCCGTGTCCCCGCTACACCACCAGCTGCCCATCGCCCCCTGAACAACTCACAAGTGAATTGCAGGTACGACTACAGACAAGTGCGTAAAGTGCGACCTAATAATCACGGTATGTGCTCTCCTGCTCGGTGGAGGAACTCTCCTCACTGTTTTCTACGTTTAACTCGTTAGGAGCACTACTTAGAGGCATCCTTTGTATGAGATCGTGAGCGTCGTTCTATTATTATTTAAAGATTTCAAAAGATAGCGATCGAACTCGGGTTTTACGAGGTTGAATTCGACAGCACTACTCAGCAAGTGCACTACTAATCGTATACATTTGATGCACTTCAAAAACTAACGTCACTGATTTTAACTGTCACCGTCAACACATTTTTTTTTTTTTTTTTTTATATCGTAACAAAGTCTTCTTGTTCCTTTTAGATACGTTTTTGTTTTATAAGAAAATCAACTTTATTTCACTCTACGGTTTTCTCCTCGTCGCCAATGTAAAATATGCACATTTATCAATATTAATAGTTGACTCGCCAACGCACTACCGCACAGGCCGACAGTCTGATAATGACTAATCGCCTCACCACTCGGACCAGTATTTATAACCGAGCGACATATGCGCACGAGGCATCGCTACAATACTGTTATCGGCTTGTAGCGCGATCTATTAATATCTACATACACTGCAGTAGCAAAACCCAAAAATTTAATGGTAGCAAAACCCGCCAATTTAATGGCAGCAAAACCCACCAATTGAATGGCGGAACAACCAACTAATTATATGGCAGCGTCTTTTCACTTCACCTATTCCTATAAGGTTAATTAATCTATAATGCTCCATTCGCCGGCAAGCGAACCTCCCCTCTGTGATAGGGATCAATCCACCACACGAGCTAAACGTTGCTCAGCGGACGTCACACTTTCCCGACTCACCGGCCGGCAAGAAAACTCTAATGTTTTGAAGCCCTCAAACGGATGGGTCAAGAATTCAACAGCCTAACTGTATATATTGGGTATTGTTATGTACGTAGTATATTATTGATTTATTTTATTCGTTCTGTGTTAGATTGACTTTTTACGCCTGACTACCTCTACCCTCTTTTAGTAACGCTCTTAAAAGTTTGTTTGAAAAAGATTTGAAAAAGAAAACCGAATCCAGAGCTAAACTTACTTTTGCACAAATATTCATTTTATTTTTTATGTAGTGCTTACAAAATAATTAAGAATGTTCCAAATGCAATAATGTTTAATTGTTTTCACAACCACTACACCCTCAAGAATGTACATACCTGATAGGGTCAGCAGCTCAAACCCTTTTGAAGAATGGTAGGTAACTATCAGTAGATTTTAGCTCAAAGACAAATTGCAAATCTTTCTAGTATTATAAATGCCAAAGTACGGACGGACTGATGCATGTGCGCCACCCAACCACGCCAGAACCGCTGAACGGATCCGGACGAAACTCTGCACAGCGACAGATCACAGTCTGGCCGGAACAGCACATAGGCTACTTATCTCACTAGGGATAATATTCGACATGCGCGCGGGCGAAGCCGCCGGAAGAAGCTAGTTCATAAATATTTTTCTTGCCCAGAATGTAATAAGTTTAGTATATTGTTCCAAAGCGTTCTGTATATGATACGTTGGCAATGAACAAACAACGAAATCTTGAAAAGATTATTTCAAAGTTAACACGAATTTGTTAACTAACTAAAATTGTAAGTTAACTAACTTTAACTTTTTATAAATCAATGTTCCTTTTCTTTTTAGGTTTGATAAGCCCTAGAACCACGTAACTAAAACCCGTATTTTATATAGCACTGTCGTTGCATGAGTCACCGCTGTATACAGCAGGAATATGGGCTCATATGCATGGCATATGTAAAAAAAACATGACTATAGGTCTACCAGAATCTCATGGCATTTCTCTTTTTTTTTTAAATTGTGATTTTCTTAGGGCCATGTCAACTGTCACCTGTCAAATCAAATTACGAGATGTGTCAACCGCTGCTGAGATTTTATGTTATCTTCTTGAAAATTTGTCGTTTTTGTGAAAATATCGAAAAAGCAACTTCGATCTCAAGCGAGACATAATCTAATCTTCGTTTGAGTAGTTACGGCTACAAATATGGATATTTAAATTAATATTGTATTGACCATAAGATGTACACTACAATTTTGCCCAAACCACCTTTCGTTAAAAGTTAGTGTTTATTATCATTAACATTTTAATCGGTAGACAATTCAATTTAAACCTTGGGTTAGGCTCGATAAAAAATGAATAAATACGTAGGCATTTAGGCCTATGTGTACCTACAAAGTAAATATTCACATAAACACTCAGTGCGTATATACCTACGTTTTAAGGTGTTTCATTAGGATTTCTACATAGGCGTGGTTGTAACTGCAAACTTCACTACAGTGACTATAATCTTTGGGTTTACTGCTTCAATTCGAATGTCATATGCCCGATGGCTAATTCCCAGAAGTCACTAAGTCAAACTTCTGGATTGCCGAAATTCTTTAACATCGATGTACCTCAATTTCGAATAGCTTTATGTGCCCGAATGGAAACGAAATCACAATATGTCGCCATAAAACTTAAGTATTCAATCAAAACGTATTTTCCGATCATTGGAAACCCCTATTTGAATTATGAACGGTAACCAGAAAAACATTCCATTAAATCGGGTAGACTCTCGATTGTCTGTGAAAATATTACAACGATACCCGCGTTGCAGACGCAGTAGTTCGGTTTCAAAATAACTAAGAATCAATTTTATTATTTTGATTAGATGTTATTTGATATAGTAAAGTAAATTTTGTTACGTATCTACCCACCAATATAATTTAGCAATTGTTTTAAAACAGCTGTTTGTTATTTGTTTAACGGCACTGTTTTATGTAATAAGACAGTACTTATTCATGGCCCTTGACTCTTTGATTAGAATAACACGAATTTATTTACATTCTTAATACTAAATTTCCTTTATTATTAAAATCCGGAACGGTTATTTACTCAATACTTAAGCAGATATTGTTTGCCACATATGTGATAGCGCTGGTAAATAAAACTAGCAGCAGAGACGAAATCAAACGTCAAAAAGGCAGATGACATAACGGAAACACGAATTATGTATTGTTATTGTAAAGATTTGTATTTATTTGAGTAATATTTTAAAGTCAAAAATGGAAGGTAGATCACCGACTGTTAGTTTATTTCAATAAAATAATTGGTAACTGTATTCGTTCAAAATATTTGTAAAAAGTTTTATTAATTACTAAACAAATAATGTACACAATTACTGTATTTTTACAAACCTAAATCTATAATTAATTGATAAACGAATGTCACCGGATGTTGTTGCTGTGTGACGTCTTGTCATTTGTTTAAACGTATAAATAGGCTGGTTCTAGTCGAAAGAACTCAGTATTGAATTGTATTGAACTGTGCACATATCTTCATAAAATTAAGTTGTGAGACTTACTGTTGGTGTGAGTAATAAAAAGTGTAAACAAGATGTCTGATTGTTATCATTTGAGAATCCTGAGTACGCCCGCTCTTACATCAGAAGAAAGGGATCAACCCGAGCCTCAACTGGACCCATCAACGCAGTCGCCTTGCCTAGCCTACCGACCACTCGACCAGGACATTCGGATGAGCTGAATTTACTTCGTTGCCAGATCAAGTTGCAGAAAAGGATGTTTTTCAAAAACAAAACACCAATACCCACAAGCTAAGTAAAATTTATTTGCCTAATTATGATCTTGACCAGCATAAAATAACAATTGAGTGAACAAGTTACCTGTCTATCCACCGTGCGAGGTAGTTCAGTCTATTGCTAGGATGAAGGGATTTTCATGCTTGCTAAGACGCGCCAAGCAATTGGTAGACACTAATGCTCATTCTTTTGCACTCGTAGCACAATATTAAGTAGCTAAACTAGATATTATATTGTGTATTGGAATTGTGTGTGTATTGAATAGACTTCAAATCAAGCTTAATCTTTTTCTGAATGTGGTACCAAGTCATAAAGTTTACTTTTAAGTATTTTTCCTAATGCTCCAGTGGCATAAAATCATAGTTTTACCAAGCTGAACCCCTCGGGTCAAGCATCAAGAACACAAATCAAACTGATTTGCTATATTAGCGAAATATAGTTAACAACCCGCCGATGTTATATCAGTTGAACCCTGTGCTAAACAACCAAGGTATGCTTTCATCTGCGACGTGATACAATTTCATTAAACCACATATTTCTCGTGATTGCAGATCATTGTTCGTAAAATCTGCAAGAAACCAGTTCATCCATTTGAGGGCTGCTGGTATACAAAGAAACACTAGGAACATTCCGAGACAACTTCTGCTTCATCTGCTGCACCACCACCTTCACGCCGAGAAGTCTACTAAAAAGAGGTGATATCTTTCTTGTATTAATTGATAGTATTTCAAAATGTTCACTTTATGAGAAATGTTTCTGGGTTAAGAGGGTAGTTGAATTTTAAAAAAAATAATACGACTTTCTCTATGTATTTCGAAACGTAGCCACAATTGGTCGCCATGTTGGTGACGTCATAACGTTCAAGGAAATCATGATACTACAGTGTCAACTACACGTAGATTGACTAAATATATCCGAAAATAAGTGCAAAAATATTATTAAACAACAAATTTTATTTTGTCTTGTGATAAAGGATTTATAAAGGCTAATGTCGATAATATACCCACCTGATGGACGATTTGGAAGTTTTGAGCATAAATAAAATAGTCGTAATGAATAATACGTGAGTAGACCGGTGTTAGTTATTGTTGTTTACCAGGTACATTAGGAAACATAATTGTCATAAAGTAATCGTTTATACATATGGGTAGGTGATATTGGTGTAAAATAGAAAGTAAACAAACATGATTTGCGCGAAACTTTGACTTTGGATATCAAAATACTTCATTAGATGCCACTAAATATGATACACATACAAATAAAACTTTCGGTTATTCCCATTATTTACATATCCCTTAATAGAGGAGCTCGTGGCTAAATAATAACAGCCGCACTATTCGATCATCAAGGTTAAGCAACGCTTGACGATGTCGGTCCGTGGATGTGTGACCATTTCAACATACCGAGTTTCCTTCGTGCCTCGGAAAGCACGTTAAGCCGTTGGTCCCGGCTGTCATTTGAAGATCTTTGACAGTCTTTACGGGTAGTCCGAAACTTGAGATCTGACACCAGTCTTGCCAAGGGGTACCGTGTTACCCAATTACTGGATTGTGGAGGTCAGATAGGCAGTCGCTCCATGTAAAACACTGGTGCTCAGCTGAATCCGGTTAGACTGGAAGCCGACCCCAATATAGTTGGGAAAAGGCAGGCAGATTGACAATATCCCTTAATAATATTGAACACTAATGTCTATATTATATATTTACAAACACTAAAAAGTACGTAGAACAGAAACGTGAAAATATTTACTTGGTAGATTTTCGTTACACTAATTCTTCAGTAAATATATCTTAAATACGTGGACTGATTTTCACAATTCAAACAGAAATGTTAGTTTTACGCCTATATCTGTCATTTAAGTATAAAATAATGAATATATCACCATAAACAAAATAATCATGTTTTCAAGTTACGTAATTATACAACAATGTCAACTTTGCTCGAAAGTTCCCTTAAAAATTTACTGTTCTCAGTCTTTAATGATCAAAGTAAGAATTTAATACGATTTGGAATCTAGTTAGACATAGCAATCTACTTAATTTGAGAAATGTTCTAGGTACTAGGCTATTGCGCGAATAACATATAATTGGGATCTTTTTGTAGTATTCGTACATAATGGTATGAAGCAAGCACGACAACTTTTAAGGTTCGATATTTATGATCAATATATTCGATATTCATCAATATTTTGACGATAATAACAAGTGAACGTTGTGACGTCACACGGTCTCGGGTTTGATCGGGAAACTATCGGGATGTTTTCGGTACTGGATTCAAAAAAAATATTTTTAATTGGATTTAACTTTGTAATTACCGTGAAAAAATATCTTTTCATTTTTTATAAAAAAAAATTGGTTCAACAAACCAATTTAAAGGTAAACGCCAATTTGAGTTTTTGTATTATGAGGGTTTGGGGGTAGTAGCATAATAATAATATAATAATAATAATATAATAATATAGCCTTTTATTCAGATCCATATTACAAATATATGATTAAAATACATAGAAAACTTAAATTTAATGTAAACCTTAATCTAGTCTGTTATTTGAATTTTACTTATTTTCTGGAGATCTGTTTGCCAGTCGACAAAGGCCTCCTCCAACCTTTTCCACTCATGTCTTTCTTGAGCCACTCTGTTCCATGTGACGCCTGCCACTTGTCTTATGTCGTCATCCCATCTCTTTTGCGGTCTACCTCTTTTCCTTTTACCTTCTCTAGGATACCATCGTGTCACAATTTTACTCCATTTGTCTTTTCCTCTTACCATATGCCCTGCCCATCGCCATTTGAGCCTTCTAATTTTGCCCGTTATGTCTATAATCTTGGTTTTGCTTCGTATTACACAGTTTCTAAGTCGGTCTGACTTTTTCACATTCATCATGCTCCTTTCCATTGCGTGTTGGCATGATGCAAGTTTGCTAGTCGTGTTTTGTGATAAGGCCCATGTTTGGCTGCCGTACATGAGAACTGGTAGTATGCAAGTGTTATATAGTTTGCTTTTGATATTTATATGAAGATTTCTATCTTTCATAATCTCTTTCAAACCCCAGTACCTTCTCCAGCCATTGGTTATTCTTCTTTCAACCTCTTTGCGCATCGGATTATCATCTGTTATTATCTGTCCCAGGTAAATATATTCATCAGTATAATCAATTTGGTTGTTTCCTAAGTTTATGGTAATTCTCTCTCCGTTTGTCATTACTCTTGTTTTTTCTGGGTTCAGTTTTAACCCTACCTTCTCGCTTTCCGTTGCCAATTCTTTTATCATGTTTGTTATGTCTTCCGGGGATTTTGCAAATAACACAATATCATCTGCGAATCTCAAGTGGGTCAATGAGACACCGTCTACATTAATACCGAGATTTTCCCAATTTAGACGTCTAAATATTGATTCAAGTACCGCAGAGAATATTTTTGGTGACAGTGGATCTCCTTGTCGTACGCCTTTGCCTACTCTGAAAGGTTCACCCTTCTTTTCTAATTGGATTCTCGCAGTACTCTGGCTGTAAACATTCTTTATTAAGCGGATGTATTTTTCTTCAATTCCTTGTTCTTTTAATGCCTCCCATATCTTTTCGTGAAACAAAGAATCAAATGCTTTGCTATAATCTATAAATGCGATGTAGTAGGTACATTGGTATTCTTTATACTTCTCCATAACTTGGCGTACTACATGAATGTGGTCGATCGTTGAATAGTCTTTACGAAAACCCGCTTGCTCGATGGGTTGGTGTTCGTCTAATACTTTTTCAATCCGATTAAGTATGATCTTGGCAAATACCTTGTATATGTTGGACATAAGGCTGATTGGGCGGTAGTTCCCAATTTCATACTTGTCTCCTTTCTTATATAGAAGAATAATGTTTGATTCTGTCCATTGCCGTGGGATAATTTCGGTGTTTACTATCTCGTTAAAAATGTCAGTGAGGACTGGTGTTATAACTTCTTTGCTTTCTTTTAGGATTTCGTTGTTTATACCGTCGGGTCCTGGTGCTTTGTCTCTCTTTTGACTATCTATAGCTTTTATTACTTCAGTCTGAAGGATGTTAGGGATATTTGAGGATTCCGCTAGATCGTTTTTGTCTCGAGCGGTGTTATGTTCCGTATGTTCGTATAATTTTTTGTAATAGGATGTGGCGATTCCTAATATGTTAGTTCTGTTGTGGTTCCATTCTCCACTGTCGTTTTTAATTTTTTTCCGTTGATTTGATTCCGTTTCCGGTCGTTGAAGTGTAAACATCACTGTGATTCTATCCGTAACAAAACGTTTAAAAATAAAAAGTTATAAGTTGCCTTACTCGTCAACACTATTATAAACCACATTATTAGTACTTCAGTGGGCACAGAAGAAATAAAGATCTGGGATATCAACAGGATCTATCCAGTAAAGTGCAAAAGAAAATTCACAACAACATTTGAGGTTAGAACATTCAGCTTCATTCGGGTAGGGGTACAAAATCTGCCAAATAGTAGCATACCATCGAGTAAATCCATTAACACATTCGACGGCGTGACATGAAGTAAAACTTTATATTGTTAATGATTTAAATTATGGTTTCATTCTAGGACAGATTTTTTTTAAGGTTTGAAAGAATAAGATAGAAGAATAAAAAAGAAGAAGATTTAACTTTAAATCAGGGAAGCAAAAAAAAAAAACCTATTTGCAGCGCCATATTTGACTATTATAATAAATTTAGGGTCAGTGGGTCGTCATAAGGTAGTATTTGATCGAATCTCTGATTCAAATTAAAATAGAGACACTAACCCGTACAGTCTGAAGCATTTGTTTGTTTATTAATGAATAGATAGATTAGAAGTTTTTGCGTTCCGAACTTCACCCCATTGATGATCATTGAATAAGTATAACTTTTCAATTAATCTTTTGGTACCTCATGTAGAATTATTACAAATGGGGAATCCGCTACTATTGATTCAACTATATATATACTAGGCTGTAATCAGTGCCCAGATTACAGCCATTTTTATATTCTTTGTCTTCGTACATCATGCTATTACTCGCGGTACATCTAGAGCTAACAGTCAAACTGAATGGGTCTGGGTTAATAAAATAGGTGAATTGTAATTGGCATTAAAATATACGAAATCTAAGGCTACTGAATGGCCCTTTTGATTTACTAGGTAAAATAGCCCCTCCCCTGCAATTGAAAATACCATATCCGTTTAGACCCTAAGCATAGAATGGCCGAAACGGAAGCAAAAAAATAAAAAAGGTTTTGGTTTTAGAAAAAGACTTTGGTCACTCAATGAACTTTGAACGACTAGACCGTGATAGCAAGAATAAATAATAATGAAAAAAAAGGGTTAAACTTTTTATAACATTATTCAGAATTGAAAAGCTTAACTTATGGATAAAATAATGAATGTTTTGTTTGGTTAAATAAAATTTAGTCATAACAAGTCAAAGACTGGCCTCTGAATCTTTATGATCAAGCAACGAACTACGACCTCTGAGTTTCAGAATTAGTTGGTTAAATAAAATTCTGTCAAAACAAGTCAAAGACGGGCCTCTGAATCTTTATGATCAAGCAACGATCTGCGACCTCTGAGTTTGATAGTTAGTTGGTTAAATAAAACTCAGTCAAAACAAGTCGTAAGACTGGCCTCTGAATCTTTATGATCAAGCTACGATCTGAGACCTCTGAATTTGATTTGAGTTAGCAAAATGGATGTGTAAAAAGGCCTTGGTCATGGCTATGGTTTAAGTTGGATGATTCAATAAAATTTAAGTCAAAACAAGTCAAAGATGGGCCTCTGAATCTTAATGGACAAGCCACTATCTGCGATCTCTGAGTTTGACAGTTTCACCAGAACAAGCAATAATGTTGCCTCTGAGTCTGGTCTAAAAGGTTTTTGCATATTTTAATTTTTTTTATGATTTTCAGAGATTCGCTGGGCCTAGCAAGGCCCGCTCGTCAGTATGGCCGTGATAGCGCTGGTGGTAAATGAAACTAGCAGCAGAGACGAAATCAAACGTCAAAAAGGCAGATGACATAACGGAAACACGAATTATGTATTGTTATTGTAAAGATTTGTTTTTATTTGAGTAATATTTTAAAGTCAAAAATGGAAGGTAGATCACCGACTGTTAGTTTATTTCAATAAAATAATTGGTAACTGTATTCGTTCAAAATATTTGTAAAAAGTATTATTAATTACTAAACAAATAATGTACACAATTACTGTATTTTTACAAACCTAAATCTATAATTAATTGATAAACGAATGTCACCGGATGTTGTTGCTGTGTGACGTCTTGTCATTTGTTTAAACGTATAAATAGGCTGGTTCTAGTCGAAAGAACTCAGTATTGAATTGTATTGAATTGTATTGAACTGTGCACATATCTTCATAAAATTAAGTTGTGAGACTTACTGTTGGTGTGAGTAATAAAAAGTGTAAACAAGATGTCTGATCGTTATCATTTGAGAATCCTGAGTACGCCCGCTCTTACATATGTTTAAGCAGGGGACCCTGCCGTTTTGCCGAAAACATTTTAACAAAATTTCATTACCCAAACAAATTTTAGCAATCTTTTTTTATACCATTACAATATTTCGAATGATTTTAGTACGCATATTTTTATTTGGTCAAATTTTTACTTGGCAAAATATTACCAAGTATAATGTCATTATGGCATTTGGTCTTTAATCAAATGATTTATTACAGCAAAAAATCTTCAGACAATAAACGTTTGGTGAAATGATTTGATAAGACAAAAAATATTAAGGCAAAAATAAGAAGTTTTGGGAATTAATTAATTAAAAAATGAAATTTTATTTTTATATAATCATTTGTTAAATGCAAAATATTTTTACATTACAATTTTAAATTTTTGCAATGGACGTTAACAATTTAATTTCGGAGTATTTCGACTTGTGTTGCAGAATTCGATTAATTCTTTCAATTTGTCTGAAACAAGTCAAATTTATGGTTACTTGGTATTAGTTTATTTATGGAAGTAGTTAGAGTAGGTTAATTATTATAAAAATGGTTAGGTTAGGTTAGGTTAAAACTGCGACCTCCTACGCACGAGCCGAGCGAGCGTAGCGAGCGGTGCCGCGGCAGCGGCCGGCGAGTGCCAGAAACGACTTGCATTAATAGAAAAATAGAGATTGTTTTTAGTAGGTTACCCGGAACTGAACTATTTAGATTAGGATAATTACTTATTTAAAAAAGAAATGTTGAACGACTACATTAAATAATAAAAAAAAAGAAAAGTAAAAAAGTATAAATATTTGGCTTATTTGATTTTGCGTAAAAACTGTTATTGTAACTGAAATATTTGACTAAATAAAAAATGTTAAAAGTACTAGTTAGTAAACAAGTTATAGTTTAAACGTTAATTTCCCAAACATTAGGTTTGCGTTACAATTTTTTGTGAATAGATTTTTTGCTAAGTAATTATTTGGCAAATGAAATTATGCGAAAAATTTTTTGGGAAGTGAAAATTTGTCAAATTCCTTTCGGTCAAACAAGGGAGACCCGTTTTAGCAGTCATATGATGATAACACAATAAATAGGTATTTACCATGTAATTTTTCATTTTTATCACGTAAGACTTGCTCAAATGTCTTATTCGTTCAACGAAATGTGGGCGCCTAAACGATATCAAATAACGTTGTGTCATGTCATGCATTATCTTCATACCTCAATCCTTTGTCTTTTTATTTACATCAATGTTTTTTCTTACTTTACCCTCGTCGCCATTTGAAGTGACCGGTTCTATAGGCCAATTCACAGACTCGTACACGCACTAAATGATCACACTTCAACACGTCTACTCTCGCCAAAGGCTCTCATAATAATAACGTGGTGCGCACGATATTGTGTATGTTTGTGTGGGGGAAAGTGGGGATGACAAAGCGAACCTGCGATTGAGATAGATACACTACACGCAAGTCAGCAGGTAGGACTAGAAATTACCCGCAGTAAAACCAATATTGTGACAAACTATAGGATTTTCCATGTATTCTTGAACAATGAAGCGCTGGAGTTTGTCAACGCCTATGTATACTTGGGTAAACAATCATCGTTTGAGAAGCAAAGAAATGAACTAGAAATAGAAAAGAGAGTTTCGAATGCTTGGAAAAGGTTTTGGAGCTTAAAATAAATAATTATGAAAAGTGACATGCCGATCAAAATTAAGCAAAAAGTTATGGATACCTGCATACTGCCATCATTAACATACGCTAGCTTAACTTGTAAGTTCACACATCAAGCGAAAGCAAAAATCAAGACGTGTCAAAGAGGAACGGAAAGGAGTATATTAAATATCACAATAATTGAAACAATACCCCATGGTATAATTCGAAAGAAGACAAAAGTTACAGACACTCTTCAATGCTTAAGTGGCGTTGGGCTGGATACATAGCCAGACTTACAGATAACAGATGGACCACCAGGATAACATCCTGGAAGGGCATATCAGGCACCAGAAAGAGAGGTAGACCAGGTGCCCGGTGGACTGACGATTTTATACAAGCGGCTGGCAAACAGTGGATGGAGACAGCGAAGAACAGGGATACTTGGAAATCTCTAGAGGAGGCCTTCACCTTCGAGAACGAGGGGTTGTTACATAAATAGTATAAGTAATAATATATAGTATAAGTATATTCTTATATATCTATAAATATAAGGTATAACTATAAACATAATAGTCGTAGAAGATAATTAGAAATAAGCTTATTTTTGTATTTTATGTAAGAAATATTAAGTTTTTTTTTTTTTTTTCCTATCCACTACTTTCCGATATCTTTCAAACAAACAAAAAAGAACATGTTATCTAAATTCGTGTGCTATGTTTACATAGCCGCGTCGCCTAAGACAGAAAATGCGCAGCTGCGGGATGTCTTCCGACCACCAGTAAATTGCAACCGGACGCTGGCTGCACCTGAACCGGGGCATGGAAGCGTCACAATTCGACGTCACCCTGTGCCAGAACCAAGCCTCATTTTCCTCTGGATCGGGCAAGATCCCCTGGATATGCGCACCCTTCGGCCTCGCCACGACCTTACCAGCTGAAATGACCATATACCCATTGAGCCGCTTAAGGGCCCAACGTCGTGCCGGTGGGCCATCGGAGGGCCGAAGTGTAACATCAAAGATGATGTGGCAATGGTCGGCAATTGTGACCATCTCCTCCGCTACCCTCCATTCCAATACGAGCGCACGGTTGGCGCAGTGGTTGAGCGATTGACTGCTGCGCTGCGTGTCGTGGGTTCGATTCCCGCACGGAACCAATATTTGTATGACCTACAGATAGTTGTTCCGGCTCTGGGTGTTGTGTATGGGAGTTTATATGTTTGTTAACGCACCCACGATACAAGAAGAAATTCTTAGTGTGGAGCAACGTTTTTAAAAAAAAAACCAAGCGGGCAACAGAAGGAGTCGCCCATGAGAGATCCACAATCGACTGTCCAATACACAAACGTCTATATAATATTTTTGCACCGACAGAAAGCCTTTGACACGATCTTTGTTCCTATTCTCCTGTCGAAATTGGATGCTGTAGGCTTTCGGAGAGGAGTGCATGAGCTTTTCAAGAGCTACTTTAAAAACAGTAAAGTCCGCGTCAAGATCGATTCATACACTAGTGATGAAGAAATTATCACACACGGGCTTCCGCAAGGCAGTGTGTTGAGGCCTACGCTCTTTCTTGACCTTTGGATTTTTTATATTTTGCACCGTGAATTTTGTTTTTTTGTTCTTGCTATGTCAAGAATATTTACTTTTTAAAGTATTATATTATTTTATTTTAATTATTGTGAATGTGAAGACTCTGGGGATAATTTTAATTTATCTAAGTTAGTTTTTAATCATGGTCTGGCAGTTTGAGTAGTTTATGCGGCCTACCCGAAGGTCCTTTCTTTGGTATTGTTCGTCGAATCGTTGAACTCCTTAAATTCTGAGTTGAGCTACACGGTTATTGGCAAATGCGTGCACTGACTGGAAAGATCCACTCAATGTGGCTGGTTCTTTCCTCAAAAGGCCACTTCAGACATCAGTCTACATGGTCTTCACATGATCTAACCAAGATATTGTCTGGACTTTAAAAGAGTAGTCAGAAATGAAACGCCGAACTAGTAGTAAAAAAAAGTAGTAAAGAAAAAGTAGTAGTATCTAGTATTAAAAAATATGATTGACTTGTGAAAGTGTTTGTACAAACCAACTTAAAGAAATAAAATCATTTATCATTGCACACTAGCACTCCCCAATACCAAGATATTCACATATGCTGACGATACTGCGATCGTGGTATCTGGGGATACATGGTTTGACGTGAAATATATAGGTGGCTGCAGAATAACCTTTTATCATACATTCCTTTTCCAGTAGTCACAGGACTATATCCCTATCTAATATAAATCATCATCTTCCTGCTCTCATCCCATCTTTGCTTGCAAAATAATATATGGCGTCATAGATACATGACGTTAGGCCATCAGTACATTTGTGGTAGCATAGATGACGCTACATGTGCAAAAGAAAGACAATCGCCCACATACCTTAAAGAGGAAGTTCCAGGGTAGGGCCTGACCATAATTCCCTGGCCTAACCAGGGACAGGTACCAGGCCAGGCAGTAGAAGATGGTGGCTTGTAGCAGCAGGAAGAAGTAACTAGAGAGAATGGAGGGCGTGTTTTGAGAGTGAGCTGTAGCCATGTTGCTGAAGTTGATGCCTGTACCTGTAATAAAATATTGAAGTGATAACCGATTTAAACAAATTGACATTGACAAGTCTGTGCAGATTCGCTAACTAATTTAATTTGATAAAAGTGACAACAAAAACTAAAAGCAAAAACAAAATCTTAATAAAAACAGTTCTTGTTTAAATGCTCTGAATAGAAGACGATAAACTATAAATTAAACCAAAACCATCATCATCATCTTCCTGCCCTTGTCCCATGTTACTTGGGGTCGGCGCAACACGTTTTCTTCTTCCATACCATCCTGTCCCCCGTCACTCCATCACTGACGCCCTTTTCTTTCACATCACTCCTCACACAGTCCATCCATCTTTTCTTTGGCGGTCCCCTTCCTCTTCATCCATCCACATCTATATTCATAACTCTTTTAGTAACATGCGTTTCATCCTTTCTAATCACAAGACCATACCAGGACAAACGGTTTCCTTTCAACTTTTCTGTCACTGGCGCCACCTTAAAACTTAATAATAAACATATAATAATAATAATATAATAATATATTAATATACTCATTTCGCACTTTATCCACTGTCGTCATTGAAAAAAAAAGACCTATCCTTAACTTTCTTATCATCAGAAAGAAGCCTCATCTTTTATACATGTCGCATCAAGGCTGGCCGATAGATGCAAACCATCGGGAAGTTAGGATGTATTCCCTTAGGTTAAGACATCGTGTGTGGGCAGGTCGTTGGGTACAATCGTGCAAATGAAATCACAGAAGTTATTCGATACACTGGGTTTATTTAAATAGTCACAACTCAGTTACAATCTTGCTTACTAATATTACGGATCGACACTGATTCTACGACGTGTTAGCTCTACGGCGTTCAGTACTCAACTGCCATATTCTACTATCCCCACCACGCAAGTGGTTAGAGGAAGCGCGCCAATGCGTAGTTGTTTCGCTTTGCCGCCAGATGGCGTGCTTGCGATTTGTTTTAACGTCCGTACAATTGACTAAACCCGACACGGCCATCCTGCGAGACAGGCGTCCTCGTCTGTTCCTCATTGTCAGGGTTATCAGTGTATCGAATCATGTGGAAATTCTCATGAATGTCCTCAGCTCTTGGGGAAGCTGAGGGGTCTGTCAGACTCCTACTGACTAAAACCACATGGTGTTCTCTAGGCCGTAATTTTTCTTGAGAGGCGAACGTGGAACACAGCACGTCGCCTTCTCGGGCCTCTCTCAGGTGACAGATCCCCAAATCTATCACCCGCAGGCATCATCTTCTTGTCCTTGCTCACTGCCATCTCATGTCGTGTTGCGCCACACGTCCTCTCAGTCTACTCCGACCCGCCAGTCTCCCATCATACAAGGGATGTTTTTCTGAAACACAAAATTTCCAAACAGTATTCACTCGTCCAATCCTGACTCATACTCTAGAGTGAGGAAACATTTCGAAACAATCAAACATGATCATTTAAATCTCTCTATTCACCATTGCAAGGAACAAGTAATTCTATTTTCAATTTAAAGAAAATAGCAACTTAATCATCGATCCGGTACCTGATAGCACCTAATCTTCGTGATTACAAAGTCCAAGTCTTGTACCACTGATAGTCATTAATGTCACATTTAATGAAACAAGACACCAGGTATCTTATTCACGATCTTTAGCCATCACATAGCTCTCTTAGCTATCACATAGCTCTCTTAGCTATCTCATAGCTCTCTTAGCAATCACAATTGCTCTACTCCTACAATTGCTGTTCCCCACAGACATTTAGCCTTTCGTATGTTACGTCAATTCGTCATCTACTATCTCAATTGGTACTTGAGCTTTGTGTATCTTACTAACACAATCTACGCATAGTAATCAAAATTAGAAAACCAAAATTATTTCAATATTCGTAATGAAGGCTTGACGATTCGAACGTCATCAACATCAACATGGTGACCTCACCTGTCGCGTGACTGTGCGAGTTTACTGGAATCCTCTGTAAGGTTCCTTACACAAACATGTTTTTTACACCGACTTACAGGTGCCCTACAGGCCCACAGTTGCTACAAAGACCTCCAGTTGCCACACTGGCCTACAGTTGCCATAAAGGCCTCCAGTTGGCACACTGGCCTTTAGTTGCCATAAAAGCCAACAGTTGCCACACAGGCCAACAGTTGCCACACAGGCCAACAGTTGCCATAAAGGCCAACAGTTGCCACCCAGGCCAACACACAACGCTCGGCTAGTCCTGACCAAACTAGATTATTGGGTTCGTGAAAATAGAGAATTTTTTGAACTCTACTCTTTAACTAAATCATTGTTCTGGGCCATGTACCACAGTAATTCCAGACAAACTTTAAAACTGCTGCAGCAAAAACTGCCAAGCTTATAGAAACCCTCGAGTAAAACCTCTAACGCCACGGCTCTATAGCCAACCAGCAATTGTATTGCTCTCACACAACGGTCCTCTAGACCCCGACCTCCGCCAGTATCTACTGGTACGGTCAAACATAATACGGCTGATAGACTCAATTACTCGACATCTTAGGCTTGCTCATTATTATCAAAATCCCTTTGACATCAAGATCGACTGGTACATAACCCGCTGGCATCTTTCTTAACCTACCGTGTGCATACTTGTAGGTTCTGAGCGTACCTATCTAAAGCTTTCAGTGTATAACGATCACTGCCCTGTCATAATCACCTATCGCAGACTTAATAATGTAAAGGGCCTATTTAGTTTTCGTACCAAAGTTTCCCAAACAACACTTCATTAGAAAAAGGTCCGCCGATCAACAAGTTCAACAACTAATCAAAGTAATTGTTACAATTCTGTAACGGTTTGTAATGATTCATAGGCATTGCACACTCAACTCGTGAAACCTTCATTGTGACTTGTGCACCAACACAAGCCAGAATCGTATCTACCAACGATTCTCTACATATCTGCCGCCACATATGCTACACCACATCATGAGGGGCTCTGTGCACCAACACAGACAAGAATCGCACCAACGATTCTCAAAAATCTTGCGCAATATGTGCTACACCACATGAAGCGCTCTGTGCACCAACACAGACAGAAATCGCACCAACGATTCCTTCTAGACCCATCGCCACATGTTACGCATGAGGTGCGGTCTAAAGTTTCGAGTATGAGTGTACAAGCCATTCTTAATCAGATTTGGTCTCATTACCACTGTCATCAACTATGACGTCTAACTCTCAAGGAACTTGGTGATCGGGTATCCTTCTCACAAGATTCGCGCCTTTCACTCTAAGATCTTGTAACATACCGACTGTTAATATGAGGGGAACAATTAGGCCTGATCATATTTGCTTCTTAATAGCTCGCGTGAACGACCTTCACGAATAACTCGGATCAATATCGTTTAAACCAGATTATCAACAGTAACCCTTTACTATCGCTCACAAACTCAGTTTTCATGTACGGAAAACGATCGCGAGATCTACTGCTATCATAATATTACTTTGAAGGTAAGCAAGTGAATTCAGATCTGAAGACGGTGGTTGTACATCGTTACGCAACAAGATCCGTCCTGAATACAAGCAAATGATCAGTACCGTTACTAACTCGATACAATTACGATAGCCCAACGACATCACTAACTCGCTTTACCACTGAAAACGACTAGTTATTCAGTCATTTTGGACAACTCATCTCCTTCATATGGGATATCTCATCCTAAAGTTCGTACTGAACCAAATGTTGAAACTAGGAAAGTACTAACAAGCCAATAGGTAACTTATTAGCTACTTGCTTTTTACTAGGTGTGTCTTAATTACCTAGTGATGGTGCTAGATACAACCACTACCAACCAATTCAGTGTTCCAACATGAACACTCTTAAAACTCGAAATAGCATCTCATCACTAGAGAATATTCGACTTCACTATCGAAATAACATGGAAGCGACTCACCGAGTATTCCATTCCAAACTTGCGCGCGCTTGTAACGTTCGGCTACGACCTGCGAACTGCTAGTCTGCCGTTCCTTTTAACCTCTCAGATGTTGACATGTCAACCTTCGCGCTCAGCAACTGAATCGCTAGCCTCTAGCAGAGGCTTCAGGCTGCGACACAATATGGTATCTGAAACATGAAAAATATTACGAGAGTTTATGTTCACACGGTTATCTTAACCATACACAGCTTTGATGGAAATTAACCTGTGCACCGGTGTAGTAACCTAAACCAATCAATCTGCCTAGCCTTTTCCCAACTACATTGGGTCGGCTTCCTGTCCTACCGGATTCAGCTGAGTACCCGTGTTTTACATGGAGCGCCTGCCTATCTGACCTCCACAACCCAGTAACTGGGTAACACGGTACCCCTTTGCAAGACTGGTGTCAGATCTCAAGCTTCTGACTACCCGTAACGACTGTCAAAGATCATCAAATGACAGCCAGGATAAACGGCTTAACGTGCTTTCCGTGGCACGGAGAAAACCCGGTATGTTGAAATGGTCACCCATCCACGGACCGACCTCGTCAAGCGTTGCTTAACCTTGATGATCGACCAGTGTGGCTGTTATTATTTAGCCATGAGTTTCTAGTAGTAGTAGTAACCTAAACCAGCATGGCAAAATAGGTTATTATGGACACAGAATGTGATTGCAGAGTTCCTGTCCAAAACATGAACCACACATCACAATTTCACAAGTGCCCTACCCAGGTATATGGGCTTTAGAGAATCCAATGAATGCCATAGCATTTTAAGTCGCAATTAATGAGGCATGGTAGGGTTTTCCACTTTTTAGAAAGTTTGGCCCACCGACCACAAAAGAAGAATAATAAGCTTCTTCTCAAACTTAGTTAACTCACTAAATAAAACTACAAAACACACTACAAAACTATTCAAAATATTTCATTTGGAATTATCATAATTTCCAAACTGAAGTATAAGGTAAAGGTACGGTACGGTAAAAGGAACAATAATAGTCAGCCAAGGTCAGTCAAGGGTTATTTCTAGTGATAATAGAATACTTCAACAACACCAAAACTTGACCATCGATAACTAACATGAAACTTTGAGCTGACACGGGCCACCCCGACGAACCACTGACCACCATACCGTACACAAAACCAGAATTTTGAATAATGAACACACTTTTCCATAGTCATAACAAAATGAAAACGACTCACCAGATTGGCATAAAGATCAGTGTGTATAGACCTTTCCACACGTGCACACGCTCCTCCTTGTCCTGTCCAGCTCCATGGTTGCTACTAGCCTCCTTGCTGCTCCGCTCCAGACTGTTTTTCATTATTCAAGACTGAGGGTAGTCGCAGAAACGAACTACAATTGTTTCCATCTGACACCGCAATTTTTTGCAAGAATGTAACCGCCACTTTCACTAGCATTGTTTTTATTTGTGATCTCATTAGCACGACCGAATCCCAATTCTGATGTCGCATCAAGGCTGGCCGATAGATGCAAACCATCGGGAAGTTAGGATGTATTCCCTTAGGTTAAGACATCGTGTGTGGGCAGGTCGTTGGGTACAATCGTGCAAATGAAATCACAGAAGTTATTCGATACACTGGGTTTATTTAAATAGTCACAACTCAGTTACAATCTTGCTTACTAATATTACGGATCGACACTGATTCTACGACGTGTTAGCTCTACGGCGTTCAGTACTCAACTGCCATATTCTACTATCCCCACCACGCAAGTGGTTAGAGGAAGCGCGCCAATGCGTAGTTGTTTCGCTTTGCCGCCAGATGGCGTGCTTGCGATTTGTTTTAACGTCCGTACAATTGACTAAACCCGACATACATATTATCTGACAGACATCCCTCGCCCTTTTCTCCCTAGCTCTAGCAAGCTGGTACAGATCCTTTTGGCCTGCTGGACTATTCAGAGCGTCGTATAGCTTGTCCTGAGGTTTTGCTCTCGCTATAGCTACACCTTTCTTAGCTTTTTTCTTTGCAGCATCATACTCACACTTTTTTTGCAACTTTAAAACTAGCATTTCTCTGTTCTACACTTTGCCATTCGTTGATTTTTCTTTTTGTCTTTTAACACATTCTGTACTTCTGTTGACCACCACCATGTTTCCCTATCTATTGTGCCCCTTCCTTTCGTCACTCCCAAAATATCCTTCGCTGCACACCTAATACACCCAGCAATCTCCTTCCAATTTTCGTTTACAGTTCGATCTTCCATCTCTATCATTTTGTCAACGAGCTCTCGAAACTTTTTCGCTCAATCATTCTTCTATACCATATACCATTTTATTTTAGGAGGACGACGGTCTTTGATTTTTGTACAATGTATTTTTACTACTTGTGTCATAACCAAGAGTCTGTGCTGAGAGACCAAGTCTTCGCCTGGCAGCAATTTGCAATCTTTGATGTAATGTACGCTGTTGCGTCTGACGAGAAGGTAGTCGGTTTGGGTCTTGTGGTTACCACTTTTGTAAGTAATAAGATGTTCGTCTTTTTCCTGAAACCAAGTGTTAGCTACTGCCAGGTTAAATGCAGTAGCAGATTGAAGTAGCGCCTCTTCCTCGATGTTGGTATTTCCAAATCCCCATCCCCCGTGAACTCTCTCATTAATCCCTTCTATTCTACCCATATGCCTATTAAAATCTCCTCTAACTATCTCCACTAACTCCAACTAAAGTCATAAATTTATTACATTATAGAATTTAAATAATATAAATACTTGTCGCCGGATTTACCTATTTTATAAAAAAAAAAAAACTTGTATGACGTTGACGACCTTCGAATAGTTTCACATGAGTGCATTTCTGCGGATTATTGCGCATGCTCACCTCTGGAACAAGTTGATACACTAAAACTTTAGAAAATGAAAAATACAACCGACTTCCCAATAAAAACAGATATAAATACTGATATAAGTGACGTTGATTGGAATGTCTTACTGGATAACACACACCTAATGAATCTGTTTCTACATTTTATGAAAAACTTTATGAAATTATAAAATCACACACACCCACTTGTCGACCAAAAGATGTTAATTCCCTAAATGGTTTTTTCAAGTCTCTCATACATACCTACAAAAAGAAAACTCAAGCCTGGGTAAGGTGGAAGAAGTATGGGAATTTATGTGACTATGACGTTTTCTCGAGTAACAGGTATGTACTATTCGCACTGTTTTAATAAAAGAACAACATGGCTTTGTTAATGACAGATCTTGCATTAGCAATCTCCTTATTTTCACGTCCCAACTGTTTGATAGTCTCGATAATAGACAGCAGATTGATGCGGTTTACACAGATTTTCAGAAGGCTTTCGATAAACTTGACCACATACTACTACTTAATAAAATTGCTTACAATGGAATCAAGGGGATCTTTTACGGTTTTACAGTGGTTTATATCTTACATAACTAACAGAACAGAAAAGGTGGTTGTTAATGGCTTTGAATCTGGCTCTTTTCAGGTCACCTCTTCCAATAAGCTTTACCTTAGTCTTCCAATGTGTCATGTTATAACATTTACCAAAAAGAAAAATATTACTGAGTTCGTCTATCGTCTTGCCAATACGCTAATTATAGGTCTACCAGAATCTCATGGCATTTTTTTTTTTTTTTTAATTGTGATTTTCATATGGCAATGTCAATTGTCACCTGTCAAATCAAAGTACTTGATGTGTCAACCGCTGCTGAAATTTTTTGATATTATCTTGTAAATGTGTTATTTTTGTGAAAATGTCGAAAAACCCAGTTCGATCTCAAGCGAGACATATTGTTTTCAATGTGTATCATAAAATAAGGAAAGAAGAAGGCGTTAATCAAACTCAATCTTTGATTTTAAAGTGCGTCGTAGAGTGGACCGGTAAGTTGGACTGACTTGTTTTGATACTTTTAGTTTATTTTATATTTTTCTTACTTAATTTTTATTTCTTTCCATTACTATTATATGGTAAATCATAGGTCAGGGCACATCGAATGATGGCCGGCAGGAAATGGCAACAGTAATGTAACTGTTACTAATTATTCGACAAGATATTGATTTTAACGGAGATTGAGAATCTTTGACGTAAGAAAAATATTAAGTAATAATCTGCGCCCTGTAGTGGGACGTGTGTAGAGACGGGAGTTTTTGTCGAGTGAAGTTCAGTGGCTGTTAATATTATTTGCAAATTGATTTCTAGTGGATATTGTGATATATCATTGGTGTAGTTTTGTGTCTCAACTGTCTACGCAACTGGACAATTTGTAAAATCATTGACAGAAGCGATCTCGGGATATTGGAGCGGAGTATTTTATTGTAGTATTGACTGCCTCTGCAAAGCTTACTGGGAAGACTGACTCGATACAATTTGCTGCCAAATACTCCAAAAAAACATTAGAATCTGTTACATCCGCATTCTAATGCATACTAAAGAATAAATATAAGATCCAAAACTCTTTCCAAAGACGTGGCTAAAAGGTCCTAGAAACCAGGCCATAAAAGTTACATAAAAAAAAGTATATATAGACTGATGATGATGAATGACTTTAAGTAACATGATACATTTTATTATTTTTTACAGACTTTATACATAAAGGGATTGGTTTTGAATATGTTAAATGCCAATGAAAAAGAACCATTTTGATGGAGAGAGATGACATAAAACTACAAAGATACAAGTTTTTGAAATGCCAGTGGAGTTCATGGAATCGTATTCTAGTTTTCTAGTTCTGAATGAGGTTTTAAGTTATTAGTATGATTTAAATGATATATAATAAATTAGTACATAAATTAATATTCAATTGATTTATTTTTTCTATGTTAAGAACCCGATGTATAACAACATTATTCATACACATACCTATAATACTCACAGTGGATCTTAGTGTCTCTGAATTGGTTGCAAGACCCTGCGCAGTAGCTATTTTTGTGTCAATGTTGAAGTTGAAGATAGCATTGAATAACTGTCTCTTTCACTCGCTTATGTATGTCACATCGTCCTATCTCGCTTACTCTATGCAGTATACTCGATGACAAACTGTTTCTTACGCAATGGTTGACAGGACCAAGTTCAAAGACACAAAGATCCGCTGTGTTTACTTTAATATAGGTACCTCATGTTCATTAATACTACAGACATAAATAAAAATTAAACAGTATCAAGGTCGTTTAATCCAATTTCCCCAGTATTGCACACAACAAATTTTTATTTCCACATTTGCCATGAGATTCTGGTAGACCTATAGTAAAGTAAGTTTTCTCCGCGATCTTGGTGTTTTGCTAGATTCGAAGCTCCATCTGGATGCTCATATAGAAAAAAATGTTAACAAGGACTACTATATGTTTGGTTTTGTTATGATATCTTCCCGGGATTTTCGTCGACCTTCCACCTTTTTGCATATATACAAATCAATAATTAGGCGACAGTTAGAGTTTGAAGTGCCTATTTGGAACCCTTTTTATGTAAAATATAGTGAAGGATTAGACTTAGTACCAAGTAAATACCTTCGTGCTATGAATTTCAGATGTTATCGGAATAAAATGTCATACCACTTACTTCTTAAAAAGTATGATCTTCTGACCTTAAAGTCAAGACGGAAACTTCTGGAAGTTATGACTCTGTTCAATGTGTGCCGCAATCATTTTGTTTGTCCGGATCTAGTTAGGAGTCTAAGTTACCTGGTACCTCGAACAGTTCGTGTACGTGAGGTACGCACTCGACATATATTTGCTACTAGCTTCTGTAAATCCAACGCTGGCTCACGTTAACCACTTCATTGTTTGTTTGAGACATATGAAAATGAATTTAATTCAATCGACATTCTTTTTCTTAGTAAAAATGCATTTAAGTAGCAAATCCGAGCAACCCTAAATGATCAGCAAATTAATATATAATAACGTAATGTAATAACGTAATGTCCCCAATCCGGCACAGTTGGTCCCCGTGGGGGCAGTAGACCAGAACCCTCCATCAAAAATAAAGTCAACCTAAACAATAGAAAGAGCAAATACCTCTACTTTGGCACATTGAATGTGAGATCACTGATTAATTCGTCGAGATTTACCGAATTGGAATACTATTGGATACTTAGCTATTGCTAAGCTAAACTGGCATATTATTGGACTCTCCGAAACAAAACTTAATGGCAAGGAAATTATAAAGCATACCTACTATCTTTCTATACTAAGGACAAACCCATAACAGGAACGATATTGAATTTTTAATAAAAAAAGAATTAAAAGAAGACATTAAAGATTTTATACCAGTCTCTGACAGAGTGTCTAAGTTAAGTATACACATTTAATGTAAAACTATTCATATTATTCAGGTGTACGCCCCTACAGAAAAATCATCATTGGAAGAAATAGATAAATTATACGAGGACCTCAGATAAGCGATGGAAAACACAAACAAAGATACTTTGATAATAGGTGATTTTAACGATCAGATTGGTCTGCCCAATAATGATGATAGCTTCCGATCACAGGCATTACTTGCTTACAGAGAAGTTCTAAACACTAAACTTATTTTTTTGTAAACTTTTGAAGCAATAAACTATTTTGTATTATTGTTTTTTTTTGTACGTTATGGGAACGTGGGGATACGGGAAATGAAATCCAAGGAAGCTATTAATATGTTTTTGTTTTGAAACTCAATTACATGTTTCAAATACCTACTATAAGAAGAAACCGAAACGACGATGGACTTGGCTGCACCCTAATGGCACTACACGGAATGAAATTGACTACATCCTAACAAAAAACAACAACAGTATCCATAACGTCGATGCCATAATTACTACACATCCTACTGACCATAGAATGGTGCGTGCATCACTAATACTCCACAACAAGCGCATTACTTCAAGAAAACATTTCGGAGAGAAAAAGATTACCGATATTGCACCTTCTGAGCAAGAGTATTTAAGGGCATATTTTTTCTCAAAAGAAATAAATAACATAGAATTTACAAACATACAGCACACCTACTCTACCTTAATCACAAAAATTTGAAACAGCAATAACAAACTTAGCAACAACAAAAAGTTTAATAAACCTCTTATCCAAGAAAACCTAGCAAGATTAATAAAGAAAAGGACACTATTAAAAGAAAAGAAAAACAAAACTAGAATAGAAAAGAAGCATTTATCAGCATTATTATACAAGCTTATTAGAAAGCAAATACAAAAGAAAGCTAAAGAAAATAGATATAACATCATTGAATATGAACTAGATAAGTTGATGTCGATCAAAAGAGCCTACAAAAGACTAGAATCCAGTAAAAAGTGGATTACACAACTAACCAAAAACAGTCAAAGAGTAACAGACAGAAATCAAATATTAAAAATTGCAACGGAATTCTATACAAAACAATATGAGCATACTGTTATTCAAGATGACTCAATACGAGATAAGGAGAAATTCGACTCAGACAGTGTACCGAGATTTCTAGAGTGCGAAATTAGCTACTGTATTCAACAATTAAAAATGAAAAAACGCCCTGGAGAAGATAGCAAGACAAATTACATACTAAAAGTCATCAGAGAGCCAATAACACCTATTTTAACCACTTTATTCAACGAAATCTTGAATCAAGAGCCAATACCACCTGACTGGAATACTGAAATTATAACCATACAATATAAAATGGGAGACCCAAAGAAAATGGACAACTTACTACAGACCACTGAGTATGCTTCAGGTTTTATATAAATTATTTACGAGTCTAATATTAAAAAGGATCTCAAAAACATTGGACGAAAACCAACCAAGAGAGCAAGCAGGATTCAGATCGGGTTTATCTACAAACGACCACATATTCACGATTACACAACTAATCGAGAAGTACAAGGAACACAATAAAGAGCTCTACATAGCCTTCGTGCATTACTCCAAGGCATTTGACTCTATCTCCCATACATCTTTATGGTACTCTCTTCGTGAACAGGGAGTTCATTTAAAATTTATAAACATTTTGATTTATAAGAACAGCAAAGCAGTCATTAAACATCAAAAAAGGAGTTAGGCAGGGGGATCCCATTTCACTTAGCTTGTTTAATGCGGTTCTGGAGCACATATTCAGACAGCTAGATTGGCACAATGTCGGTATCAGCATAAACGGCGAGTTCCTGACTCACCTCCGTTTCGCGGATGATATTGCTTTACTAAGCGAAACGTGTATATTGCTTTACTAAGCGAAACGTGTATATTGCTTTACTAAGTCGTGTTTTAAAAATTGAAAGGAATATTTTGATAAACGCTCAAAAACGAAAGGTATTTGGTATAGGATTATTCAAAGTCAAACTCATCGTTCCCCGTGGTTTGTAGGTGATGTAAGTCGCAAACTTGTTGTTTTGGCACACAGACTGCGTTCCGGACACATTCCACTCAGATTTTTTGCACATAATAATATGATGGGAAAAGTCACGGCTTCTAACTGCGAAGTGTGTAATAAACCAAAAGACGTGTATCACATACTAATGGAATGTGTCCGTAACCGGGCTGAGAGACAAACAGTATTTAAAGACCTGGGTATGTGTGAAGCTAATTTGGGTGTGTTGCAAGGGATTTTATCTTACCCAACTTCAAAAGAGGCTGGAATGACTTATGAACTAGTCACTTTTTTATTTGGTTAATTAATTATTCTAGCCTCTTATTACCTATGTATGTTTCCAAAGCAATTATAAATGTATTTTTATTTTAAGATTTTACATAGTAATGTTGTAAAATAGTTATAAGGCTACGATGGGGCTGACATAAACCTCTAGTTTAAAAGCCTCTAAAAAAAAAAGGATATAAAGAAAGATATAAATGCGTTACGGTGTTTCTAGACTTGAAAAAAGCTTATGACACCGTATCCATTCCCATCCTTATGCAGAGACTTGAGGCTATAGGGATTAGAGGCAAGGCCCTTTCTATTTTTGACAGTTATCTCTAGGGGTAGGAAACAACAGGTTAGGATAGGATATTCATATAGCAGTGAGGAGAATGTTGTTTAAGGTGTACCGCAGGGCTCCGTGCTTGGTCCGCCACTATTTCTGGTGTACATTAACAAACTATGTAACCTGCGGAACAGTGGCGGGAAAATCTACTCATATGCGAATGATATGGCTATTGTCTACTTTGGTGACACTTGGGAAGCGGAACGTGATAGGGCCGAACAGTGGCTAGATATTATAAGTAAATGGCTCAAAGAAATTCTGTTAACCCTTAATATTTCTAAAACAAATTTCATTTGTTTCTCTCCAAGTGCAAGGTCTAAAGCAAGTACTAATTTCGAAATTCGTCTTCATATGTGTACAAATAGTTTGGACCTCAATAGTGACTGTAAATCCGTCCATCTTTAAGATACTTAATGATTAAACGAACTTACCCTAAGTGAAGTTCTATCATAATTATACGAAGTGCCTCGTCCGAAGAGATTAGTACCTGTAATTAATTTATTATATTTCACTTGGTAGTGGCAACTACGTGCAGCCGCGCAAATCACTAGGTTTTTTTTTTTTTTTTTTTTTTCTTTCCTGGCAGCTCTATGTCGGCTGTCAACTTGTTATTTAGTTTAGAGTTACTGATGTTCTAGTTGGATATTATATTATATGGATATTTCCAGAACGCTTCTGGGTTGTACCTTAGGGTTGGGAGGGTGTTACTAATCTCTTCGGACGAGGCACTTCGTTTAATTATGATAGAATTTCACTTAGGGTAAGTTCGTTTAATCATTAATTATACTTTGTGCCTCGTCCTCGAGATTAGTACCTGTAATTAATTTATTATATTTCACTTGGTAGACTTTGAGAGTTGTGTTCTGGAATTATCACATAAACTATGATGAATTTGTGAAGTAAAAGCTTTCATTCTTTAAACTTCTTAATTATATTTTTATAGACTAACCATCATGGTTGTCCATATGTTACACACATAGGTTCTTAATCAGTATATTATGATATGTTCTTAATTATCTGTTTTGATAAATTTATTGTTTACTTTCTTATTATCATTGTTATAATGTTTATAGATTAACAATCACAGTTATCATTATGTAACAAAAATTCTTATTCAGACATTTTCTTAATTACTATTCTTATCTTTATTAACAATTGTTTGTCATTAATTATTAAAGTTTTATTAATAGGTACTAACAATCACAGTTGTTATTATGTAACATAGGTTCTTAACCAAAATGTTTATATATATACTTAATTATCTTTTTAACCGAATATTCATTACCTGCATAAGAATAACAATCATAATGTTGTGTTATGTTTTCTTCGTCTATATATACTTTCTATAACTTATATGGTGTACATAATAAAGAGTATTCTATTCTATTCTATCATGGTTGTCATTTGAAAACGAAAGTTCTTAATTAACCATTCAGATAATAATCTGTTTTATCAAAATACAGTTTTGCTTTCATATTACTATTCTTAGTTTCATTATCAATACATTTATACTCCTTCCTTTTAAGTTAAAGTTATTGTATTAATTAGTACATGTAAGTTAAATAAGATATCTTTAATCACAGCTAAAGATTTATCTTGCTAAATCATTTTGATCTTTTACACTAAAGGTCTGTTATAAAATTTGCCAAATGTATTTGTTTAATCACAGCTAAAGATTTTTCTTGCTAAATCATTTTGATCCTTTACACTAAAGGTCTGTTATAAAATTTGCCAAATGTACTTGTTTAATCACAGCTAAAGATTTTTCTTGCTAAATTATTTTGATCCTTTACACTAAAGGTCTGTTATAAAATTTTCCAAATGTACTTTTGCTAAATCATTTTTATTGTTAATGTAACTTGCCAGTAGGTAAATTTCAGGTGTTCCATATTCAATAAAAATATAATAATATTCAATATCAATCTTTCAATAATTGGTCATATGCATTTTCTTTTATTTACCATTCTATTATCCGGGATGTGACTTCTGCAATGTAGTATCAGCTACTTGATTTTCAGTCAACCGTAAGAAGCATAAATGAAAATATGTATGACAGTTTTCCACCAATGCCGCTGGCTAAGTTGAAGAGATGAGAGTACTGAATTCCACCCATTCGATTAATGCAGCCTATATTGCTGTTGAATTGTCTATACATAATGGTATTTCACAATTATTTCATGATTGAAAGATGCTAATAATTCCAAATAAAAAACAAGAGATATTCACATTCCTTGTCTAACCACTGGCCCCTAGCAGTCTCATCCCCACAGGCTGTCCCCCCCCCCCCCCCTATGGTTGAGGCGTTTTACTTCACCTTGAAGGTTTAGGATTTTACAACATTCTAGTTTTTAGCTAAATATATAAAGCTATTCATATTCAATAGTAGGGCATGCTGAGACCAGTACCTAGTCCTACAAAGCATGTAAATTGTTTGATTTCATAATTGATAAGTTTTTCTTATCTGTAGGTAATGTTACATGATAGTCATAGTTAAAGTGACACAAGTCAATATTATATCCCAAAAATGTACTAATATTAGTGGCTGTAAAGTTTGTTATTTAATAACTTGTCTTTAACTTCTTAGTATTTTAAATTTATTTATAATTATATTATATATTACCAATCAATAGCCACAGGATCTTAGTAATTTGTTGACAGTTTTCATAACTTTAGTGAAATGTAAGGTGCAGTGTTTTACCCAAACGGCAGTAGATTGAGCTCATACAATTTTTCATGAAGGAAATTTTAGATAATTGCTAGAATTTTTGTGATATTTTATAAGAAATTATGCATCTTTAAAATATGTTATGTAAAGTATGGCCATGTAACTATCATTTGATATAATAATAATCTTTATAATAATCTTTATTATAAACATCTTACAGGGTATCTTTGAGGTGAGACCCTGACCTCCAAACTAGTAAAATACTGTATCTTGAAGGTCAGTTCCTTCCCTTCACAAACGTGTTATTAAATACAAGTACAATATGTCCATAATTTTAACGTAGGCTATCTTATATCTTAGACCAGTAAACAACAATATATTATTAGATTTCAATATAACTAAAACTAGAAAAACATAAATACATTTAAAAAAAAAAAGTAAAATAGGATAAAAAAAAAATGAATGTTTGTGTGTAGTTGAGTGTGTGTGTGTGTGTTTGTGTATGTGTGTGGGTGTGTGTATATGTGTGTGAGTGAGCGTGTGTGTGATTGAGTGTGTATTTCATACCGTTACAACAAAAAGACACTCAATTTTTTCATAGTCCATGTCATTCAACCATGCAATAATTTTACACTTGAATTGATTATTACTCATTGATCTGATGTTATGAATGGACTGTGTTAATTTATTGTATAACCGTGGAGCTTGGACGTTGCAAATTCTGCTAACAAATTTTGTTTTGGCTCTAGGTACTGGACACTGCACTTTTCTTTTATTCAACTTTGGTAAAGACGGAATGACCCGTCTGTGGTATCTACGTAGGACTTCAAAGACATAAAGTTTACGAACACTCATGACATTTATTTCGTCGTATAGATCTTTGGTGGGATAGCGATAGGGAAATTTAAATGCGACTTTTAGCAATGATCTCTGTGCGCGCTCAAGGACAATCATAATTGTTTTACAAGCCCCACCCCAGGCTATGATGCCATAGTTAATAACACTTTGACCAAGAGCAAGATATGTTTGTACCAGGAGATCTCTGCCAGCCACATCACGCAGGTTTTTAAAGGCGAGTATTAATTTCCTTGTCCTGGCCGCTACCGAATTTATGTGTGCACCCCAGTTCAGTTTATCATCTATTATGATACCTAAATACTTAATCGTTTTTGATTGAGCTAAGATAGGACACGTGCAACTTGTATCGTTATCTAGATAAGGGTTCCTGTTGCATGGGTATGTGTGACTCTTAATTGTAATTGTATCCTTTGGGGCGCCTGATTTTGTAATACTGAAACAAAGATATTTTGTTTTCTCCGCATTTAGGTTTAACAGGCTGTTTTCTAACCACCGCGTTACGATACGTAGCCCTTTTTCAACAGTAGCCCTTATTGAGACCCATAAAGAATCGTGAAACAGAATAACTGTATCATCTGCGAACATAATTAATTCAGCTCTATCAATTTTGATGTTGCAGAGCTCATTAATATAGAGTAAAAATAGGCTTGGTCCAAGTGTACTCCCCTGGGGAACGCCATATGCAATGTCACTGCTTTCGCCAACCTCCTCTTCAATCCTAATGCACTGTTGCCTTCCAGACAAATAGTTCTGAAACCACAGAAGTGGAATGCCTCTGATTCCTGCATTCTGAAGGCTCGAGATGAGAATAGGAATTGATACGGTATCAAATGCCTTCTTTAGGTCCAAAAACACCCCACGCATTTTTCTCCCTTATCTAAGTATGATGTAATGCTAGAGGTTAACCTATCCACAGCGTCAGTAGTAGAATGATTAGATCTAAACCCAAATTGGTTGTCGGATAAGATGTTATTTATTTCTAGGTATTTCGTTAATCTCTTATTGACTACTTTCTCTAAAATTTTAGACAAAACCGAAAGAAGTGATATAGGTCTATAATTATTAGGTACATTACGATCACCAGACTTGTAAACAGGTATTACTATAGCTTTTTTAAATGCATTGGGAAAGCTTGCACTACTTAGGCTTAAATTGCAAAGATGGCTAATAGGAGAGCTAACTCGAAGGCATAGCTGCTTAATAACTGACGTGGAAATTTTGTCCCAACCTGTGGCGCTGCTTGATTTAAGGTTCCTTATTATATCCATTATTTCTACGGGGTCAGTTAGAGCAAATGACATAGAATTTGGAGGCCCATTACATGTTAAAGCTTCACTCGCAAGCGTTTGGTCACTGATTTGGAGTTTACTTAAAGTAGCATTAGCTAGATCCTTACCGATCGAGGTAAAATATTTGTTAATTTGATTTAAAGAGTCAGCAGAATTTTCAGAAATTGTAAGCAGTTGTTTTGGACAATCTTTCTTTTTAATGAGATAGCATAATTGTTTAATAATATTCCAGGTTTCTTTGTTATTGCCTTTATGTTTTTGTAATTGGCGCTGATAATATTCTTTCTTTAACAGTTTTATCAATCCATTACATTTATTCCGGTACGCAGTGTAATATAGCCGTAATTGCTCATTATTTAATTGTTTTTTTTTTTTTTATGAAGATCATCTCTTTTCCTAATAGAATTTAGTATCCCGGCAGTTATCATGGCTTCAATGGCCTTTTTTTTCGTGGTAAGTGGATCATCTTTGTGTTATTATTTATGGCGTTTTGTAAGTTGCTGCTGCATGATTAACGTCAACGGTATGAAAATAATCATCGTTTAGTGTTAATTTTAGTTCTTGGTCAATATTATCAAAATTGGTTACAGTTCTAGATGTAGATATATTTGATAATTGTTTTGTAATATGTGCCATATTTATGTACAGAAGTATAGGCGCGTGATCAGTAAGCTTTTCAAAAACTATTGACTGTATATCAGACGAGGTTTTAACCATAAAATGATCAATACAGGTCCGGATTCTGGTGGGAAGGTTAATAGCTTGTTTTAAGCCAAATGAAGCCATTAGATTTAAATACTGATGGGCGTGGGTATTTAAATTATCCGAAAGGATGTCCAAGTTGATGTCACCAGTGAAAATGATGTTCGCGGTTTTACAATCCTGCAAAATTACGCTTAATGAATCAATATATTTTGTTGGATTGTGGAAACAAGGTGGCCTGTATGAACATATAAGTGTGTAGTTTTTGCAAATATCTACCACAAGACAATTTCCTTCATCCATAAATGGCTCATAATGTGTGCAGATAAGTTCATCTCTTACGTACACGATAATCCCGTCAAATGACGGGATTATCGTGATTATATATATATATAATATATATATATATTATATTATTATTATTATTGAGCGCATTAAGTACCAAAAACAGTTTTAATAAAAAATTATTAAAACTGTTTTTGGTACTTAATGCGCTGTAATTATTTATTGTAGGTATGATGCTGTTTTCGTCTATCCAACACTCGGTTAATACGAAAACATCTATTGTGATATCTATTTTCGAAACAAATACAAGTAATTTGTCCAGGTTACAACTTACACTACGTATGTTAATTGTAATTACTGTTAGAGAATTATTGCCTATTGCGTTATATTTTAACTTAGTAGAACAGTTTGCGGGATTTTCTAATTTAAAGCATTTAATATCCATGGATGAGTCTAAATCTGTCACTATATTATGGTTTATGTTATTGAATTTTGAAAGAATAGTCTAAAAGGCACGCAAAAAAGGATATTTCGGTTTTGTTCGTGCATGATAAAGGCTATTGAAATAGTATTACTACTCTTAATATGTAAATAAAATAAGAATCCAAAATATGTAAATATCATTATTTTTAGTACATTGTAAATATTTATAACCTCTTTTGTGATGCTATCTATGAAATTAGAATGTAGAATATCCAGGATTAGAACGGTATTGTACGAATGTAAGCAGTGTGTGTAATTATTTGCGTTGTGAAAGAATGTTGAAAATTTATTGTGTGTGTATGTGTGTGTGTTTGTAATGATTTTTAGAGTATTGCAAAGAAACACTAAGGCTAAATACAAGTAACTCAACCTACTAAAGATTACGAAAATCTTGTTATGCTGTATCACTGGTGATAGTCATTTCGCATTTTTAAGGGAGATTAAATGTTCTTCATTTTTTACCAAAATGTGTGGCTTCCCTTCCATTTCTCGAAGAAAAACTCTCCCGTTTGCTGTCCAGCAGAATTTAAAGTTTTCGTTGGTGGCAAAATCTCTTGCCATGAAAAAGAGTCGTCTGCCCCTTGCAGTGAGTCGTTCTGATAGGAAAATCGGCGAGTTGTTACCTTCTAGTCCCAGGTGAGTGGAGTTTAGTTGCTGTAGGGAGTTGTCTCTGTTATATTTCCGAGCCATAGATAAAATGTTTTGTTTAATTAGGGTGTTAGAAAATTCGACGTAGAGAGTTCCGATGTATTTATCCTTCTTACTGGGCACCCGATACACGTCTCTAATGTCTCCAGTCTCCAATTTTACTTTCAGGTAATCCGAAAGTTTAGAAACCATTTTGAAAAGATTCTCTTTCTTGCCATCATTGGGCTTTGGTATGTTCCTTATTTCTATCATAGTTTTAAGAGAATTACGTTCAATTTCTTCACACTTATCTTTCATATACACTAATTCGGTAATTAATGATTTACGCCCCTCTTCTAGGGATATAATTTTACTTTCCACGCTTTTAATTTGCTGGGAGACAAATTGAATGTTATTGTCAATCTCCAAGTTTTTCTCAGCGATATTTGATGACGACGATTTAAGCTCATAGATAAGCTTTTCAAGTAAGTCCATCCGTGTTTTTTGTTCGGATGAGAATTTCCCAAATAGCTCCTTCATTTCCAGTCTAAACGCCGTCAATTCATCGTGGGAGTCGTTAGATAAGCGACGGCGTTTATCACGTTTAGTGATATTGTATTCATTAAGTGGTGTTGTCAACAACGTCGGTAGGTCCGAGTCTGACGCGGCTCGGCCTTGTTGAGGTGGTGATCCCTCAGCACGCTGCATTTGGATTTTATGTTAACACAGTACTTATGAGGTGACAAGAAAATGAGTGACAATACCTGTATGTCACGTGAACAGTGTGCCAACTCACGCGCAGCGGCGATCGGCCACCAGTGGTGAGCACAATCGGGCACCCGGCACAGTGAATGACGAGCGGCACGATCACACCCGCACGCAGAGACGCGGTGCGAAACAGCGTAGTGACACTCAGGTACCAGGGTGGCAGATGTTAAAGGACAGAGTTGTATCGCTCGCAGGCGCTGCGCGATGAGCGTAGCGCGTCGTCCCACTCGCACGCAGGGGCGGGGCGATCCAGCGCAGCGTCTGGCACATACTCACGCGCAAGGCAAGTCGGCACAGCGTCCGACTAATACGCAGCGGCTTGACTTCACTGTATAATACGCGTAACCTCTTGCTACTTATGCACTCCTATTTTTGTTTTGAATTTATGATGACAAATTTTTAATATTTTTGGATTTAAAACAACAATAAACACGTCCACTTGCTGTAGATCCGAGGGGGGAAGGGATATCATCTTTAATTCTGTGCACAAGTCTTCAAGTTTAAAACAGCTTGCATCAATGAACTTAATTGTGTCTCTCAAGATACAGGTTGCCCTAGTTTGAGAGGCAGGGTTCATTACTCAAAATGGTTGCAATGAAATAATTCTTGCAATATAGCTGTACGTTAACTGTAATGTAACCTTTCTTTTTGCACTAATAAACAATTTATTATTATTATTTATTATTAAGGTTTTAATTTTTAAATGCATACTGCCATTGGGTGATAGTCTTAACAAGTCTTATAGTCTTTTTTTACCCGTACGCAAAATACGCGCTTAGTCGTGGAGTTGCGGAAACCAGCCCGTTTTAACCTAACCTAACCTAGTCTTAACAAACACTTGAGACAAATTGCCCTTTTCAAGGCTGGCACTTATATATTGTACCAATGGAGATCAATAAGTTGATTGTGTCCTTATAGTGTGTTTTTTCAGCTGGGCTATCTTGACGTGTTGTGGGTACCAATGAAACCCTCAATCCATGTTATCATGGTCTTTTGGTCAGTTATAAGTTACTACTGTTTATAAACATTTTATAAGCAACCTGCATACCTTAGTGAGTTTAGTGGTGTCAAGGTTGTTTGGTCGGATGAGGCGACCGCTTTAAGTTTTTGTGTTGTTTTTTGTGTTGATTCACAATGTTGAACTTCACATAAGGTGCGAGTGGCAACCATTATTTAACTTAGTAGCTCTATATCACTTTCTTTTGTATCCAGTACTTTGGATAATGTTGCTCCTAAGCAGGAGATGGTGCTCAGTAGTTTTTGTTTTGATTCAATGGTCTTGGCCTTTTATCAATAATTTGGGCATTTTGCTTTTATTTTTCTGTATAGCATAGGAGAACGAAACGAGGGGACATTTTTCACATTTAATGCCAGCCAGTATTTCCCCTGCCGAAGGACCTGTAGGGGAAATACGCCGCCTGTGGTCTCTAGGGAGGCAGGCCATATGTTGCAAGACGCTCCAGATAGCTGATCACTTCCTTGTTGAGTTCGGCCCCATCACGATACTCCGTGTTGAATGTTGGGTCAAACCCAAGAATTTCGAGAACATCTGTGTGTTATCCGGGCTGGAATTGTGGTTATTTTGGTAGCATAGTCGTATTCGACTTTAATTGTTCATTTCATTTGTGGCGTTGTCGTCTAGGACTTCGCCTGGAATGATTACAAACCATTGTTTTACTTTCGGTTGAAAACCGAATTATGCAATCTGGTGGGTGTAGCAATTTCAAAGAATTGAACGAAACCAGTGAATTATTGTATGTTGTGAGACAGTCCGATGATCTGCTCGAATACATTCGTTAGCAAAGAAATAAATTATGTTTGACGATCTCGTAAATATGCGGTGAGACAGCCCGATGGCTTGCCCGAAATACATTTTTTGTTTGAGTATTATTGAATGTTGTGAGACAGTCCGATGATCAGCTCGAATACATTCGTTAGATAAAGGAAATAAATTTCTTTTGATTGATAATCTCGTAAATATGCACTGGGACGGCCCGATGGGTTGCCCGAGGTGCATTATTTGTTTGAGATGCAAGTTTAAGGCGTAGGATTAGTAAAATAATTGCAGATAATTTGTAGTAATATATTTATTAGAATTAGGTACCTTGTGGGTCTAAATATGGCGTCGACTCTTGAGACTATTTTGATTCACTTTGTTTAAGTCGAGCACGTTTAAAATTTTTGTCCTGGTTCCTTGTCCGTATATATAAGTTTCTCTGTATTGTATTCCTTGGTTGAATGTGTCCTTTTTGGCATTTTTCCACTTTTAAAAACTGTTATTTTTATTTAAAAGTTTAATTACGTGTTGCGCAGCGACGCACTATAATCGCGAATGACAAGTTGACAGCCGAAATGGAGCTGCCAGGAAAGAAAAAAAAAAAAAACTAAAACCTAGTGATTTGCCCGACTGCACGTAAATGCCATTACCAAGTGAAATATAATAAATTAATTACAGGTACTAATCTCGAGGACGAGGCACAAAGTATAATTGGGCGTTATAGTCGACGAGCGTCTAACATGAAACTCGCATATCGATGTTATTATGTCGCGTGTTCGATAATTTATATGGCTTTTTAAAAATCTACGACGCGTGATGCCTGAAAAGACACTCAATAACATTTGTATAGCACTTGCACAGTCAGTAATCACATACTGCTTATCAGTTTGGGCCATTAAAACTAAATTTCTCGAGGTAGAAAGAGCCCAAAAATCACTTTTAAAAGTAGTCTATTCTAAGCCATATAGATATCCCACTATCGATCTATATAGAATTGTTGGCCAATTATCAGTAAGAAAACTATACCTTTTAAACATTATTCTTTATTTGCACATATACATTCCAGTTAACCCAGAAAGTCAGGCTAGGAGGTGAAAAGATATTGTGGCATACTCTCCACGGGTACGTACGGTTTTTGCAAGGCGTCAGTATGTATGCCAATCAGCCTACATATACAATAAAATTAACGCATAACTAAATTTCCATCATGAGGTCTCGCATCAATGCAAAAAAGTGATAACTGAGTGGTTAAAAACTATAACATATGAAGAAACAGAGCAAGTACTATTACATGAATACTTATCTTCTTTATCAAAGTGTTTATACCTTGTAATTACATAGTTGGTATTTTCCAACTTCGTTTACAATGGCACTTTCAGCAAAAACTTAAACACACGCACAAATACACACTAACAAACACACGCACACACATAAACCCACACGCACAGACTACTATACACACACATACACATTCTCACAATCTTTTTAAAGTCAAAAATAATGTTTTAAGTCATTGTTCCGCTCTGTTCTTAAAATTGTTTTTCTTAATTTAAGTCTCAATATTGTTAACTGTCTATTTTGGGAAGGAGCGAGTCAACCCCAACACAAGTATTAATGATAACTTACTGGGGCTGTCTCATTCACATGTGTTTATGAAACTGTTTGAGACCCAATAAACATCTTTTTTTTTTTTTTTTGTATCTTATTAAAATTTAACTAAGGCACAGCATTGCGCGGGCTGGCTTGCGTATCGTAACGGGGACGTCGCGGCGGGCCTCGGCGGCGAGGACGGAACGAAGGTGGTCTGTGTTTTATAATTGTGTGTCTCTCTTGGAGCAGGGTTGTGGCGTCATCGGGGATGGAGAGAGTGAGCCTCGGTCGGCGAACTTGAGATATTAGGGAGGGTTCATAGCGGGAGACCGCTTGAATTAAGGGGTTGCTATGATTGACAGCAGAGTCAAAAAAGCGCTTGGCAATGAGCTTCATGAATTGTTGGATTGTGGTGATTCTAAGATCGACATGGAGTTTCTGATTACGAATGTAATGGGGGACTCCCGTGATTTTACAGAGGCATCGGCTTTGTACAACCTGAAGCTTGTGAATGGGGTGGGGTTTTGCGTGTGCGAAGACAGCGCAGGTATAGGTCATGATGGGACGGATGACCGCAGTAAAAATGCGCAGCTTGTACCTAAGTGACAAGCTACTGCTTGCGTTCACCGTCCCATGAAGTCTGCCCATAGCGAAAGCGGCTCGCGAGCGTGCCGCTTTAATGTGCTTGGCGAAAGTGAGATGATTATCAAGGGTGAAACCTAGTTACTTGGCTTGCTGCTCCCAGGGGATCGGCTTGCCGTACATAGTGACGGCTTTGGGGGGACGGGGGTTTTTAAAGCGGCAATTGTACTTTCGGTCAGGCCTCGAGAAAAGGACAGCCTGGCTTTTATCGGGATTGACTTCTATTCTCCAGAGGTGGAACCACTTGGCCAATGCGTTGGCGGCTCTGTGGAGCTTTTGGACAATGGCATTAGGTACTGTGCCAGTGCAGTAGAGGGCCATGTCGTCAGCGAATAGTGCCAACTGGCCCTCGTTAGTTTTTGGAATATCGCTGGTGTACAGCGTCAAAGTTAAAGAGGATAATACGCAGCCTTGGGGGACTCCAGCTCGTAAGGAGTGAGGGGAGGAGAGTTTTCCCTCGACACGATAGCGAAAAAATCGGTCCGATAACCAGTCTCGTAAGATGAGCACGAGACGATCTGGCACGCCAAGTTTGTATGGCTTATAAATTAAGCCATTGTGCCAGACTTTGTCGAACGCTTTTGCTATGTCGAAGAACAAGGCACCCGTCAACACACCACGCTGGAAGCCAGCACTAGTGTGTTCAACGATACGGTGAACTTTTTGGACGCAAGAGTGTTCGGAACGAAAGCCAAATTGCTCGTCAAGGATAAGGCTCTTTCGCTTGACAAAGTCTTTGAGTCGCTTAAAAATAAGCCATTCATAGACTTTTCCGAGGGAGTTTACCAGACTAATGGGGCGATAACTGGTAGGCTCCGATTTGAGTTTACCCGATTTAGGGATGCCTATCACAGTGGCCTGTTCCAAGCTTGTGGGAAGATATTTTTGCTTAATGCAGCGTTGAATATGGCCGTCATTAGCAAAATTATTTGGTGAGGGAGAAGTTGAGAGAGAACTTGCTGTCCAGCAGTGGAACCTCCCTTGAACACTCGTTCAGGACGGACTGTACGTGAGTTGTAATCGAGCCGCTGTCGTGTCAGCGACTGAGATTAAGAGATTGGGGATTGAATCTAACTGTGGTGTATTAGTGGATTTCAGTTTAGCACTTACTTTCCTCCAGTCAGTGACCGTTTTAGTAGGGGAGGGCTGTCCTAGATCTGGGCAGCCTGAGCGAGTACCTAGGTGCAAGATCACAGGACGGTGATCGGAATGTTCATGTAACATTCCTATGGAGCGTAACTGAAGGTTAACGTTCTTAAGCAACGCTACATCGAAGCAATCTGGGTTATGCGTAACAATATCCGGGAAGTGAGTGAAGCTCATCGGGGTGAGGACGACATAGTGAAGGGATGAGCCTAGGTTCAGCACCAACTTTCCTCTAGGGTTATTATCGGTACTGTGCCCGGGTTGGATGTTTAGCATTGAGATCACCCGCTAGGATAACAGAGTCACTCAAGCTGAAGACGGCGGTAAGGTCTTTTTTGAGACCTTCTGGGTTATCTCCCGATGACGACGAGCGTGGAGGGCAATAGGCGGCGATGATGGTGATCGTTTGATAACCAGTCATTCTTAGCCGACAGACTGAATACTCGAGGAGTGAAGTGGGAACGGGTGGGGTGATTGCGCTACAGTGGAGCTCATTTTTATAGTAAATGAGAGTGCTACCACCGTGGGAGCGCGTCCTATCATTGTGAACTATACGATAGTTAGCTATTTTGGGATCGCGGTGGTGGAACTTTAAGAAGGTCTCTTGGACAAGGAAGATGTCCAGCTGATGATCGCGAAGAAACGTGGCAATATCATCACGCTGTGTTTTAATGCCATTGGCATTAATGAAACTTAACCTAAGGGATCTGGGCTTCAGGCAATTGTTTCTCAATAGCGTACTTATTTTCCATGGACAAATGCAAGGCTATCTATTTCCTTGGTTATGGTGGGATACCTCGAGAAGATTTCGAGGCATGAAATGTGGTTGATGGGATTTGCTGGATTCATTAATTCAGCGTGAAGGGCTCGGGCCTCTGGAGTCATCCAGATCGCATATCCACTGAATATAGTCTCAGCGACACAGCGATAGGCGCTCTGGCCGGGTTGAGTTCCAGAGGGTGGGCGCGCATCAACGACGGTGGTGGGAGCCACCTTGTTGGTTTGCGCTGAGGCCGCAGTGGCCGGGATTGGGCTAGGCACTGGGATGCTGAGATCGATCAGTGCTGGAATGGGTTGGAAGCAAGCCTGAGGGGCCACACTTTGGTGGTTCAGCTTTTCCCATGGAGAATTCTTCTGAGGGGCTAGACGTGGAGGGGCTTGGGAAGGGGGAGCTATGCGTGCTTGGCGCGCATCGTGATTTTGGCCATTTTAGGCGGAAGTTTGGGGACTTTAGGGCTTCCCCGGTAACTGGCAGGTTGGCCAACTTGGCCACAGAGCACGCAGCTGGGAGGCTCCGTGCATTCTGCGTGGTCTTTAGGACGGAGGCATTCCTTAGTGCCGTGCTCACCCAGGCATTTGACACACCTGGGGGTGGCGAAGCAGTTGGCCTGGGAGTAGACATAAAGTTGGCAGTTGTGACACTGACCAACTATAGTGGGCGGTATGGCTTCTCAATTAAGATAAGTAAGGGAACATACAGCTTTTATCCCGAAGATGGGATTGTGGGATTCGGTAGGGCTGCATTCAACCACTACCATATCGTATTGCTGTCCACCTCTCGCTTTTTGCAAGCGGTGAACGGCAATGATGGGGACTTTTTGGACCAGGAGGTCCAAACGGACATCCTCTGTCGGGATCTCTTTGGGGATATGTCTGATAACTACCCGGGTGGACTGCTCCTCAGGGAGCGAGTAAGTATGGAAGGAGTACTTCCTTACTTTGAGAAGTCGGGTCAACTCCCGGTAGTTTCTGGAGGTGGGGACTTGAATTTTAATGCCCTGCTGGCAGGCACGGCCATTATTGAACAGAATTTTGTTCTCTGAACAAAGATTGGACACATCAGTCTACTTTGCGTTATCCTGAAAGAATATCGGCGGCGGGGGGCGGCGTTTCTTAACAGAATCGACAGTGGGGCTAGGGGGGCGACTTGACCGCTGGGAAGCGGTAGTGGGGGCGGGCTGAGTGTTGGCCGGCTCGGTAGAGGGACAACGAGAGGCGGCGGGCGACGCAAACGGGGTTGCGACGAAGGTCTTTTTGGCCTTAGCGGCCTAGGCTGAGGCTTTATTTTGCTTCCTCTTTCCTCCTACGACTTGAAAGTCGTCTTCCTTTGAGGAAGTGGAGGGAGCGGAAGAGTCCCGCGATTCATCGTCGTGACGATCGACGGGGAACGGGGTTTGCTCCATAGGGGTGTCAGGGTGGGCGTCTGGCTCTTTGGCCTGCGTAGGGGAGGGTGACCTAAGCTCTTTGCTAGGCTTGGTGATAGGGGATGGTGACCTTGGAGAGTCATCATCCGGGAAAGGCTTAAAAGCCTTTGGAGGGACCTGAGTCGGGCCCGAAGCCGGTGGGGTGGGGTTGGTAGCAGCTTTGAAAGCTGCACCATATTTCTTTTTATTTTTATAGGAGGTCGACTAGTGCCGTGAACGACACTGTCGGAGAAAACAGCAATGAATCCGGTGAATCCGGGAAGTTTTATGAACACACTAGGTGAATTGTATTTATATTATTTTAATAAAAGCAGGGTAGAGTTAGTAGGTATGTACGGAAGGGTAGAGAAGTGTAGGTGGGTATGTAGGGTAGGGTAGATAGATGCCATTTTGCTCAAGGTAGTTCTCACGTTCAGATAAGTGATCTCATATAAATCAATAGTATTCAAGACGTGTCACGAGCTCCCGCCAAAAACAACCATTGTTTTACCTATATAAATCATTTCATTAACGACATTAAATAATTTTCGTTTTCTTATTTTTTTTTAAATTCTAAAGTACACAGTGCGTGCATTTTTTTTTGGGAATCTGTGAAATAATTTATATGGCAAAACAACGTTTGCCGGGTCAGCTATTGATATTATAAAATGTATAATTATACATTTTAAACTTTATTGAGCATTTACTTATTTTATCTTACTTAAGTATGTTTTAATGAAAAAAAAATATTTTCATAGCTTGCAAAGATTTTGTTTCATTTCCCACTGCCTATTTAAAATATATTTCCCGACATCCTTCGTTAAAGAAAAGTCAAAAAAAGAAAATAATTAAAAATAAAACATTGTGAACAAAAACTATATAGGTTATTCCTGGATTCGAACGCAGACAACGATAAATATCGATCTGCCTTAGTGACCATAAGACCAACTCAATTTTTATATTTTGTCTTTAAATTCGACCTTAGTTGTGATGCTAAATGCAATATTCTAACGAACTAGTTGTGATGCTAAATGCAATATTCTAACGAACTTGAACCATATCGTATATTTTCATAAAGTTTATTATCGCAACTAACAGCACACGCTTTGCACAAACAGCAGTTAAAATAGATCACGGCGTTAGCTATTATCCGTAGACAGTTAACTTTAGTGTTACTGATGCGCGATATTTTTTTTAATCCACCCTCGCCTTGGTTAGTTTTAGTAGTCGTGTTACTCATTAGCCTTTCAACCGCAGCCTAACGACTACAATATAATGATTACAATCGCTTAACAACATGATTTATCGAAATACTTCGCGATAAGGCTTAAATTAGCTAGCTGCTATTACTCAAGTGGGTTCGATATTGTTGGCCACAGACTGTATTTATTGAGTTTATTAAACTAGTAGGTTGAAATTGGGGTTTCTGGATCAGATGAGATCCAGAAACACCCAATTTCAACCATCATTCATTACATTTGAATAGTACACCCAATTTTAGCCATCATTCATTACATTCGAATAGTACACACAATTTCAACCATCATTCATTACATTCGAATAGTACACACCAATTTCAACCATCATTCATTAAATTCAAATGATTGCATATTTATTATAATAGTAACACGCAGGTGCCTATTGTACATTTAGGTACAACACCGCAGGGCATTTTGAATTGGAATGCGCTCACATGTTGCCCACCACTGCCTTTTTATAGCGTAGTGGCTATTTGTGCTGAACTGTTATATTAAGTATTTTATATTTTATGAGGTAGAAATAAAATTAACTATACTTTTTTAGTATTATTTTATTTTAAATACAACATTTTAATTTTGACATTTTACATAGTTGCTTGTCGACACCTATTAACACTTACACTAACAAACAGTACTTAATTTTATTAAATCTATGCTTTGGGGTCGATGTCATCCTGAATTCTGGCTATTAATTCTCTCGTACTGGAATAGATATCATCAAATAATATGGATTTTACAACATGTTGAACACATGTTTGTTTGGACTTTGGGAAACTTTCAGTCGTATATTTCAATCTTGATTATTTTTGTCCCGCGACTGACAGGTTTCTTTATATATTGAAAAAAAGTTTGATCTGTTTTTGGTCTCTTACGAGCAAGACCCAATATTTTCTTTCCAGGTGTTTGTTGAACTGCTGGTTGATTCATAAGTATAAAATTGAAAAGGTCTTCCGAGTCCTGGAAAAAAAAAAGTTAAATAGGTACAACTGCTATAAAAAGTCTCACATCTCAATATAATATTATGTTTGAAACAAAGCGTTATGTTGAAATAAATACTTATTGGTACCCGATAACATAACATTACACCTTGTTTCCCTGAAGGATTGTGCAGAGGTGTGTGGGTTAATATTTTATTTGTTGGATAAATTAATGTTAAAGAAAATATTATTAACACTTACCGACATTACGTGAGGTTCTACTCAGTCAGGACAACAAAATAACAGAACATATACGGTCAGTACTCAGGTGCAGAAATTAAATGATCTATTTTAAGTTTTTTTTTTCATTTATATAGGTATCATTATATTTTTATCAATAGAGTTTAAAATCGCACGTTTTTGATAGATGATGATATTTCGGACAAAAATGGTATGGTGTAATTGAAACCCCAAGACATCTCGACGCCAAACATTTAATTGTTTACCGTAAATTTATACTGATAAAATAAATACTACTCTATGTTTGTTCACTGTTATTTTTTCATACATTTTATTGAGAAGATTCGGCAGGCAAAATCATAGTATGTAAGTAGTGTATCAATGATGATGACTTTGCAAAGTAAGTTGTAATTCTCTATATGGAGATGGATCAAAACAAAATAGCAAATCGACATACTATTGTTACACCTGGTTTTGCCTAGGTAATTTTATTGTTTCGTCATCCAAACTTATACTTTTTAAGTTACCTAAATAAGTAGGTAGGTTGGTAGTAGCAGTAGTAAAGTAACGTAGTTATATCTGAATTCTGGATTTGAAGACATCAAGATTTACTGAATCGATGTGATATGCTTTATAGGTCAAAAGTATTAAAATTAATTACTGGTAGATTATTTGCAGACATATGACATTCCCCAATCCGTACTGATAAACAAATCACCTTCTTTTTCTTGACACAATCGGGTAAAAAATATTTAAGTAAGCTAAACTAGTTGTAATCATAAAAAGATACGTACAGAAGGTCAGCTCCAAACAAAGAGCGATAATGGACCTCATAGACACTCACAACAATCTCTAATCAAGTCGGTTGAATCGCGAACGTCAGTCATATCTACCAATAGCAAAACGCGAGCGAGTTTCAGCGCTTCACGTCTATGGGTGCACTAATTATCGTTCACTGTAGGCAGTTAGCCTTCTGTACTTATTTTTTTTGTATTGGATCAGCATAGTATTACAATATTGAAGACAACTGACACAGCATTTTGGCAACATGTGCGCTTTTCCATATTTGGGATAATATGACGTCGATTTATCACTATTTAAGAGTCTAGCAGCTGAAGTTCAACCGCAAAACACTTCTTCAAGAGCTAGCGGTATCATCGATATAGGAGCTTATCAACATAAGCAGTACCTACAAGCTTTAGCAGATCCTCTTATAAGATAAGATAAGATAAGATAAGATAAGATCTGTGTACATACATTCATTTTATTATTCAATCATTCTAATATTCAAACATACTACTATTCAATCTTTCTAATATTCAATCATACTACTATTCAATCATTCTAATAATCAATCATACTACTATTCGATCATTCTAGTATTCAATCATACTACTGTTCAATCATTTTAATATTCAATCATACCACTATTCGGTAATTCTAATATTCATCAAATGAGTAATATAATAAGTAAATCTTAATAGATAAAGCAATAAAGTGATATTTAAATTATTATCTTAACTAATGAAAAATTCTTTATTTTCAGGTCCAAGCAAATGGCTGACCAGTTGTTCCCGTCTTCAAATCAATCGGTAGTTGATGCTCCTGTCAAGACCAGCAAAAAGAAAGCGAAAGATTGAAGATAAGGCATCGGGCAGCCAGCCTAACACTAGTAAGAAGGCTTCTAAGTCGAGAGCTACGGTACGAGATCTCTTCGGGACGGATAGCGACGATGACGAACTGGATCGCAACACCGCCGCCGGTAAAAAAACAGCACCTATCTACTCCTACGTGACACGCAGATTAGCCAATGGTTTCTCACGTCAGATTGACGAAGAGAAAACTGGGAATTAATATGTTGAGTTAAAAATTTATAATAGTGAGGAAATCGACAGGGTTCCGCCAGTCGATCGATGGCGGCACTCCGTCATAACTATTAAAAATAAAAACCAATTCAGGCACTGTGCCCTGGAAGCATTTAAATGCATTTATAAAGGAGACGAGGAAAGAATTTAAAAATTGTACACCCATTTTTATAAGCTCATACCAGTAGAATAAAATGGTTTTTGTAAAACTTTATAATCGTATTTAATCTAATAACTTGCTATTAATCACTGTATACTCTTTAAACTATATCTAGTAATTAGCCTAAAACACAAATGTATTTTAAATGTAGTTTTATTTAATAAAATATATTTTATATTAAGCATATTTTTTTTTTCAGTTGAATCACCCTCTACTGGTTCACCATCAAGTTATATTTATTGTGATAAATGTAAAATTGAGATACCAAAACATGATAGATAGATACAAACAGCTGTGTTTTAAATAAAATCTTTTTGGATTTGATTTTTTAAAACGTTGAAACGTCAAAATAGCGGCCTGTTAGAGCGGCCAGCAAAGCTTTGCCGGCCGCTCCATGAAACAGAACGGCAAGGTCGACTTTGCTCAAACAAGGTTGTCAAAATAATGACCACACATTACATGCATTTTTGAGTAAAATTTATTAAATTGACTAAAACAAATCAAGATTTTCTTAAATCCTTAGGTTTCAAAATATGAATATTCTACAGATTAATGAATTACCACATTTCGATACTTCGATTGAAAGTTATGAAGTCTATTCTTACAATCCCTACAATAACAGCTTCAGAGAAAACGATGAAATCAGAATTCCCATACACCAACAAGACATATACGTGTTACCATCAGCCAGTTCAATTTACGTCGAGGGCCAAGCAAAATTCTTCGACAAAGATGGAAAACCAATTAAGAAAATATTACATTAAGTAACAACCCCGTTATGTTTTTGTTTCAAGATATCAGATACGAAATAAATGGTATTGAAGTAGATCGCATTAAAAATTCTGGTATAACATCAACAATAAAGTCATACGTATCAATGAATGATGGAGAAAATAAAGTTGCTGCCTTGTGGGGGTGGAACATAGACGGATTTAAAAATGATGGTAATTTTAGTGCTATTGTGCCTCTCAATAAGATTTTAGGATTTGCGGAAGATTACAATAAAATTGTGATAAATTGTAAACATGAACTTATTCTGAATAGAAGTAACTCTAACTTAAACAGCATTATAGCGACTGATGATGTCATGCATTTTCAAATAGATATACAAAGATTACAATGGCGTGTACCACATATAAAAGTGTCAGACCGCGAAAGACTGACGCTTCTAAAGCACTTGGAAAGAGATAAACCTATTCAGATAGCATTTCGAAATTGGGATTTATAATTATGAGTATCCTTTGCTCTCTAAAACTACAAAACATTCTTGGTCAGTTAAGACTGCATCACAATTAGAGAAACCTCGATATGTAATTTTATGCTTGCAAACCAACAGAAAAAATAATAAAGCTAATGATAGTTCCCTTTTTTATCACTGTGGGGTTACCAACGTAACACTTTTTTTTAATTCACAGTATTATCCTTACGAGCCTCTAAACTTAAATTTCGCCGAGAGCAAATACAATGTATTAAATGAAATTTATGTGAAATTTCGTCAGTCGTATTACAACTGTCCTGCAGACCCCTTGCTTGATTTGACCGGTTTCAAGGAGAAGGCCCCTCTCTTTATCATAGACTTTTCAAAACAAAACGATTGTTTGAAAACAGGCCCCGTAGATGTGCGGTTGGAAATTGAATGTTCTGCACCAATACCAGATAACACAACTGGATATTGTTTAATTATTATCGATCGACTTTTGGAATATAAACCTTTGAGTAACATTGTGCGCAGATTATCATGAATGCCATTGTAGATGTTCAAGGTTTTAAAACAGAAACAAATGAATTTATCATCAAAGAAATTGCTGTATTTAGTAATCAAAAAATGCAGGTGTTTTTAATTAAGCCACCATTTCCATTTTACGATTTGACAACACCAGAAAAACAGCAAGTCAGATGGATTGAACGTAATAGAAGGATATATTGGAGTGAAGGATTTGTGTCTTACTCAAATCATCAGAATTTGATTGTAGATATTGTAAGAGATAAAAGTGTTTACACCAAAGGTTTAGAAAAAGTGTTATGGTTAAAAAATATTTTGAATAATAATAATATAAATAATTTAGAAGATGAAGGTTGTCCTAATTTATTAAGCTTGTACAATAAATATGAACATTATCATGATGTGTTTAGTTGTATTTATCATGATACAATATGTGCTTTAAAAAATGTAATATGTTTAAATAAATGGTGTATAGATAATAATATTTTTTTTAATAAATATTTTCTTGTTTAATTTTTCCTAATTGGGTAATATTTATCAGTTTCCTATTCTATCAATCCCTCCAATTTGATAAGTTATAAGTTGCTGACAACAGCTGTGCGATGTCATTATACTTTTATAATTATCTATAACAAGAGCTAGGAAGTGAGTAAACAGAACATGACTCAAAATAATTACAACCCTCGATATGACATGTATAATGCATATAAAATGCGAGAATTTTCATTTAGTTATTATTGGGCAACGGCTGATTCAAGGAGAAGATTGGTAACGGAAATGGCTGATGCTGGATTTTTTTATTGTGGAGATGGTGTAAATGATAAAGCAGCTTGTTTCTCATGTGGAGGTGTTATAGAAGATTGGGAGATTTATTCTTAAAATTGGGTGTACTATTCGAATGTAATGAATGATTGTTGAAATTGGGTGTTTCTGGATCTCATCTGATCCAGAAACACCAATTTCAAACTTAAACTGCTGAAGGAGCGCTTCTTTGGCCGCGTGAAAAAGGTATTAGAGCTGAAATTTGGTACACACGTTTGTTTCTCGTGACTTTGCATTTTTTATTACAAAACCATGTTTTATATAATATTTTTATTTAGATACTATAGCTTGTTTTTTTCTTACTCTTTTTGTCAGACTTACGTCAAGATCAAGTTACATAATGTAGTCTTGTTTATCTACACGGGTTGTTTTAATAACAAATATAAAGGTATTAATATCTAGGATAAATGACAAGCAACCGACCAACTTCCAGTATAGTCAGCTCCTTCCAGAACCAGCACATGGGCATATGAGGTAAGAAGCCAGTCGTCAGGGTCATCAGATAAGGCAGCTTCTTCTTCGAGAGGTAACGCGTCGGCATCCATAGCATGACATACGCAAACACGGATAGGGTGGTTGCGTGTTGAGCTGTAGGAGACAAGAAATAGATGTGGAATTGAACTTTGATGGTACTGTGAAGACTCTGCTTCACTAGAAGGCAACCTACTTGCCTATAAAAACACTGGCAGTAAATATTACTTGAAAGGCGAATGAATTTCGAACAGAAAATAAATGAAGATGTTTTTTTGTTAAGCTTGTATGTCGGAAGTTTTTTGGTGCTTATAGCACAGGAATCCTCCTAGTTTAAGCCCAGTTGCACATATTTTTTATCTTGCCCCTAACTTAATGATTCTAATTTAAAGTACAATAATTGTAATTAGGTTTAAGTCTTGAACAAATAAATATTGTTTATTGTTTTATTGGATAGAAGCCGCCTAAAGGCAGGCATATTGTGGCATTCTTGCTAAATATATCGAATGTAAAAGTAATTTATGTGTTTAAATATAGCGCTCTCTGGCTACGCCTTCTATATTACCTACTTAAGATAAGAAAAATAAAAATGTTAAAATAAGGTCTTGCCCTAAGTTTGCCGTAAGTTATTTCTGCATAGAATTAGATCCTTATTATCAACACTACCGGATGGTGTAACAATACAGTGTTTTTTTTTTCGAAATCAGCGGGTTCGATTGCTGGCTAGGAATATTGATTTATCAAATAAAACAGTTTTAGTTTTTACCAAAATCGGCCCCATGAATCCTTTGAGTGTTTTTTTGCTATTCCTCATAGCTTCTAATTTGGTCCACGCTTGGAAAGCTCACCCTATATAAGGAAGTTGTATAGGTGGTACACCTATAATCCACCCAAATTTCATCAGTTATGTTAAGTCCCATCGGCATAGGAGGCGAAGATATTGGAACCAATCAGGTACAACTCCAGGCTGCTACTGAGATATTTTGGTTAGACAAATACAAAAATACTTTGTGTGACCTGGGCATCATTGTATCTCATGCTCCACAGTAGCGCTTGCGATCTCTGCACCAACGAGGCAATATTTATATTTTAAAAACAACCAATATGAATACTCACTCCCTGCCGCAATGTAACTGCATACGAAAGCCAAGGTGACTATGGTGTTGAAGTACAGAAGCAGCATCAGGAATAGCCAGAAGCCGTTAGTTTTGTAGATCAGGGGGTCAGAGGTGATGGTGAAGAGTATGGCGCCTCCGATGGCGAAGATCAGCCCGCAGGGCAGCAAGTTCAGGTAATGAGAGAGCCCCAGCGTGTTGATGGATACGCCTACCATTTTCATTAGTTCCTGTGAAAGAGATTTACATAAATATGTCACGCCTATAATCCCCGAAGGGTTAGCAGAAGCGCACCTATAATAATACACATTTCGCCAGTTATGTTAAAGTCCTATGTAATAGGGGCAAGCCATCAATCGGACACAAATCTAAACTCCGCGCAGCTATAAAGAGTGGCCAAACCGACATACTATTCATACAAATGCTTGTACGTGATTATGCCGTTGTAACACATCTGTCTTAGAATTTTTTGAACTAATAGGTATAACTATATTTAGGTTTCTATCAAAGCAAAAATAGAATGAAAAAAAAAAAACAATTCTTACACTGAATTTTTTTTTTTTTATTCTGTTTGCCTCCAAAAATCTGCTGTTTTGCACAAATTTTACCTAAGCTTTGGCCGTTCATAATTTACTTATCAGCATTTCTAAAGATTTCGTCCTGAAAAGAGATTTGGGTTTCGAATAATTCTGACAGATGGCACCTTGACATAACACTAAGCTCTCGTTTTCGGCGCGAAGGACAACCCTGAATTTGTGATAAAACTTAAGGAGAAATACAGTGAGAGTGACCGATTGTTCGTGTAGATCCAAGTGTACGTCCACCGCCCACAATGATCAAGTATTTTTGTATTAAAATATTCTTTTATCAAGTATACACGTATTACCAAAGTTTTCCGGGTTTTATTTACATAAAATAGGACTGGCAAATGTCTCAAAACCAGACAATGAAGAATAGCGAAATCACTCAAAAAAGACACAAGGCCGATTTTGATGAAAACTAAAACGGTTACATTGAATATTTCACTATCCTGTATATCGACAACCAGTTTTGAATTGAAACCGTGGGAAACAGCTAGTAGTTAATACTTCAAAAGGAAAATCCCTTAAACAGTGCAAAATAACTTTCCAACAAATATACAAAATGTATTTTTTTTTTTTAGCGTAGTAGCACTCACCGAGTATTCGCTAGTATTTTTAATAAAATAATTTTCAATCAAAAAATTTTTGAACATCAGAATCAAGCAGTCAGAGGACTGCTTGATTTGCTGTTTGTATGTTTGTTTTCGGAAATCGGAATCTATTCGTTATTCAAAGTCAAAGTCAAATATATTCATTCAACTTTGCCAATAAACGGCACTTTTGAACGTCAAATATATTAAAATTAACAAGTAATAAAAATTGATTCTACCGTGCATCCGGATTCGGGTTTTATGTATTTTTGAAAAACAATATATCACGGGAATTTAACGCGATGATTTCGATTGTTTATTTACCTATTACGCCCGACGTTTTGGCCGTGTTGCAACGACCGTGGTCCCAGGTAGACTAAACCAATTTTTAGTATCAATATTTTTCGTTATGGACACAGACTTCCAAAAAGAAAGTTATTTTTCACTTTGTAGTGTTTTCATTTGGAAGTTGGTAGAATATTTTGTAAAAGTATTTTTATATTTCACTTTTTGGTTGTACCTAATAGGTAACTTGCCTGTAGTAAGGTACACAAAGGACATCAGATGGGTTTGTAGGGCAGACCAACATAGATAATTTATGTGCGTTAAATCAAAAAGTGTATTAATTCGCCTATTTATTAGTATTTGCTTCACAATATATATGATGCCAAGAATATGAAGCATAAATTTAACTAGGTAACTAGCTGGTCGCGTGGCATTAGTGTATAAGCAATCGTCTGGTAAAATAAAGGTCTTAGCATCGAATCTCACCAACGCGTTAACTTTTTGTATTATTAAAAACCACTTTTTTCTATTTCGTAAAAAAAAATAATTGTAATTTACCAAATTAGAATATTATTGGAGAAAAATATGTTGAAGTACATTTTTTTTTTTTTTTTATAAAAAATTAACAATATTTATTGACTGGCACCTGCCTGCTGGTTCCCGAAGGTATACCACCAGAAAGCCATCCTCTAACCCTTCAGTTAGTTTCTATAAACACATTATCACAAGCAAATGGTGTTTATGTACTAGAACTACATAAACGCTATCTAATTCTAATGCTAAGACAGAAATCTAGGTTACCTAGAAGCCCCAGATCGCTCATAATGAATGATCTAATCACATACTTGAGGGAAATGTTTGTATATTAGAATAGAATACAATAGAATATACTTTATTGTACACCAAAAAATGAAGTTACACATCTCTTTCACAATAATACTTATTTCTACGGGTACAAAGGCAGCCTTATCGCTGACAGCGATATCTACCAGACAACCTTTCCAGGTATATTCACCGTTCCAGGGGAGACTATGTTATCCCTGGCTATGTACCGCTGTTATGTACTGTTTTTCAGTCATAGCCTTAGGGTATCTAAGTTAGAACACCTAGATTGTGTTTCCAGGGAATTCCACTCTTTTGCTGTGCGCATAATAAAAGTGTTCCCGAAACATTTGGTGCGTATGGATGAGATGTCCACCATGTATCAATGACGCATCTTCGTACGTCTTGTAGTCTGATGATGAAACTGGCTAGGAGGAATCAGTGCATGCAATTCCAACGCACACTCCCCGAAATGTAACCGATAAAAATCCGACAGACTGGCAACTCGGCGCCGATGATCAAGGCTCTGGAGCCTAGACTCGACCAGTATCTTATTGCCGATAAGCATCTTGGCCCATTTCTCGATCGACTCGCGTGCATCCAACTGGTATTTAGCAGATCTATCCCAGAAATGAGAACAGTACTCTATGCATAATCTAACTTGCGCTTGGTACAAGTTAAGCAACTGCTCTGGGGTGAAGTACCGTCTCACCTTCGCAAGAATCCCCAACTTTTTGGTAGCCAGCTGAGCTTTTGCCTCTATGAATGGACCAAAATTGAGGGACCATGTCAACGTAACGCCAAGAAGCTCAAGTCGGTCCGTTATCGGCACGGTCACACCTCGGAAAGAAGGAGCCGGGTGGAACTGGCTCCCCATCGGGATGTTACTGTAACAGTAACACCAATTGGGTGGAAAGATACCGTTGCTAAATCAGCCGCCTCACTAAGGTACTCTGTGAGCCTGGTTGTCTCCTGATCTCCGTTGTGCGAACGGTAGACACAAGCGTAGATAATTTTATCCTGGCCTGTGTCCACCAAAGCCCACAGCACAGGAAACCTAGATCCCAAAAGGTTTTGGAGACGCCGATAGCAGATGTCGTCTCGGGCGTACATGCATACACCAGCGCGAAGCTTAAAATTGTGCTCCGGGGAGAACCGGCTTATCAGTCTCGAGATAATTTCTTATTTATTTATTTAACCATTTATGCACACACACATATACAGATAAGAAGGAGGAACAGAAAAATAGGTACATAGGTGACGCTTATTTCTAATGAAATCTCTTCCAGCATACCTGCGAATGGAAAGATGAAAAAAAGAGATGTAGACATCGTGTGTAGAAGGGAAAAATAAACACATAACGCAATTCAGAGCTAATAATAATCATTAGATACATTTAAAATATTCTGTCCTATATATAAATACAAATAAAATAAATATTATAACAATAACTACCTACCTACAATATATAAAAAAGGTAATAATAATACAGAACTATATGCAACTATGATGGAATGGAAAGGTAGTGTCTTTTCACTCCTCTCTTAAAAATTGTAAGAGTTTGGCAGTCCCTTACGTCAGGCGGAAGTGAGTTCCACAAACGCACGGCGTTCACAGTGAAGGAGAAGGAGTAGAAGTCGGTAGTGTGGGAAGGGATATTAAGGCGATTTTTAAGATGCTTCCTGCAAAGTGCATCGGAAGGACGGGAGTAGGAGAAGCGTTCTCGGAGGTAGGAAGGCGTCTTAGGGTTATGAAGAATGTTAAATAAAAGACACAATATCAGAGAGTTCCTGCGAAGTCGAATAGGGAGCCACTTGAGTAACTTGCGAAATTCTGAAACATGATCATACTTTTTAAGGTTGAAAACAAAACGAATACATAAATTTTGTAAACGCTCAAGTTTATTTAAAAGCTCCTCAGTGGCATCCAAATAACAGGCGTCGGCGTAGTCGATGATGGGCTGAATGAGAGTTTGAGCTAGGGAAATTTTGGTTTTCAAGGGCAAAAAGCTCTGGAGGCATTTCAGCGAGTGGAACGTATAGTGCACTTTGCGACTGACCTCACCGACATGGGCTGTCCACGACAAATAGGAGTCTATGATTACCCCCAGGTTTTTAGCTATCTTGGTGTTTCCAATCTGAACTCCATTCAACCAGAGTGGAGACAGCGACGCAACATCAAGCCTGTTCCGCAATTGCCTACCGCCGATAACCATGGCCTGAGACTTCTTAGGGTTGATTAGCAGCGCAAAGGACCGCGACCACTCCTCAATCAACTTCAGGTCACTGTTTACGGTGGACATGGTGGCTTCCGCATCATGATTAGAAAAATTATGGTAAAGCTGCAGGTCATCAGCGTAGTGATGGAAGTCACAGGAGATGACTCTAGTAATAGAGTTAATAAAAATTGAAAAGAGAAGATGAGAGAGTATACCACCCAGGGGCGCACCCGCAGTAAGAGAGCACCAATCAGAAGAACTCTCATCAAGGCGTACCCGCTGCGAGCGGCCTCTGAGATAGGAGTTGAACCAATCAATAGTGGAAGAGGAGAAATTAAAAGATTTAAGGATCCCAAGAAGGATATCGAAGTCAACAGAGTTGAAGGCACTGCTGAAGTCAAGAAACACAAGTATCGTGACGTTTTTGTGGTCCATGGCCCAGCTGATGTCATCAGTCACCTTCAAAAGAGCCGTGACAGTACTGTGACCAGGGCGGAAACCAGATTGAAAAGGACTAAGAAGATCATTACTAGATAGAAACAGAGAAAGTTGCTGATGAACAATGTGCTCAAGAACTTTGGAAAGATAAGGAAGGATGGAAATAGGTCTGAAATCGGTTAGAGTGACTGGGTTAGGGATTTTGGGTAACGGAATAATATGTGCTAGCTTCCAAGCATCGGGAACAGTGCAAGAAAACAAGGAGTAGTTAAAGATGTGGGTTAAAACGGGCAGTAATGAGGAGAGGATAGGAGATACCATTATTGAGCATAAATCGTCATTGCCAACTGCAGAGGAGGAGATAGCACAAATCGATTGTTTTACATCATTTTCACTCACATGACTGAAGCCAAAAAACGAACACCGCGGCACTGGCAAGGCGGAGAGTTTACTTAAAGTAGCTGATTTGACGTGAAGATCTAAAGTGACGGGTGGAAGTGAGAAATGTTTGTTTAGAGCACCCACGTCAGCGACATTACTAGCAACAACAGGGGACTTACCAATGCCGACAGTTTTCAGAAGCTATATAGCGTCTCTTTGCATCTCTACACATACGACTACAGTGATTACGCATCTCACGATACGAACTCATGTTGCGCTCGGAGGGACGACGCTTTAACCTTCTTTTGGCTCGATCCCTTCTTGCCATCGCATCCTTAATGGCAGTGGTGAGCCAGGGAGCCGGAACATACTTTACTTTGACTCGATGAAAAGGAGCATGACGATCGTATAGGCTGAGTAACTTAAAGTTGAAAATATGAACCATATCGTTGATACTGGAGCTCTCGAAAACATCCGTCCAGTCGATGCCATCCGCATCATGCAGCAATGCCTCCAGATCCATGCCCTTGTAGTTCCGAAGGAAAATATATGACGGCTTGAGCTTAGGAGGACGAATCTTGTAAGACATGAAAATTAAGTCGTGGTATGAAAAACAAGCACTGAGCTGGCCATGAACAGATACATTATTAGCTTTAGAGACAATAATTAGGTCCAAAAGAGAAGCGGTACAATTAGGGAAATTATGAGTGGCGGAGAGAGGTAAAATACCGAGGTTAAAAGAAGATAAGAGAGTTTGAAGTTTGTGAGTACGAGAGTTATTTTTAAGAAGACAAGTGTTAAAATCACCCATCAAGACTACGTGGTCGTAAGTAGGACAGAAATCGTTTAAAAGCGATTCAAAAGAATTAAAGTAATCAATACTGAGGTTAGGAATATATAACACTCCAAGAAGCATTTTAACGTGATGTAAGGAGATTTCTAAAAACAGATGCTCTGCTGACCCCGAGTAGGACGACGGTGAAGTACTGATTACCTTATAGGGAATATCAGCACGCAGGTAAATGGCAACACCACCACCGCCCTTCCCCGTTCTATCGTTACGAATAAGAATATAAACAGGGAGGGCATAGTGAACAGATAAAAGTGAAGGTTTCATGAAGGACTCAGAGATCAGCAAAGCATGTGTGCACAGTTAATGGAAGCCAGAAGATCAGAGTAATGGCTAGGAACACTCTGGGCATTGATGTGAGCTATGTTGAGGTTATTGGGATAGGGAGAAAATAAGGAAGAAATCTGATCACCAAGAGTCAGAGGAGAGGCAGAATCACTCGCGGCACTAAGGAAGCTGCTAGAAGAGGAAAAACATGAAAAAAAATCAACATCAAAACCATCATCGATCATAGTTTGCAAATATTATAAACTAAATAAATATTTCTTAAATAATAATACATAAAAAAACAATTAAATGCGTACAGGTGGTTTTCTTGGTTAACCAAGAAAACCACCAACCAAACGCTGTACGCTGTAGTTGGAAGAGATTTGAACAAATATTAAACCTTAAAGGTGACAAAGTAAAAATAAAAATTATCAGTCGAGAGTATCAATTATTACAACAGCCGAGTACAGGCTAACACAAACGCACAGCAGTGTAACGAAACGTCTAATCTTTCAATAGATATGAAATTGACAGACGTCAAAAGTCATCATGACTTAATGACCATTGACATTGTCATGTAGTAACTTGTCCACTACTTGCTGTTCGTGCAATCTAGCTATCTCTTGAGCAAATTATTGCTGTTGTGCGATTTGAACGATTATTTTCTCAGCTTTTTGAAGAAAATTCGCCTCTCTTATTTGTGTTCGGACTTCTGGCGCTCTATGTGACAGTGGTTTAGGTGCTGCAGTCGCTGTCATCTTTTTCCTTCGCCAGTCCGCGTCGTCCTCTGTGTTTTTCTTCGTTATCTTATAGAACTATTTCTCTGTCTTTTGTTAACAGAGATGTATGAAACGTCGGACGCCAGCAGTTGCACTTAATCCGCTGCCATCTCGAGAAATTAGGTATAGCTTCTATGAGCTTCGAAATTTTCTTTTCTTTTTCTATGATAGTGAGAGTTCTTTCTTCGCCTGTCTTTTCTGGGATTGGAGGCTTATCTGATGGCCATGAAGGGTTTTCATACAAGAAAATGGGGCCACAGTACCACTCGTGCTTTGAGTCAATCTTCTGTGGGACGTCACGAGTTGCTATGTCAGCGATGTTTAATTTTGTTGGAATCCATCGCCAATCCACCACTTTGCCGCCTTCCTCTATGGCAGCTATGCGATGAGTTACGAAAGCTTTGAATATTCGTGCTCTCTTTCTTATCCAGGACAGGACGGTTTTGCTGTCTGTCCAGTATGAGACCGACCACGGGTTACTGTCGTGGTCACGTATCACCGCTGCCTGCAGCTACTCTCGCCTTGACCATGACTTGTGTGCCTTCTGCTGTAGTGGCTCGCCAATACACAGCTACTGTGTATGCCATCTCGCTTGCATCGGTAATTACATGTATTTGTATTTCTGTGGCATCGCTATAACCAGGGTATCATCTTGGTATACTGATGGCCTTGAGCTGCCGCAGGTGCTCTATCCAGCTTCGCCACTGGGTCGCTAAGTCTTCATCTAAAGTCTAGTCCCAATCGACACCTTGCCTCCAATCCTTTTGTAATATTTGTTTGGCTCGAATCGTAACAGGTGAGTCGAGTCCCAGCGGGTCATATAGTAACATGACGATCTTGAGCGCCTCCCTTTCTTTTGGTTGGGGCCTCTTTCTCTAATATTCTTTGCGGCAGTCTTGCAAGCGATAGGTTGAAACCTAGCGTGTTTTTCCTAGGTCTCCAAATCAGGCCGACTATCTTCTCTTTGCCTGCTGTGTCGCCGATATTCACAACCTCAGTGCAGGTTTGTGACGGATTTATGTTCTCTATGAGACGCGAACTATTTGATACCCATTTTCTTAGGTCATATTTCGCCTGTAGGCGACGCCTGCCGACTTCTGCCGCTTCTTCGACTGTTCTGTAGCTGTCCAGGTAATCGTCCATATAATGGTTCTCTACTATAGCGTTCACTGCTACTAGATGCCTACTTTTCTATGTGCTTTTCTATGTTTTTTACTTTTCTATGTGCCTACTTGCGTCTCAATTTTTCGCAAATATGGCGGTTCACGGTGAGCTGGCCGCGCCAAATACGGTGGACTATCGGGCATTTCTATGTTTTCATCTCCCGTTTCCTAACTGTCTTATGTGACGGTTCAGGATCTCTTTTGCCTTCTTCTGAGGATCAGAAGCTGGTAGTTGTGGATTGATAGCCAGCGACTCGATAGCGAAGAATTCACGGAGCTGCTCGTTCAGATCCGCATCTTGCTTGGCGTCAACGGACTTACATCCGTTGACATAGTGCACCTGCTGTCCCAGTATTCTGGTGTGCGCGCCATGTTATATCCAGCCCATCATTGTTAACGAAGCAATGGGTTGTCTTGGTCGTCTGCGGATCGCGCTGGCCAATAACAGGTGCCAGTTATCTTAGCCGACAAGTATCTTTGGCACGCAAGTGGGATATGTGAGCTGCGACGTGAAGTCTCGAAGGTGCCTACAGCGTGCTACATCTTTTTGACTGGCTGCCTGTTGAGACAGGTTGAGCTACGGAATGGTGCGCGCCTTGAAGGGCACCCTATTTTTCAGCTGGCTGGTGAGAGCGACGTTATTCGTCTCAATGAGGGAGTGTCGATCATGGTGTCACCAATGGCACCGATCTTTGGAGGGTCAATAGACTTCACTGACACCATGGACACAAAACTGGCTACAAGTCTGGAAGATCTAGAGCAGCTGTTTCATTCACGGATGGCAGAATATGAAACCAAGCTTAAGACTGCATCCACTGAAACTCGGCCAACACCCGAGTTAACGGCACTATCAAGTGAGTTCACTGATTTCAAATCATTCGTATGGCAGGCTCTCTCCAAATTAAAAAGCCAAATTGAGATGTTGTCTATAGGATTCGACAGGCATGAGACCTTTATGCGGAGGAAGGTTCTCCTGTTTCATGGTGTCACTGAGAATCCTGGTGAAAAGCTGCATGAGGTGGTTCACGGGGTATTATCCACCCAAATGAACTTACCGGAGATTGGGAAAGATAAGATTCATGTCTGCCATAGATTGGGTTCTGCACGGGGCAAAGCTCGGCCTATTCTAGTCAGGATGTACAACACTGAGCACCGTCACATAGTCTGGGAGAGCAAGAAGTCCCTAAAAGTTACAGGTATCACTATCACAGAATTCCTGACGCACACTAGACATCGCACCTTCATGGAAGCGCGCAAGCATTTTGGGATGCAGAGTTGCTGGTCGGTGGAGGGGCGGATAGTGATCATCACACCCGACACCAAGCGCCACAAGATTGAGACACCGGGTGAACTTCAAGCTCTTGTGTCGAGGTTCCCCAAGGCATCTAGCGGCCCTCGTAATGCTGCACAGACTGTGGAACATTCTTCTCCAAAGAATGTGAGCACCACTGAGACTACTGCTACACCCTCAAGAGGCCAAAGGAAGGCGCGCCGGCGTGATTAATGTTGTTTTTGTTGTGTCCGTTCGCTAAGCTACCTACTCCTTAATTATGCCGGAGTATACGGTCACTTTAACTTGTTTCTGTGCCGGTACTTTAAACTTTTGATATTTTATGTATCACCCTCATTTTGCTATTCCTGAATATGATGTCGGTAATATCATTTTAGTAAAATTATATTTTTGTTTACAAGTCATTCAACCGACTGTCGGTGTCAATTTGACAGTAAAGCTACTGTCGGATTGACAGTGACAGTACAGACGTGAATCGTTGCCTGAATGTGTTTCATTTTACGCAGTTTTTGTTTTTTTTTTGTGTCTTGTTTTGGTTGATGACTTACATAAATTATCCAACTCACTGGTGAGTTAGGGTGGTTTTTTTTTTACAGCAATCAGCCTATAAGTTTAGTTTTTAATTAGTTTTATAATTGTATTCTTTTCTTCATATTATATATTTATTTTATTGTAATTATCTATGGATGTTCCAGTCAACCTTGCTGACAGTTTTTTCTCTTGTTCTTCTTCGACTTGTAGTTTTGATAGTGCGGTAAGTGACTCTCCGCTTTGTACTTTGCATGACAACATCTCTACTATATTTTCTAACTATCCTAAAAATTTCCACGTAGCCCACATTAATGCTCAGAGTGTTCCTGGTCACCACTCCGATCTTCTGGCATCCTTTAGCAGTGCTCACCTTGATGCACTTCTAATATCTGAAACTTTTCTTAAGCCTTCTCTCCTTTCTACGCACTATAAACTTCCTGGCTTTGTTCTGGTCCGAAATGACAATACTGGCAAGGGTGGTGGCGGTGTCGCGATTTACCTACGTGCTGACATACCGCACCAAATTGTTAGTGCGTCTCCATCTCAATACTCTGGGTCGGCTGAATTCTTGTTCCTTGAGATCACCTTACACCATGCTAAAATATTACTTGCAGTATTTTACTCCCCTAATCTCCACATCAACTATTTTGACACTTTAGAATCGTCACTGAATAATTTTTGCCCATCGTATGAGCATGTTGTTATAATGGGTGATTTCAATACATGCTTAATAAAAAATGATTCTCGCTCACTTAAACTCCGTTCCCTCTTATCTTCTTTTAATTTGGAAATTCTACCTCTTTCTGCGACCCATAACTTTCCAAACTGCACGCCTTCTCTTCTTGACCTAATGATTGTTTCTTCGCCTCACAATGTTGCTGAATTTGGGCAGCTCACTGCAACCTTTTCTTACCATGACCTTATCTATCTTTCTTATCGTATTCGGCCTCCTAAACACAAACCCCACCTCTGTTATTTACGCAATTATAATGGGATGGATTTGGTAGCGTTGAAGCGTGACGCCGATGATATCGACTGGTCTTTCGTCTTCGATAGTGACTGCGTCGATGAAAAAGTAAATTGCTTCAATGCCAAACTATTGACACTTTATGATAAGCATGCACCGCGTCGGCGAATTAAAATTAAGTATAGTCCTGCTCCGTGGATCACTCCTCAAATTAAAGACGCTATTGCTCGTAAAGATAAGGCGAAGGGCAGGTACAGGCGTAGACCCACGGATCAGAATCTTGCTAACTTCAAAAATCAACGTAATCACTGCAATCGTCTGTGTCGAGATGCTAAGAGACGCTATTTCCACGAATCTCTAGTCGATCGCAAGTCCTCTGACGTCTGGAGATTCCTCAAGTCTGTCGGTATCGGCAAAGCTCCCACTAGTGCCTGTAAAGATGTCGACTTGTCGGCTCTTAATAGGCACTTTTCGCTTCCACCTGTCTATCTGGATCCTAGTGTGAAGACATCCACTTTGACTGAACTCTCTGAATTGCCGTTGCCGATTTGCCCTCCATTTAATTTAACTTCTGTGTCTGATGACGATGTCAAAAAATCTCTTCTTGCTATTTCCTCTTCTGCAGTTGGCCATGATAGTCTGTGTTCGAGAATGATAATACCCATTCTCCCACAACTCCTTCCCGTTCTCACTCATATTGTCAATTATTCATTATTCTCTGGCACATTTCCTTCAGCCTGGAAACAGGCACACATAATACCACTACCCAAAATATCCAATCCAACTTCTCTATCTCACTTCAGACCCATTTCCATACTACCATTCCTCTCTAAAGTTCTCGAGCACATCGTTCATGGTCAAATTTCTAGATTCCTTTCGTCTCATGATCTTATCTGTCCTTTCCAATCTGGCTTCCGTAGAGGTCACAGTACTGTGACTGCACTTCTGGAGGTCACTGACGACATCCGTTGGGCTATGGATAATAAATCTCTAACCGTGTTAGTCCTACTTGACTTCAGTTGTGCATTCAATTCGGTGGATTTTGATATTCTACTTGGGGTCCTACAATCTATTAACTTCTCGCCCTCTGCATTAGCCTGGTTTGACTCATATCTTCGGGGTCGCTCTCAGTGTGTTCGCCTTGATGAGATATTCTCTGATTGGTGTGATCTCACTGCTGGTGTACCTCAGGGTGGCGTTCTCTCTCCTCTTCTTTTCTCTATCTTCATAAACACTGTTACCAAGGTTATTACTTCCAACTTCCATCTTTATGCAGACGATTTGCAGCTCTATAGACATTTCTTGCTTGCGGACGTAGACGTAGCGATCAGTGACATGAATCGTGACCTGGAGAGAATTAGTGAATGGGCTAAGTCTTATGGCTTACAGATTAATCCTTCCAAATCACAGGCCATGATTATAGGTAGTCGATGTTATCGCGCTGCGCTTGACATTTCTACTTTGACACCATTGTCCCTTAACGGCTCGACAATTGCTTACACTGAAACGGCTAAGAATCTCGGTGTCTTAATTGACAGCAACCTTTCTTGGCGAGCGCAAGTAAATGAAGTTAGTCGTAAGGTGCATTTTTCTTTTCACACTTTAAAAACTCTTCAAAGTTTCCTACCCTTCAAAACTAAAATTTATGTAGCTCAAACTTTAATTCAGCCGATTATAGATTACGCCGATGCCTGCTACCTGGATGCCACTGAGGAGCTCTTAAATAAGCTTGAGCGCTTGCAAAATTTGTGCATCCGTTTTGTCTTTGGTCTGAGGAAATACGATCATGTCTCTCAGTTCCGCAAAGATCTCAAGTGGCTCCCTATCCGTCTTCGCAGGAACACTCGAATATTATGTCTTCTGTACAACATCCTTTTTAACCCTGCATACCCTGGCTACCTGCGCGATCGTTTTTCTTTTACTCGCTCTGCTGATTCTCTGTGCAGATCCCACCTTAAACTACATCTCAATTTCCCATCCCATAAAACCCATTTCTATTCCCACTCCTTCTCTGTTCATGCAGTACGATTGTGGAACTCACTTCCACCTAAAATCCGTGACTCACAAAATGTATCTATATTAAAAAAACAAGTCAAAGAACATTATCTCTCCACCATCTTGTAATTTTATTTATTATGTATATGTATGTATTTTTATTTTATACATTTATTAAGTTAAGGTATATGTGTAATTTATATCTATATGATTAGTTAAGTTATTTTTGTCTATTTTAAGTTTCCTTGTTCTTTCTACACACTGTGTCTTCGTTTATCATCCAACATTCCTGTCGCAGGTCTGCTGGAAGAAATTTCTAATGAAATAAGCAGTACCTTTGTGCTCTTTTATCTGTATTATTTATTTTCTCTGTAAAGTGTTTTTGTGTGTACATAAATAAATAAATAAAACTGAGAAATTAAAATTATTTTCACAATCTAACTCGTCTGGACTAATAAAACGTTGAGATGGAATTTCCTCTAGCTCGAAAAACCTCTGCAAACTTGACTCAATGTCAATGTTGGCAAGAGCGGTAAATGAAGACGTAGTAGCTTTTGTGTCACAATGACATGAAATATCTCCCATAAGTACGTATCCAAAGCTAGTCAATATAGCGGGCGGTGCGCGAGAATATGAATCGACTTTATTTCCCAAATATATGTACGGAAACAGTTGAACACCAAGTACAATGTCTTTTTAACCGACTTATCTCCCAGTATATTTCAGGTTAAATTGGCAAGCGGTAAGTTACTTAGGTATGACATATTGTCATTTAATTCAATAAGATTCGCGGGTAGTCTATCCGTAATGCAATCAACTACTAATGCGTGAATATAATACTTATTATTAGGATTAATAAGTGATTCTATCGTAAAATAAATATAACCATGTACGGGGCGTGAGGTCATACCAACACCTTGCAACGATGAATTACGTTATTTTGTTGTAAAATTAAAATAAATACTATGTTTTTTTTTTTATATGTAGTAGGCTTGCGTTTGACCACTATCTCACCTGATGGTAAGCGATGATGTGGTCGACGGTGAAGCACGCTTGCCTAGAAGTAACCTATTTACTCTTGACTTAAAGACTCCCAGGTTGTAGCTATCGGGAAACACAGAGTCAGGCAGGGAATTCCACTCTTTTGCTGTGCGCATAATAAAAGTGCTCCCAAAACATTTTGTGCGTATGGATGGGATGTCCACCATGTATCAATGACGCATCTTCGTACGTCTTGTAGTCCGATGATGAAACTGGCTAGGAGGAATCAGTGCATGCAATTCCAACGCACACTCCCCGAAATGTAACCGATAAAAAACCGACAGGCTGGCAACTCGGCGCCGATGTTCCAGGCTCTGGAGCCTAGACTCGACCAGTATCTCATTGCCGATTAGCCTCTTGGCCTGTTTTTCGATCGACTCGAGTGCATCCAGCTGGTATTTGGCAGATCCGTCCCAGAGATGAGAACAGTACTCCATGCATGATCTAACTTGCGCTTGATACAAGTTAAGCAACTGCTCTGGGGTGAAGTACCGTCTCACCTTCGCAAGAATCCCCAACTTTTTGGCAGCCAGCTGAGCTTTTGCCTCAATGAATGGACCAAAATTGAGGGTCGATGTCAACGTAACGCCAAGAAGCTCAAGTCGGTCCGTTATCGGCACGGTCACATCTCGGCAAGAAGGAGCCGGGTGGAACTGGCTCCTTTTAGCGGAAAAAAGACACGCCTGGGTCTTAGCAGCATTGAAACTGACCAGATTGGCATCGCCCCATTCGGAGACTGCCTTTAAGGACAGATTCAAGCGCCCAAACATGGCCTCTCGCAGAGACCGGACCTGTGGCCCAGTAGCGCGCGCGTCGGAGACGTATCTCTCAGCAACAGTGCTGTCGTCCGCATACCCAAAGGTGCCGGGTTTTAGCAGATCGTTTATGTGAAGCAAGAACAATGTTGCTGAGAGCACCGATTCCTGAGGAACCCCGGCATTAATATCCAGTTGGTCAGACGAGCGGCCATCAATAACTACTCGGATGGACCGGTCCCTTAGGAAATCTGCAATCCAATCGCACAGACCACTGGGCAGACCGAATGAAGGAAGCTTACCAATAAGGCTTTCATGCCAGACCCTGTCAAAAGCCTTCGAGATGTCCAGGGGCACGGCAAGCGCTTCCCCATGCCCCTCGATGGCCTCACTCCAGATGTGAATGGCATACGCTAGAAAATCCCCAGTTGACCGATTTTGGCGGAAGCCATATTGGCGGTCACTGAGGATGTCATTAGCTTCTAGGTATGCCAGGAGTTTAGAGTTGAGTACCCGTTCCATACTCTTGCAGAGGATGGACGTAATTGAAATGGGTCTGTAGTTGGCCGGGTCAGCTCGACTGCCCTTCTTGGGCAAAGGCTGAACGTAAGCTTGCTTCCAAGCTTTCGGCACTTTTCGTGTCTCATACGAAAGGCGAAACAGGCGTGTTAGGATCGGAGACAGTTCAGACGCACAGGTTCTCAGAACAATAGCTGGAATCCCGTCGGGGCCACCAGCTTTGTTCACGTCGAGGTTGCGCAAGCGCGAAGCTTAAAATTGTGCTCCAGGGTAAACCCTGGGTATGTAAGGTACGATATGTCTGACGGACATCTGATCTGCGTCTCCGAAAGGAAAAAGAGAGCCGGCTTATCAGTCTCGAGATGATGATGGACTGCTACAAGATTGGAATGCAGTTCTCTGATATTTGTGAGGTGCACTTTGATTGGGAGGGGGTGCAGCCGCTGTTGAACTCTAGTTTGATTTTTCCTTGTCATGGATGTATAAGTGTGAAGGGTGAGGTGAGGAGAAGGAAGTGAGACGAGGTTCCACGCTGTTCCACCTACAGACACGCACTGATAGGACGCCATCATTGGGGCACTAGTCTGGAGACTGCGGGGACCCCCGAGCCCCCCCGAAATGTCCATCGGGCCCTCCCATCTGGTCGCCAATCAGCACGATGGTGCATTCCGGGATTTTTCGACAGTTGGCGGGGCAGCCTTTCGTATGTGGCTGGCACACTACTTGGGCCCCCAACTACCTGCGGTCGGCCAGCGGCGCACCGTGCCTCGGATCCCGCTACCCTCCGCGACCAGTCCCCCGACACATCCATACCAGTAAGCGTCAGGCTAGGCTGCATGCAGTGGAACAGCTGTCTTGACCCAACTCCTCTAGTTGGCTACAGCTAGCATCGTACCGGAACACGGCTAGGCCGCTTGGCGGTACGTCTTTGCCCGGTGGGTGGTCGCAAGCCCTCGGCCGAAGCCTACCACCAGTTTGTGTCACCTGATTTGCACCACCCGGGGACCTCGTGTAGGGAATCAAATGGGGTATACTCTTAGGGACGTGGGTGACTCAGTCCCCTATGTATTGTTATGTGTCGCCTACATGTATGTTGTGTGTGTGTTACGGGGATGTTTAAACGTTTACAACAATCCATCGTAATTAAATTATTTTGAGACCCGGTATCTATAAAACATCTAACCACTAGCTTGTCTTTTCCGTTACAATGCGCATAGATTTGTGCGGTAGACAACAAAATAGTTGAGCCGGTAGAACGAGCGCCCACGCTAAGTGAGACAGAGCGCTCGGGCTCCGAGGCCGCCGCGATCGCCACCGGTGACTGCTCAGACGTATTATATTATCATTTTTATAATCAGAAAAGTGCAATAAAGAGTGGTGTTGTTTTTTATAAGTTTTACAAACGTTACGTGATTTGCATTTATTTAATGAGAGGGACAAACCTAAACAGTTTACACAGCCACGTTTCGATTTAAGAAATTGGAAGCGAACAAAGCGAAAGCGAAAGCGAAGCGATAAATGTATGGGAATGTCTTATTGAAACGATTGATTTGTATTGTATTTTAATGTTTTATATGTATGTTATAACATCGCCTTGGAAGTTTCTGTAAAGGTGTTATAATAATTAATGAGTAAATAAATAAATAAATAATAAAATAATAATAATTTCAAACCGTAACTCATTAACTTGTTCAATTATTGTTTCAAACTTATTATAATATTCAGTAATGGATTCAGATTGTGCCAAAAATAACTCATTTGAGCGAATCATAATTTGAAATATTTTTAGATGAAGGTATATAAGCGACTAATTCTTTCGAAAATAGCTTCTTTTTTGGCTGTAAGCTGAGTTTGTTTCATTTCAAGCTTATTAGCAGCCATTGTGAAGATTTGCAGAATACGATGTAATCATTATTATAGGAAAACAAGATGGCGGTTTTCTTACTAATGCTTAAGTTTTTTCAAACATCAAAATATTAAAGCGGTATGAGTATTTTATTAAATTATGTAGCTGAAACCTATCCTAGGCTTGTAAGGACCAACAGATGGAGGTGCAGGTGTGTAAATATCCGTGCCCTGAGTGCGGGATGAGAACCTATTACGACTTGTCACGTGGAGGCTTGCAAGTCCAACTTCATCTATATGTAGCCTATTGGCAAGACATTGGGGGACCATTCGACGAGAAAACCAACAAGAACATTTCAAATCTCTTACTGATGCTAGCTTCTGGGTCAGTCGCTCCAGATATTTGAAGACTCACGCTGTTATTCACTTCTTGGTGGCCACCAGATCGGAGATCCAAATATCCAGTCAAACGTACATTGTTGATATCTAGGCTGTTGCGGTGCTCCAGAATTGGAAATAACTTTCAAATTAGGAAGAAAACCGAATTCAACGCTAAAAATAGCGTGTGCGCTACGCGGGTGAGTTTTATAGACTAACTACTAATGGTGGGAACACGGCATCGCAAGCACATCTTCGATTCTGCTAGTGAGGCGCCATCAGTGAGTTATCGGTTTATACGTTAGCAAATCTCGCAAGGCAGATGTCAAAGGTCTCCAAAGCCATCACATAGACTATTACTAATAAATATTATGCTGTAGACTAAAAGGGGGCAAATATCTGCAACACCAGGTTTGTTTTTTCACTGGAACTAGGTTTTTCGTTGGCCCATATGTTCACAGGAACGGGACGTCAGGCTTCTTTATTCACCGAAACTGGGCTTTTCCTTGGCCCATATCTTCACAGCTGACTCCACAGGTATTAGGGTTCGCGAAAATTCGGCTCGACAGGACCAGCAAATGTACGAGGCGGACGTGATCGCTTGAGATGGATAGGTATTCTGGAGAAGCGAGTTGACGCTCTTGCACCTATAGTTCAGTTGTCATCGAGAATTCTGGAGCCTGGGAGTTGTTTGAAGGCTGCTATGTGGTGTTAGGTGAAGGCTTGAGGTCCAGGAAATAAAAAACCATCCAACCGTCTACCATCGGGTAGCCGTCTTGGCGGGTCTGGGGTCAGTCTGGTGGGTGTAGCGTCAACCCTCGAAGCAGTACTCACCCTGGACCGAATAAAAACGGGCAAATTTGCGGAACCAGGCAACACGTTTAGGGGGCTGCCTCGCCAAGCACCAGAACTAAGCTCCTTACAGATGTGTGGTTAGGGAGGCAGAGAAACGGAAAATTTAATAGTATTACCCTGATGGGTGTACCACAAGTCCTTCCGGTACGGTGGGTGCCGGAAAACGGCCGAAATTGAAAGAAAATTGCGTTGTTCCGCAAACCAACGGACTTCATGGTACGCTTGATTACCAGAGGGCTTGCGTACAGTGAAAGAATCCAAGCACCTGCCTGTCGGTTCCCGAAGGTAAACCACCAGAAAGCCATCCTCTAACCCTTCAGAGTCTGGAGGTGTTTGAAAGCGGTGAGCCCGCTGACAAGCGCTCGAAAACCTCTCTACTGGTTCCTATAAACACATTACCTCTAGCAAGTGGTGTTTATGTACTAGAACTACATAATCGCTATCTAATTCTAGGGCTTAGACAGAAATCTAGGTTACCTCGAAGTCCCAGATTGCTCATAAGGAGTTATCTAATCACTTACTTGAGGGCAATGTGTGTATATTCACCGTTCCAGGGTGAGACTAAGTTATCCCTGGCTATGTACCGTTGTTATGTACTGTTTTTCAGTCATAGCCTTAGGGTATCTAAGTTAGAACACCTAGATTGTGTTTCCTAACAAACTAATGTGTGTGAGGTAAATAATACGATTGGTACGTGAGTAGATCGCACATACCACTACTTGCGCTCCCGCTTTTATGGGGGGGTCTAAACGAAAATGAATAAATTCTTTATTTACCTATGCTACTACATACATTTCTTACTTATAGTATTTCATATATAATGATAGTATATAAGAGAGTACATAAACTGTAAGCTATGTGACGCCTCGTCGCGAACAATTACAAATTATAAAGTCTTGTGCATGAAAAATCTTCGAGGTCAGACAAGAGTTAACGTTATATTTGATACTTAAGTTGGCAATTTATTTATTAGTTATATAAATAAACATGTTAGTAAGTAAGATTTTAAGATACAGGTATCCTTAATTATTGTAATCTCACTAACAAGAACATCTCTCACATACAAATTTAATCACCACTAATATTTTTATAAATAGCCGATTGGTGCACGACTCTTTGATAGCCATTCAATCACAGTAAAATTTTCTTGGACGTTAAACCAACTTTGCACACCTCAGCATCTTTTTGCTACAATATTTTGCGACCGTCCTTGTCTGAATATTTACTATTTTTACCTTTTTATTTTTTTACTTTACTATTTCTGAAAACTAAATATAAACATATTATTGCACTAATCGAAATCCTAAAATTCTATTGCGAAGCGTACCCGGTTTTGCCTGTGAATATCTATAAAATTTTCTTATTTTCTTGGCTGGCCTACAACATTTCACTCCAGTTGTTTAGTCGCCTTGGAAAGAGTAGTGAACTAGTGAGGAAGGGCTCAGCCATATGCCAAGCAACTACCGCGCTTTGGTATCTGTGTATGCAAATCTAGCCTTTGGTCCCGGTCGGCGAGGATCAATGCTTCCCGAATCTGCATAACGATGGAACCACAATTGCATAGTTCTTCTCTATGAACAATAATAAAATATTATTAAAAAAAAAACAACAACCAATAACATGTGAATTATTTAAACTTCTCAACATAATAAAAACATTTTGTTACTAACCGATGGCGATATCATTCAATCGTTTCAATTTCACTAATTGAAACGTTTTGCTCAGGCAAAATAGTTATTTCAGCTCTTAAGTATAGTAAAGTGATTCACAAATAAAAGCAATTCTCAAAACATGGAGGGTATAATGTCTAAAAACGTAACGAAAGCCCGATAGTCAATAGCATTATGACGATGAACAACAACTAACTTACAAATGATTTGTCATTTTTACGTAGACAGTAGACAATTAATATATTCCAACTTAAATATAAAGAAGACTTGCTTATAGTTTAGCAATGAATTGAAGAAACAAATGTCAAATATTTTACTACAACATACAAAACAATAGCCGTCGGTAGTTGGATTCGATCTTACGGCGCCAGAGCGTACGCTCGACTAATGCGCCACGGAGACGATTGTTACAATAGCTAAATTTATGCTTCATACTCCCCGCAATATTAGAGTGACAAGAAATTGAAAATGTGTGCGTGGAAAACGGATTATTGTGAAGCAAACACTAATATCTATGTTGGTGTGCTCTGCAAACCTATCTGATCTGCTTTGTGTACCTATAATGCCAGAATAGATTACCCGAATACCATTAAAATTGAGCATAACCGGTGAAATGAGAGTTTACCAATGTGAACTCTACACATCTGCGTACCCCTTTGGAGCTTACTGGCATGATGTTATGTTATGAAATGGTATAAAAATTACGCAGACTTGCGATTGCAGCAATGCCGAGAGATTTGCCTTCATTTATTGAGGTGTTACATGGTATATCTTTGAATTTCTTCACCAAATTAAAATGGGATCAATTTCGGAACATACTCTTTCGAACAAAAAAAAAAAATATCGGTCGACAATTGACGGAGTAATCGGTGAAGATACACAAAAAAAAAGAATAGAAACATAAAGTCGAACATCTATCCTCCTCCTTTTTCAAAAGTCGGTTAAAATGTATATGCCAAACTTTATCCAGACTACATCATGTAGACTATACATATTTAGACAATACTGACTGGATAGATAAATAATAATGTGTTTTTCTCAAACAATCAATTTGAGCATTATTTTGACAACCTTCTTAGAGATAAATCGAAATTGCTGTTCTGACCATATACATGCGAGCAGCGGCCGGCAAAAGTTGTATGAAAATATGTATCTGTCGTGTTTAGAGGCCAAATAAATTACATAGTAAGCTCATATCTTTCGTGTAATTATTTAAAAATGAAATGATCTTTTACTCCGAAACATGGCAACCAAGGAGTTAACTTATCAAAGGTTTTATTTAAATTTTGAACTGGCTTGCAGGAAGCAGAATATAGAAAAAAAAAAAACATTTTAACACGGGCATAATTATTGTTGTTTGTTGTTCATCATTGATTTCGAAAAGTATTTGACAAAATGAGTTCTAGGGGCTACTTAGTTTTAATTTCCGCGCATTATTTGAGAAAAGTACTATACAAGCCTTGGCCACAACTAGGCATTGATGGACTTACGTATGTGTGCCTAGGCGTCGCCTCGGCCTACATTTACACGTTCTTCCATCAATGCCTCTTTTGCTGGCCGCTGCAGTAATGTACTTTACTTGTGCTACTCCATAAGCAGAATAAATTATTTAAGTATTTTTCTTTTTCGTACTTTATCCTAAAGAAATTACGAAAAAACTAATATATTTCAAATAATTTCCATGCAGTAAAAATTAGTGCACTTGAGGTTTGGTAAAAATACAAACACACATCCCCGGGACCAAGGGCTACGTCCGTACTAAATGTAGGTATATGTACCTGCATGCACGGCAATTTACAAAAATATGGCAGTGCGCGCGCGATGCGTTATTATTGTAATGAATCAAGCGCTCGCTCACTCATGCGGCCGGTTTGAGTGAGCTTTCGCTTTGCCTCTTTTTCAAGCATTGTGCTGGATGAAACAACGAGCTTTTCGACCATGCTCGCGTTAACAATAGACGGAACGGGAAGGGCTCTCTTACCATTTTGTTTATGTTTTATTTGTTTATTATAAGCTTAATACTGTTAGTTTATAATAAATCGCGTGATATTGTAGACCCTTATTATTTTAATTTTCATAATATCAGACTTACTGTGCTGCTGCAGGGCAAAGACTTCTTCTCATAGAGAAGGCACGAAAATTTATTAGCACGCTTGCTCAATGCGGGTTTTATTTTATTTTTATTTTATTTTTTATTGAACAGCAAACAGTTACATTATAAGAACTTATAACTAATTTAACAATGGCAATGTTAGTAATAATATAACCCACAACGCTGTCCACAGGTAGACATAAAAGTTTAAAAGTAAAAAATAAGTGAGTGTATCGCTAGGAGCCCTAGTAGCTGTACGAGCAGGTATAAATATTACACAATATAAAATAAGTATGACCTTGGAATGTTTGACGATTTTCAGAAAGCTATTGCTGCAAATCATCAAACACATGTGAATTTTATTTATTATGGGTTATATTTAATAAAGAAGATAGGATGAGGCTTTTGAATTTACACATTGAACAACTGAAGATGTCAATGTTTTCAAAGGTACTGTTATATGAATCAACCATTCGACGGACAGGTGCGCGCTGGCCAGAATTAGTTCGACATGAATTCACTGCAAAGAGAGTACCTGCACGAACCTGTCGCCTATGAATGGTTCTAGGCACAGCGTAACAAATAATGTTACTTAAATCTATACAATTAAATTGATTTCTGACAATTTTATACAAGATAATGGCTTCAAGGTATATTCTTCGAGATCCAAGAGGCAGGAGCTTGTACTTGCTGAGTAACTGAGAGTAGGATAAGTAGGATTTATGACATCTGTAGTGCATGGCGCGTAAAAATTTGTACTGAACATTTTCAACCATTTCAGCATACTTTTTGTAGAAGGGATTCCATACTGAAACTGCATACTCCAATTGTGACCGAACTAGGGCTTTATACAAGCATAGGTATGACGAGGTTCTCCTGAAGTCAACGGTAGATCGCATGATAAAGCCATATAATTGGAAAGCTTTACTCACAATTCTGTTAATGTGTAAGTCTAGACATAGTTTGGAATCCAGTACAACACCGAGGTCTCGAATTGAGTTTAATTTAGTGAGAGGCACATGACAGAGAGTGTAAGCGAAGTTGATAATGTGCTTATTTTTTGTGAAAGTAAGGTAATTGCACTTAGGTATACTTAGCTTTAGTTTTTTTCTATGACAGTAGTCTGATAGTCTGTCCAGATCTTGCTGTACTAGGATGCAGTCATTAACTGTTTTAATGGATTTGTAGACCTTCAGATCATCTGCATACAATAGGTACTTTGTGTTGTGGAAACAACAACCTATGTCATTAACAAATATGTTAAACAATAATGGTCCAAGAATAGAGCCTTGTGGTACACCGGATGTAACTTCGATGGTGTTTGATCTGTACCCGTTAATTACCACTCTTTGGCAGCGATTTGAAATATAAGATGCAAACCACCGCAACAAGTTACCTCGAATTCCGTTGAAGGCAATTTTATCCAGCAGTAGTTCATGGTCCACCCTGTCAAAGGCCTTGCAAAAATCTGTGTAAACTGCGTCTACTTGCAGGCCATTATCGAGGCTATCAAACAAAAAGTTGGAAAAGGAGACAAGGTTTGTGGTAGTAGATCGCTGTTTAACGAAACCGTGCTGTTGTTGTATAATGGCGGGTTGGTGATTTCAGACTTATATTAACTAACTGTTAATCCAGGTGTCCTCACGATGTTTGCCTTCACCGTTGTCGGCGACGTCTAAGATAAACTTAGTAAGTACGTATGAATTGAAAAGGTCACATTGGTGCTTGCCCGGCTTCGAACCTCTAGCTAGAGAGCCTCACAGACTTCAAGCTATGAACATTATTGATTTCTTTGATTAAATAAGGCATACTTACAGATTTAAATGTGGATGAACTGTGTCAGGAGAGATATGAATTAAAAGGGAGTCAATGATGGCGTGACGGAAGACGGGACGAACTAGAAGAAAAAATTTTGTTGCGCCGACCCTAAGTAACACTAGGCTAAATGGGTGGAATACTTGCCTGTATACCCGAAGTCCTCTCCTGCAGCAGGCGACACATGAAGAACACGAAGGTCAGCATCAGCGAGAGCCAGCACAGCACGGCGAGGACCTTGCAGACTCTCAGCGTGGCATTGTTAAAATCCGTATAATAGTTGGAGAGCTCTTGGATAGACACTTTCTGTGGGAAATATTCATCATCATCATTTCAGCCAAACTCTGCTGGACATAGGCCTCCCCCAAGCGTCGCAAATAGGAGTATTTCTAGGTGAAATCCGGTCGAAATTATTTAATGGTCTATTTAATAATAAAACATGGTAATATGATTAAATGTAATCTTTAATGTCAGTAAAAAGTACATTCACAGCAAAAAATCACGTTTCATAAATACAACGTTAATGTAAACTTAAGTGCTTAAAATTATCTTAATTATCCTTGTCTTCTACATCGTCTTCATCTATATTTTCGCAACCGGTGTTGTCTTTTAGTATTTTTGTATAAGCTCTTTCGTTTGTAACTAATAGTCGATACTACATTATCTGAAATTAAAAATAGAACAACATAAAGTCAAATATACCCACATTTTACACTAACATCTTTCAATAATTGAAAATGAAAATTGCGCGCGTAGGCTGGTAAATTTTCTCGTATTTACTCAAAAATATACCAGAAAACATATTCATCGTAAAATAAACGGTTGACAGGCCTTCACAAATTAACAAAAACACAATTAAATAAAATATTTTATAAAGGGGATGTTTCATTTTGTATGGGTCTCCGGCCATAACCTGTACCTGTTAGGAAAGGCGGGAAACTAACCCCTGAATAGAATAAAGTATTTTTTTTCCAAAATATCAAATGTTTTATACATACAAAATAAAAAAATAAAATTTTTGACGTTTATCGTGACAGTTACGTGACAGCATGAGAGGTCTTATTTTTGTCGTTTACGTAACCTAGAAAGTGACTTGACATTCAGCTACTCAAGTAAAATGTAATTTTTTTTTTAATGATGAAATCGTCCCACTTGCTTTTATATTAAACGTAAAAGATGTTGAGATTATATAGTATTTTTACTAGTACTAGAACACTTACCTTTCATATTTAACGTCTACGTTATTTATGCTTTGATGTGACATGATTTCAGAACGAAATCAAAATGCAAACTATGAGAGACGCCATGTTGAATAGATTATGGCAATAATTGAAAAACTATTACTTTCGGGGGCCAAGTCACCCGCGTCCGTAGGAGAGTTACCCCTATAGTTGTCCCAGGGTGGTGCTAATCAGGTGAAACTAACTTGTGGTAGGCTTCGGCCGAAGGCTTGTGACCACCCACCGGGCAAAGACGTACCGCCAAGTGGCTTAGCCGTGTTCCGGTACGATGCTCGGTGTAGCCACTAGAGGATTTGGATCGAGATAGTTGTTCCACTGCATGCTGACCAGCCTGACTCGCATTGTTTTGGGCGTATCGGGATACTAGTCGTGGAGGGTAGCGGGATCCAAAGCACGGTGCGCCGCTGGCCGACCGCAGTTAGTTGGGGGCCCAAGTAGTGTACCAGCCACACACGAAAGGCTGCCCCGCCAACTGTCGAAAAATACCGGAATGCACCATCGTGCTGGTTGGTGACCAGATGGGAGGGCCCGATGGACATCTCCGGGGGGGCTCGGGCGTCTCCGCAGTCTCCGGAATAGTAACCCAAAGATGGCGTCCTTTCTGTGCGTGTCTGTAGGTTAGTAGCGTGGAACTTCATCTCACTTCCTTCTCCTCTCCTTTAGATAACTGGAGTTAAACAGCGGCTGAACCCTGTCCCTCACAAAGTGCACCTCACTAATATTAGAGGTCTGCACTCCAATCTCACCTCAGTCCAGCATCACCTGGAGACTGAAAAGCCAGCACTGTTTTTCCTTACGAAGACGCAGATAGGAAGTCCGTCAGACGTGTCGTACTTATCCTACCCAGGGTTTACCCTGGAGCACAATTTCAAACCACGCGCGGGTGAATGCATGTATGCCCGAGACGACACTTGCTATTGGCGTCTCCGTAACCTTGAAGACTCCAGGTTCCCAGTGTTGTGGGCTCTGGTGGACACAGGGCTGGATAAAATTATCTAAGCCTGTGTCTACAGAGACTGAGACAACCAGGCTCACAAAGTACCTCAGTGAGGCGGCTGATACGGCACAGCAGCGGTACCTTTCCGCCCAATTGGTGCTACTGGGGGACTTTAATGCCCACCACTAGGAGTGGCTCTTCCCATACCAGTGCACTGATCATGCTGGACGAGAGATACGCAAGCTTGCGCATCTCTCGTCATTCGCATCCATCAGAAGAACGTCCGTAGGGTTCTGCGTAGCCTTGATGTGAACAGTCTGTAGTGGCCCGGATGGGATTCCAGCAATTGTGCTTAAAACCTGTGCGCCTGAATTGTCTCCGATCTTGACTCGCCTGTATCGCCTTTCGATAGAGACTGCAAAAGTACCGAAGGCTTGGAAGCAAGCCAACATACAGCTTATGCCCAAGAAGGGCAGTCGAGCTGACCCGGCCAACTACAGACCCATCTCTGTAGCGTCCATCATCTGTAATAGTAAGCTCCTGGCATACCTAGAAGCAAACGACATCCTCAGTGACCGCCAATACGGCTTCCGCCGAAATCGGTCCACTGGGGATCTTCTAGCGTATGCCATTCACATCTGGAGTGAAGCCATCGAGAGACACGGAGAAGCGCTAGCCGTCTCCCTAGACATCTAATAAACTTTTGACAGGGTCCTGGCCCTTATCCACTCAGTCTCTTTAGCGAGTTCATCCTTGTCTGTGCAATATTCAAAGTCACTTTTAATACGCTGGGCAAATATTGCTCTCTCGCTTTCCTGTTTTTCTAAGGGTTCTTTGGTTTCTTTTTTTTTCCTTCAAGCAATTTAATTTTCTTTGAAGGACTTGTAGTTGGTCCTGCAAGCTATTAATATAATCATTAAAGTTACGGACCATAAGTTGCAGGTTTTCTCTATCCGTTTTCTCCTGGATGTAACAATGTCCTAGAACCAAAAATTCGAAGACATGTGACATCTACTAATCCGCACTGGGCGTCATACAACCGCTTTTCCAGTTTTTAGGGTTCCGTACCCAAAGGGTAAAAACGGGACCCTATTACTATGACTCCGCGGTCCGTCTGTCTGTCTGCCTGTCTGTCTGTCACCAGGCTGTATCTCATGAAACGTAATAGCTAGACAGTTGAAATTTTCACAGATGATGTATTTTTTTGCCGCTATAAAAAAATTTTACTAAAAACAGAACAAAATAATTATTTAAGGGGGGCTCCCATACAAAAACGTGATTCCGTTGCCGTATTTTGCGATAATGGTACGGACCCTTCGTGCGCAAGTCCGACTCGCACTTGGCCGGTTTTTTATCTTAAATGACTGTGAAGCCATTATTTAGCTGTTAGGACGAGTGTAACACCTAAACAATAAATAATTGTAAACACTTCATTATTTCCGCACTTGTAACTAGGTCATGGCAATGACACCGATAGATCGACGTAGTTACACTGCGGCGACCCGACTGTATTGTGCTGCGTCTGCAAAATACTCTTAACTAGAGCACGCTCGCGCGATCGTACGTCCGTTCACTATTGTAATTAAACAACACCACAACAAACTTATAATGACAACCTTTATTGTTTACTCAGGTTGGTATTTGTGTCAATTTTCAAGTTTATTAATCCAAGAAATAGGACTCTTAAAAAAAAAAATTACATACATAAACTCACGCCTTTTTCCCATGGGGGTAGGCAGAAACTACAGGACGCCACCTGCTACGATCCTTACATACTTATTTTGCTTCACACACATTCATACATCTAGTCATACACACACGCCGGTTATGGGTACTGCGCACTTGGCCTTTCTGAAGAACATCACCTATAAGGTCTATGTATGCCTTTCTAGGGCGTCCCCTCCCGGCGTTTCCATTCACGTCTGCCTTGTAAATACCTTTCGTAAGTCGACTTTCATTCATCCTCTCAACATGGCCAAACCATCTTAACATACTCTTTTCAATTTCAGTCACTACATCTTCTTTTAAACCACAACGTTGTCTTATTACTTCATTCCTCAATCTATCAGTTAAAGTTACACCACACATACTCCGCAAGGAGCGCATTTCTACTGCATTAATCCTACTTTCATGACTTTTTTGCCATACCCAGCCTTCACTTCCATACATAAGTGTAGGCACCAGCACGCTGTTGTGAACGGCGAGTCGAGCTTCCGGAAACATCGACTTGCTGGTCACAACTGCATGTATAGCACCATTCACTTTATTCCCTGCATTCACTCTCCTTTCCACATCCTCTTCAATCTTTCCATCCCTTGTGAACATACTTCCCAGATATACAAACTCGTTCACTTGCTCCACACTCTTCTCATTTATTTTCACTTCACACTTCGATACATATTCTTCTCTTTCAAACACCATTACCTTAGTCTTGTTCACATTTATACTCATCCCTTTTAACTTAAAAGCTTCATTCATCACAGTCGCCATGTCTTGCAACTGTTCTGCTGACGATGCAAGTAGAACTTGATCATCTGCATATAGAAGGCATTTGACAGGCAACTCATTTATCCTCAATCCGCACTTTTGCTCTTTCAAACCTATCAGACAACTATCCATGTACAAGTTGAACAACCACGGTGACGCTACACAGCCCTGTCTAACACCCCTTGAAATGGAAGACCAGTCCGTATACGCCCCATTAATCCTAACACAAGCACTGGAATCCCTATATAGAGATTTCAGTGCCCGTACCAAGTGCCAGTCCACACCGTACCCGGATAGCGTCGACCACAGTTCATCCCTCCACACACTGTCATAGGCCTTCTCCAAGCCCACGAAAGCACAGTAGACTTTTTTGTGCTTAGCCAGATGTTTTTCAGCTATGCTCCTCAAGGAGAAGATCTGATCCATACAGCCCATTCCCTCTCTAAATCCTGCTTGCACGTCCCATAATTGTTCATCCGTCACTTTGAAAAAATACCATCCCCTTAATCATATTTTGGGGTAGTTTCGAAAAACTTACAATGAAAACCTTTATTTTTATATTTGGGTTGGTAATTATGACTATTTTCAAATTTATTAACTCAAGAAATAAGATTCTTCAAAAACACCTTTAATACCCTTTAAGGCTAGCTTTTCCAGGCGAAGTAGGAATTTAACGCGCCACTGTTACCGCGAGGCGAGCGGCGCAGTCGCATGTGCGTAAAGCCGACAAAACTGCCACAGCAAATTTGTATAGAGAAGGCTTATTCTACTATTGCTTTTAAATGTTAATAAAATACGAGAGTTACAATGCGTAGTATATAAATAATAACTTATAGTGTATAACTATAATGAGTCGTATTTTATTCAATTATTTGACTATCTAATTATTTATGTTTTCGCAAACATAAATGGACGGACTAAATAGACACATTCATGCAAATAAAATATTTCTACTGTTGTTGAATCAAAATATAAGAACACCGATCGAAATTGTCAAAATTTTCGTCACGGGTGTCATTTTCATGGTTTTTGGGTTAGCTTTTACAAATATGGGGACAAAATGAAAATACAAGATGGAGCCAGCCGATTTTTGTTTATCTTTCTTCATGGTTGTAATTTTCTTGGTTTTTGGGTCGCTAAATGCGAATTAGTAGTTAAAATAAAATGCCAAGATGGCGCGGACTGACATTTTTGAAAGTTTGGGTCATGGGTGTCATTTTCAGGGTTTTTGGGGTCGCTAAATGCGACTTGGTGATCAAAATTAAAATATAAGATGGCGCCGACCGAAATCTCTGAAAGTTTAGTCATGGGTGTCATTTTCAGGGTTTTCGGGGTCACTAAATGCTAAACATACATACATAAACTCATGCCTTTTTCCCATGGGGGTAGGCAGAAACTACAGAACGCCACCTGCTACGATCCTTACATACTTCTTTTGCTTCACACACATTCATACATCTAGTCATACACACACGCCGGTGGGGAAAAAAAATGGGGACAAAATGAAAATCTAAGATAGTGCCTACAAAATTTTCTGAAACTTTCGTCATGGGTACCGATTTCATGGTTTTCAGGTCGGGTAATTGTGAATATGTGGTCAAAATGAAATTATAAGATGGCGCCGGCCGAAATTTCTGAAACTTTATTCATGGGTGTTATTTTCAGGGTTTTTGGGATCGCTAAATACAAATTTGTGGTCAAAATAAAATGAAGAAGAGGAGGCTTAACACCTCCCTTTCTCCAAAACAACAACCCGGAATAAGTGCACAACAAGAACAGCAAAAAAATGCGAAAGAGACTTGTGTCAAAAAGGTGCCCCCACCGCCGCCAATCATAATAGACCGAGTTAAGAACTACCAAACGTTCTACGACTCGTTAACGGAAACAATACCAACTGAATCATTTACCGCTAAAATGATGAATGGGGTTTGTGTGAAGGTGAACGCCAACACAGAAGACTCTTATAGAATAATTGCCAGGCTTTTGACAGAAAAGACCACCATTGGCATTCGTACGAGAATAAGCAGGCTAGACCAATTAGAGTTGTTGTGAAGAAATTACATTCCTCTTGCCAACCTGATCGTATCAAAGACGATCTAACATCACAAGGACTGAAAAATAGAAAAATAGACAACAAATTGAGCTGGAAGAGTAAAGAACCACACAATATGTACGTTTTATCATTTAATAATGATGATATCAACAAAATCTATGGCATAAAGTACATTTTAGGGTGTAAATTGAAATACACCCACTCAAAAATTCTTAACTCATTCCCCAATGCAAGAGATGCCAGGCGTATGGGCATACTCATAAATACTGCAGAAAAGAGCCAAGGTGTGTAAAATGCACTGGCAAGCATCTTACAGCCAACTGTACCAAATCGCCGCAAGAGAAGCCAAAATGTGTTCACTGTGGTCTTCCTCACCCTGCCAACTATAGAGGGTGTGAAGTAGCCAAAGAGATACAAATGATGAAAAATATAAATATTAAATAGAAACTTGTGGTACCAACTACCCAGCAATCTCTTCTCGTACAAAATCTTAATAAACAGGCAAAGAAAGCAATTGTCCAGTCAACTGCAAAACCCATGCAAGTAACCAAAACATTGGATCCTATGCGGAAGCTGCAAAACAAAGATCAATTCCGGACTTCGCCTTCATTATCCCAGATGGATAACGCGGCTCCTACCTTCCCCTCAATCTTGCTGCCGTCGGTGAAGATTCGCACCGCCTGCACATTGTTACTGTCTAGTAACTCTTGGTCTGCCAGGCATATGACCTCCAGGGGCATTTGCATAGCTGGATGAGGGGCTTCCGCAAACCTTACCGCACTTTCGATCTCCCTGTCTCCTGGCAGAAGCCGGGATGACCCTCTCCTCGCTTCATACAGGGCGGCTGCCTCTTGTATGCGCAGGTCTAGAGATAGTATCCCAGACAGTGCCAGTGCCGAGTTCAGAGAGACAGTACGGTAAGATTTGCAGAGCTTCTGAGCGAACCCTCGTTGAACAGAACCTAACTTCTTCCGTATACCCAACTTTTTTGCAGCGGATGCCCATGCGGCGGCTGCGTATGTCACTATGGGCTCAATCGTTGCTGTGTAAATTGTGCGTATGACTTCCGTGTTCAATCCCCAGCTCACCTTTGCAGCACGGGACAGCCGCTTGTATACGTTAGCTGCCCTCTTGCAGACGTTCGCCGCATGCTCATTAAAAGTGAGCTTATCGTCTATGGTTAGACCCAGCAACTTCATTTTCTTGACCATACCGATGTCGACCCCGGCCATGCTCAGTATTGGAGTGTCGTACTTAAGCTTATTGGTTATGGTCATCGCACAGGTTTTGTGCGGTGCAAACCTCAGCTTATTTCGGACGCCCCAACCCTGAACATGAGCGAGGGCTGCATTGGCAGATCTTGAGACTTCAGTCGCCTTGTCCCCATCCACGACCAAGACGATATCATCCGCGAACGCCTGCACGAAAATTCCACGCTGCTCAAGGTCCTGCAGTAGTGGGTCGAGAACGAGGTTCCACAGGATTTGACCACCGATCGACCCTTGGACACAGCCCTTGCTAGTCTCTCGCGTGCATTCCTCCCCGGCATACCGAACCTTGACCTTCCTACCGTCGAGATAGCTGTCTATCAGCCTCCTGACGTTAACCGGGCACTTTTCTTCAGCCAGTCTGACCCTTATGGCTGGCCACCAGGCGCTATAGAAGGCACCCTCTAAATCCAATGACACCAGGACAATTAGCTTCTTCAGCCTCAATTTGTCCTTTACGTGCTCCACCAGCGTATAGAGGGCGTCCTCGGTGCTCCTCTGTACAAAACCGCGGTACAAGCTGATATTTTAGACGTGCTACGACCATCCTCTCCAGGACCTTCCCCAGAACAGGCAGTAGACCAATTGGTCTATAAGCCTTAGGGGTGGTGTAGCTATCCTTGCCCGGCTTTCTGAGAACTACGACTGTAGCCTCCTTCCAGGTGGTCGGGGGGTAGGGTAGGGTAGGGCAGTGTAGGGTAGTGTAGGGTAGGGTAGTAAAGATTGTTACAAAACCAAAGAATTAAGCTTGTGACTCCTAAAGAAGTAATGAGAGAAATCCAAAATAACATTAGCTCGAAAAAGTCTCCAGGACCACATTACAGGGGTAATTCTAAAACACCTCCCACGCAAAGCCATAGTAAAGCTGACCAAGCTTATCAATGCTGCATTTATCTTTAAATATGTACCTGAGCCATGGAAGATCGCTGAAGTCATTATGATTGCGAAGCCTGGAAAACCACCCCATGAAGCATCATCATATATACCTATTTCTCTGTTGCCCGTATTATCAAAGCTATTCGAAAAACTGTTACTGAAACGGTTAAACCAGTAACAGAAGATAAACACCTTATTCTGAATCATAGATTTGGGGTAGAAAAAGTTCAATTAGCTGTGAACAAAGTTTATGAATGCATTCATAAAAATGGAAGATCAAACTGAATGAGTCAAAATCAATTCACATTGATTTTAAAAATAAACACTTGGACTATCACCCAATCTAAATAAATGGCATGCAAGTGCCTTATGCTAATACAGCCAAATACGTTGGCATACCGAAGATATCCCGGACGTCAGCCTGTACGAGATTAGGATGGCTCTGAAACAGCTTAAAAACAACAAGACGCCGGGTGATGACGGAATCACGGCTGAACTCCTGAAGGCGGGTGGAAAACCGGTCCTCAAGGCCCTTCAGAAGCTTTTTGATTCCGTCATACTCGAGGGCAAAACGCCACAGGCATGGTGCAGGGGTGTGGTGGTACTCTTCTTCAAGAAGGGCGACAATGCCCGGCTGAAGAACTATAGGCCCATCTCGCTTCTTAGCCATGTTTACAAGTTGTTTTCAAGAGTCATCACGAATCGTCTCGCGCGCAGCCTCCCGAACAAGCCGGATTCCGAAAAGGCTTAAGCACCGTAGACCACATACATACGCTGCGGCAGGTTATACAGAAGACCGAAGAGTATAACCTGCCCCTCTGTTTAGCATTTGTGGACTACGAGAAAGCCTTCGATTCGATCGAGACTTGGGCTGTACTGCAGTCTCTCCAACGGTGCCAGATCGACTACCGGTACATTGAGGTGTTGAAGTGTCTGTACAAAAACGCCACCATGTCAGTCCTTCTTCAGGATCAGACCTCGAAACCAATCCTTCTCCAGCGCGGCGTAAGACAGGGAGACGTAATTTCTCCGAAACTGTTCACTGCTGCGCTGGAGGACGTCTTCAAGGTTCTGGAATGGAATGGGCTGGAATGGGCTTGACATCAACGTTAATGGCGAGTACATCACTCACCTTCGGTTTGCCGACGACATAATGGTCATGGCTGAGACCATGGAGAGCCTCAGTAAAATGCTCGATGACCTTAGTAGAGCTTCCGAAAGAGTGGGTCTTAAAATGACAATGGACAAAACCAAGGTCATGGTGAACGCCCATGTAACACCCACTCCTATCAAGATCGGAGACTCTACACTCGAAGTTGTAGACGATTATGTTTACTTGGGACAAACGGTCCAGTTGGGTAGGTCCAACTTCGAGAAAGAGGTCAACCGTCGAATCCGACTCGGCTGGGCGGCGTTCGGGAAGTTGCGTGGTATCTTCTCGTCCAATTTACCGCAGTGTCTCAAGACAAAAGTCTATGACCAGTGTGTGTTGCCAGTGATCACCTATGGGACCGAGACGTGGTCGCTCACAATGGGCCTTATCAGAAAGCTTAAAGTCACCCAAAGGGCAATGGAGAGGCCTATGCTCGGAATTTCCTTGCGTGATCACGTCAGAAATGATGATATCCGCAGGAGAACCAAAGTTACCGACATAGCCCGAAGAATTGCCAAACTTAAGTGGCAGTGGGCAGGGCACATCGCTCGCAGAACGGATGGCCGATGGGGCCGAAAAGTTCTGGAATGGCGACCGCGAACTGGAAGACGATACGTTGGAAGGCCTCCCACTAGGTGGACCGATGACCTGGTTAAGGTTGCGGGAAGGCGCTGGATGCGAGACGCACGGGATCGGTCAATGTGGCAACGCCTGGGGGAGGCCTATGTTCAGCAGTGGACGTCTTTCGGCTGAAATAATGATGATGAATGATGACCTTGGCATAACTCTCGACGCCAAGTTGCGTTGGAAAGCTCATGTCAAAAAGAAAAGACAGGAACTCGACATACGTTATAAAAGTATGTATTGGTTACTCGGAAGAAAATTCTGTCTATCAATACATGCAATGAATGCAAAAATCAAAAACAAAAAATTCTCAATCTCTGGTCCGTAAAACACTTTATTTACCATTCGTTGTTGTATAGCAGGCGCATTTGTTAGTCCGAACGGTGTAGTTTTAAATCTGTATGTTCCCCGGCCAGGCATGTAGAACGCTGTTTTGTTTTTGTCAGTTTCATTTAGTGGTAACTGCCAGAAGCTTCCAAAGCTGCCCAGGTAACTCATTTTGGAGGGTAGCGGGATCCGAAGCACGGTGCCAGCCATTGGCCAACCGCAGTCAGTAGGGGGCCCAAGTAGCACGCCAGCCACGTGCCAAAGGCTGCCCCGCCAACTCGCGAAAAATCCCGGTATGCTCCACCGTGCCAGCTGGCGACTGGATGGGAGGACCCGGTGGCCATATCCGGGGGGGTTCGGGCGTTTTCGCAGTCTCGTTCTTCGTCTAAGTGAGTTCCCTATAGTTTGGGTTAGCTCCGGTGTTCAACTTGGTTCAGTGAGCAGCGCCTCGACAGTTCAACTTCTTCCCCAGCAAACTCTACATTATCATCATGGCCAAAGCAAAGAAGAATATGGTGAAACAACGGCTGCACTTCCTCCCACTAAAAGTGCACCTCACTAACATCAGGGGGTTGCACTCTAATCTCGATCCGGTCCACCACCACCTTGAGACCGAGAAGCCGCACCTGTTTTTCCTAACGGAGACGAAGATAACAACCCCGTCGGACGTGGCGTACCTCAACTACCCGGGTTACTCTCTTGAACACAAGTTCAAGAAGCAAGCTGGGGTCTGTGTGTACGTCCGCGATGACATATGTTGTCGTCGTCTCCGTTGCTTTGAGAAATCGGGTTTTTCTGCCATATGGCTACTTGTGGATACCGGCGTGGAGAAGTCTCACTACATCGGCGTCTACCGATCGCACGCTGGTGACGTGGTGAAGTCGGGTGATATGGCCCAGCAACGGTACCCGCGAAACTTTATTTTTTGGGGGACTTTAATGCCCATCATAAGGAGTGGTTGTACCCGTACCGTCAAACTGACCATGCCGGATTAGAGGCTTGCAAGTTTTCTTTATCGCTAGATCTAACCCAGCTGGTGAATGTGGCAACGCGGGTACCGGATGTTGACGGCCATACACCCAATTGCTTAGACCTTCTGTTGACAACTGATCCGGACAGTCATTCGGTATCGGTCTCAGCCCCGCTGGGAACGTCTGACCACTGTCTAGTGAAATCCGTGTCGACTTGCTCTCCTCCAGATGAGAGTCCTAGAGGCACGAAGCGAGTATGGCGATACGAGTCAGCAGACTGGGACGAGATGCGGCACTTTTATGCGTCTTATCCTTGGCGGCATGTGTGCTTCTTCTCGGGTGACCCCTCGAGCTTTGCGGACGTGATTGCGATTCGGCAGGGAATGGAGTATTTCATTCCATTCTCCGACATTCCGCTCGGTCACAAATCCCGACCTTGGTATAATGCAGAATTTGCCCACGCTGAGGCCCGAAAAGAGTCTGCCTACCAAGCCTGGGTCGGGGCCCGCGACCGCAAAGTTAGAGCGCGTAGGGTTCGCGCGAGGAAAAGAGCCTTTAATTCTGCAGCCAAGTTCTGCAAGTGGGTTCTGCGTCGGGCGCGTTTTGACCATATTGGACGTATTGGAGCCAAGCTGGCATCGCATCCTCCGGGTAGTAAACAGTTTTGGTCCCTGTCTAAAGCGGTTGAAACTAATTTCTGTCGACCCACTTCACCTCCAATGCTGAAACCTGATGGGTCGCTGGCTTACTCTGCAAGTGAGAAAGCAAATTTATTTGCATCTATCTTCGCTAACAATTCGCGTTTGGACACTGACTCCAAGCAACCACCTTCTGTACCTCATTGCGACTCTTCGATGCTGGAGATCGCTGTGCACATTAAAGAGGTCCGGAGAGTATTGTGCAGTCTAGACGTGAATAAGGCCAGCGGGCCTGACGGTATTCCAGCGAGAGAGCTGAGGCAGTGTACGCCTGAACTGTCTCCTGTGTTGACACGCTTGTTCCGCCTCTCTCTTCTTAAAAGAACGGTGCCGAAATTAAAAAAAAAAATTTTCGTTACGGAATTTCTGGATTCAGTCTCCACGATTAAGGCCCGCGATAGAAGCTATGCAATAGCTTAAAAATACAAAAAGAAAACTTAAAACTATTCAACAATAAAAAAAGAGAAAATCAATATAAATATGACATTGTGTGTCCCACGGCTGCGCCAAATAGTAACAGTTCAGCAAAAAGTCCAGCTACTAGTGCCCAACGCTGGTTTTCAACTGGACCTGTGACTGACAACCTGTGCAACTCGCCTCTAGGTGGCATTGATTGTTCCGTTATCAGAGCGGTTGACAACTTTTCTTCCGAAAATATTGAATTTGAAAATGAATAATGATCCACAAGAATCCACAACAAAATATGGGACCGTCATTGAAGCGGTATTTTCCAGATATTTAGAAGATATCAAGTCTCAAACTTATGCTTCTTATTTCAGTTACCATAAACCTATAGTTTCAATGATAAATATTCCTGAATAAATAACCTAGATGTATTGTAAGATAATAAAAATATTTTGAACAATATTAACTTCTCATTAATTTAATAAAAGAAAAAAAATTGTTTTCTTATCGGTCACCACGCTCAAAAAGTGTAACTTGAAATAATATCAAAGAAAAAAAAAAACAAAGGAAAAAAAAAACTGCATAAATAAAATAAATAAATAATTATAATTGCATAAGTTGATAAAAAATGCTATGCAATAGCTTTACCGCGGTAGTCACCGAGTGCCACACGTCTATTTTTTGAGCAAGTCTTATTGAGTACTATTGGGGCCGAGGAATTGGTTTACTGCAACAGTAAGTGCAAATCCAAGAAGATTTATTTGTTGTCGTCATTGCTTGAAATTGTTTTTCAGTTACATTTGTGCAATGCAGATGGTGCTTGTATTTACATTTACAGCAATTAAGAAGTCCCTTATTTGGCACGGTTTTTCGGCAAATCAAACAACTATTATCATTCGGAACCATGTTAATTAATAGTGCGCAGAGCAATTTGATAAGAATTCTGTTCACCACAATCCCAGTAGCAAGCGTGACGTTAAAATAATATATGTGTAGATAGCATATTCAAAACGTTCAAAAATAGGTAATGATTCGTTAGTTAGAAGTTATAGTTAAATGGGTAATGAAATTAATATTAACAATGTGAAAACAATATTCAACTAATACTAAAATAGTTATGTAGGGTTAGTTATGTTAGAAGGTGAGGTTAAGGTAACATTACAAATTAAACACAGTCGCTAGAGTGTAAATCAGGAAGATAAAACACGCGAAAGATCGCGAGAGCCCGTTTTTGGGTTTTAAGTGTGACAACCCTTTTTTATAAGCACTCACTAGATAACGCTAGTCGCTTAGGACCACTTTTTACTGGTTTACTACTAGATTGTTCATTTTCCTTAATTTCACTACACTCAATCACAACACTATCAGCAACGGTGTGTGGAGATGGCAACGCAGTCGCCGCAGAGGCTGTAGATTGCTCTACTGCAGAAGCAGAACGATTTCCTTTACGTTGCCTTTGACGCCAGCGTTTGAAACAGTAAGCTGCCACCAATAACAAGATGCCCAATATGATGAGATATATAGCGGTATACTGGTGAACGTCGTGGTAGGAGATATTAGTGGTCAAAGGTTCACTCTGCTTCATGATCTCAAGACTTCTCTTAATGACTTCAAATTGCCTGAGGTTATCTGAGTTATTGGGATCAAGCTCATATGCGATTTATGGCATAATAATATTTATTATGTGATTAATTGGTGATATTTCAGGCGAGATAATCTTATTCGTCGTGCTAATTTTACTAGACGATCTTTTGTTTGAGTACACCATAAAATTTTACTGTTTTTACAAACAGCCTTCCCCAACACGCAACAGACCAGCAGCTGATAACCTAACTACCTTAATTTGATTTTCACAAAGAAGTTTGACGTTACATTAATTGCAGTATAAATAATAATACTTGTTTTCTGATGTTAACTCTCTCCAGTCATTCTTGCACGAGGTAGTTTTAGTTTTACAAGTTCTTGTGCCTGGGATCGTCTTGCAAAGGCTATGATCATCTTTCATGTGGTGAATAGGCTTTCTGATATGAAACAAAATAGTCAAAGGGTTTTGTAATATGCATGGCTGCATATCCGTGTCTGTGACAGTTAAATACGAATCCTTTCTCATGTTGTTGGCTGCTAATTCAGAGATAGTTTCGACCTTAATCATCCTAAATAACTAAGGTAGCACGACGGTCGATCGTTCTCTGCGCTTGTTTACGCACTTCGGATAACCGGTTTTAAGATCAGTGGTTCTAAACATTTTAATCAAAGTTTGACTAATATCGCCCGGACTCTTAGTCAAGTATGATGAAGTGTGCCAGCTGCAATATTAACTTCAATGACGGCGTTCAATGTGCCTCATGTTTGAAGCACCTTGATTTTGGCTGCGCGAGCATCACTGAGGCTGGATGGAGGAAGTTGGGCAATGACAGAAGAGCTGTATGGAGATGTCCCAAGTGCCGATTCACCGTCATCGTCCCCGTCCCCGTCTCCGGTTACAACACCTGAACCTGCATCTCTGGAAACTATCCTTAACGAGATCCGTGAGCTCAAGGCCCAACTGGCTGGTGTGCCGGCGCTTTCTCAAGATGTCAAATGCGTTAAAGAGGAACTCAAGGAACTTAAGATTTCCAGTGAGTTTGAGAGTAAACGGCTGGATGACTTTTCTGTCAAGAATGCGGGGATTGAGTCTAGGGTTATGGGTCTGGAGCTCCTTCAGGAATCTGTTCGCACTCTTCAGTCTGACATTGACGTGATTAAATCAGAGTTATGCTGCTAGTGACCAGAGGTCGAGACTGAACAATGTCGAAATCAAGGCCATTCCTATGAAAAAGGATGAAAATTTGTTCACTGTTTTGGATAAGATCAGCCAGAAGGTTAATTTTACGTTTCCCAAAACCAAAAATAAATTACATATCCAGAATACTGCTGTTTAACTCCAAGGAGAAGTCAATCGTGGTTAGCTTCCTAAACAGATACGTCAAAGAGGATTTTCTTGCTGCTGCGCGCTCATTCAAGACGCTATGTACTCATGACCTTGGATTTGAAGGCCAATCCAACCGAGTCTACGTCAATGATCACCTAAACCCTGACTCCAAAAAGTTGCTCAATAAAACCCGAGCATTGGCTAAGCAGAGGGAGTTTAAGCACGTATGGGTTAAGCATGGAAAGATCCATGTCCGAAGGCAGGAAGGGTCGGCTGTCCTTGTAATTTCTAACGAAAAAGATTTAAACAAACTAAATTAGAGTATTGTATTTTTCGTTTATCATTTTATAATCAAACTATACTAAGTCTTAAGTCTAGCAGTAAATCTGATCGTCATATTGTCACACTAACCTTAACTGTCTATCACTTCTTTTCTATTGTAAAAGGTTTAGCATCGCTGCCGTACTGGATGTTTGGACACCTCGCTTTTGTATTCACTAATGACCCTTTTGTTTACGTTATCGCACTGTTCTATTTATTTGAACATTTAAATCTATGCTTATCTCGCTCGCACTCAGCGTTGATTCTAATTATTGCCATTCTCCTCGCACAGCTACCTGCAATCTTGCTACTTTTCGCCTTTAAACTTATGCTGTTTATACTATATATGTGGGTAATTATCCTACCAGCTGTTTTTTTATTATTTGCTAAGATGATTACTTTTAATACTAGTATAAGATCCCGTTATATAACGACCTTCACCGAGATGCTTATTTAATGAAACGTATTTTATATTTAATTTAATATGTCAATAAATATAATCCATATGGGTTGCCTAGCAAATTTCAGTCCAGAGTATGTTTAATTAATAATTAAAAAATATATATTTTTTAAACATTTCACCGGTATGATTATTAGATAAATTCTATACCAATCGAAAGTATAAAGCCCATAGATTATGCAAACGTTAGGTTGCCTATTCTTTTCCGGTCATAACTATCGGGTTGCCAGGTATAAACAGGTAAATCTGTACTAGCATTTTGCAACGGTCTGTTTATTGAATGAAATTTAAATGAAATTAAAGATTATTTTATTCTGAACACGGTGGTATAGGGTTGCCTGCGAAAAATCAGTCCAGAATTGCGGTTGTCGAATTTTAAAAAGTAAAATATTGCTCCGAGTGAATGTGTGCGACTACGACGACGAAGAGGACACAGCATGGCAGCTGTTTAAAGTCCGCCCACTTAAAGAAAGAGAGTGCGCATGCTATTTGGGCTTGTAAAAGAAAAGGATAGCGATAGACTCGTATATACTATGCATCATTTTGGAGTAGTTTATTATTTAAATAGAGAAATAGCTTTTTTTTATAAAATAAATAAATATAAATATATAAATGTAAACAGGGAAATTGAAATCAATTGAAACTATTGGAAAAAATTCAAAACCCATAAAAGTGATTTTTTTTAATCAGGGTAGTCTAGCAAATTTTATTTTTATTGTAAGAAGAAAAATAAAAAAACAACAATTAAAAAATTACTTCTATTTATTGTAAAAAATTAAAACTACAAAAAAAAAAAAAAAAACAGAATCCGAGTCATCGGACATAAAACTACGATCTTCAACTTCTGAATCTTCTTCGTCATCACTCTCTGTTTCACTTTTTTCATCTATCATGTCATCATGTCTTCTATCTTTAAAGGTGTATGATCCCCAATGAATCCTACTGGTTTTAAATATTCATCTAAGAACCATCCGCAGTTCTCAGGCTCAAGTTTCACGCATATTGGATCCGTTGCATTAAGCCACATGGAATTTACGAAAATAGTTCGTAAAATTTTCTGAGTTTATGATATCCAGCATGGTGGTATGGAGTTGGAGTCGAAGCCTCTTGATAAGAATAGTTGATTGAAAACATCCTCATTAATTGTTACAAAAAAAAAGGAAATCAGATAATTTTCTTGTTTAATTTATAAATTACCGTTTTTAAGTAAATTACAAAAAAAAAATATGTGTGTCGAAAATTAACAAAACCATAGGTGAATTTTACTAACAATTATTTAAACATGAAAAAAATATAGAAGATGTATTAGCTAAGATAATTTTAAAGATTCAATTATTATGTACTTACTGTATATTCAGCACTAACATTAAGAAATTCTTCGTTATATTTTTTATTCAAAACGGTCACTTTTTTGTAGCACGTGGTATGATAACCTACAAATTGAAGATACGCACTGGGTAGCTCAACAAAATTGTATTATAAGTGTTTTTTTTTACGAAAAGCTAACTTTAATACACAGTTTTTAAAAGTTTCATCATTAATATCAATTATTTCATCATCCGATCCACACAAAAACACTTTTTTGCCATTTTTTCCAACAATAAATAGTAGCACGTTTTTTTAATTGTATTTATAGCGACACTCTACTCCAAAATGATGCATAGTATATACGAGTCTATCGCTATCCTTTTCTTTTCCAAGCCCAAATAGCATGCGCACTCTCTTTCTTTAAATGGGCGGACTTTAAACAGCTGCTATGCTGTGTCCTATTCTATCGCATGGGATGGTCGGTTGGGACCTCTCAGTCGCACACATTCACTCGGAGCAATATTTTACTTTTTTAAATTCGACAACCGCAATTCTGGACTGATTTTTCGCAGGCAACCCTATACCACCGTGTTCAGAATAAAATAATCTTTAATTTCATTTAAATTTCATTCAATAAACAGACCGTTGCAAAATGCTAGTACAGATTTACCTGTTTATACCTGGCAACCCGATAGTTGTGACCGGAAAAGAATAGGCAACTTAACGTTTGCATATTCTATGGGCTTCATACTTTCGATTGGTATAGAATTTATCTAATAATCATACCGGTGAAATGTTTAAAAAAATATTTTCTTTTAATTATTAATTAAACATACTCTGGACTGAAATTTGCTAGGCAACCCATATGGATTATATTTATTGACATATTAAATTAAATATAAAATACGTTTCATTAAATAAGCATCTCGGTGAAGGTCGTTATATAACGGGACCTTAGACTATACGTATGAGTATTTATTAGTTGCGAATTTTGACATTGACAATGGTATCGTTAATTGTTCGTTATTTTGCTGCATGGGTGGTTGTTATTTTGCTAAGTACACTGCTACTATATCTTCTCTATATTATCAATGCCTTTAAGTAACTTAAAAAAACTAAATGTTTATTATCAGAATGTCCGGGGGCTCCGTACCAAAACTGAAACCTTCTATCGCGAACTATGCCTCTCTTCATACGATGTTATTGTAGTGACGGAAACCTGGCTAGTGGATGGCATCACGAACTCGGAGTTATTTGGTGATTAGTATATTGTGTGGCGTCGCGACCGAGATTACTGTCTCACGGGCCAGACTCGGGGAGGTGGTGTTTTAATAGCTGTCCATAAATGTATAGCTGCGGTGCCGCAACCGCTGTTTCATTCTTCAGCCGAAGACTCGTGGGTAGCATTGAGTGTACGTCAGCCTAACTCTAAAAACTGCGTTAAGTTAAATATCTGCACCGTTTACCTATGTAATCAAAATCGTGGTTTTTCATTTTCTGAGCAATTGTCTAATTTTCTCCGTAGTTTGAATAACTCAATGATAAATAATCCGACTGATTACTATTTAATTATTGGTGACTTTAATTTGAGTGGCATCTTGTGGCAATTGAATGACGGCTCATTGCTGCCTTCGAATATTTGTAGTGGTGATGAGTACACGCTTACAGATGATATACGTGTTTTGGGGCTCGCTCAATATAATGGAATACTGAACGCGTTTGGTAAAATCTTGGATTTGGTGTTGTGTAATGAGATTGTCTCAGTGTAAGAGTGTCTAGCGCCTTTAACGCCTGTTGACAAATATCACCCAGCCCTCCGTATCGAGGTAAACTTTTTTGAGTACAGTCACTTAACGCCTGCGCCTTATATTCGGTATCGTTACGATATGGGGAACTTTACTGAAATCAATAGGGAAATATCAGCTATAGCCTGGACGAATATACTCTCTGATATGTCGCTTAATGACGCTGTGAACTTTTTTTATTCTACCATAGAGGAAATGTATATATATAAAAATGAAACCCGTTTTCCTTGGTCACGGCATCACGCGTGAATGGCTGGACCGATTTCACTAATTCTTTTTTTGTTGTATTTGTTATTATTAGGAGAAGGTTCTTACGGATAAAAATATTAAGGGAATCTCTCAGAAATATTGAAAAATATACATTTAATTTTGCATATTTAAAAAAACGCGTGTAACGAATGTCAATGTCATTCACAGCCATAGACTATATTGAAAGAGCATTGTTTGTTCGGAAACGTGGTTACTTAATTAAATTCGAGCATCGTTTGTTCGGAAACGTGGTTACTACTATATAAAAATAAGTCGGGTTTTCCTCCCTGACGCTATAACTCCAGAACGCACGAACCGATTTCCACGGTTTTGCATTCGTTGGAAAGGTCTCGGGCTCCGTGAGGTTTATAGGTAGGGTAGGGTAGGGTAGGGTAGGGTAGGGTAGTGTAGGGTAGGGTAGGGTAGTGTTGGGTAGGGTAGGGTAGTGCAGGGTCGGGTAGGGTAGGGTAGTGTAGTGTAGGGTAGGGTAGGGTAGTGTAGTGTAGTGTAGGGTAGGGTAGTGTAGGGTAGTGTAGGGTCGGGTAGGGTAGGGTAGGGTAGTGTAGGGTAGGGTAGGGTAGTGTAGGGTCGGGTAGGGTAGGGTAGTGTAGGGTAGGGTAGGGTAGGTAGTGTAAGGTAGGGTAGGTAGGGTAGATAAATGTTTGGTCTTTTTATGGCAAAACAAAGTTTGCCGGGTCAGCTAGTTTAAAATAAGTACGTGCCTACTGTGGCAGTATTCCATAACTCATACCCAATTTGGTATTCCCCGTCACTTAAACGCTTGATTAAGGAGAAATCCAAATATCTTCGTAAATTTAAATTGTACGGTAGGCTGTCTGATGAAGCTACCTTTGAACATTTACGGGAAAGAGTTAAAAAACTTGAAGTGGATTGTTATGTCAATTATGTAGCGGCTACAGAAGCCTGCATTGAACTGAACCCTAAGCGCTTCTGGAGCTTTGTGAAACAGCGGTCTAAGACCAATATAATGCCCAGCTACCTGAAGTATGGCGGTGTGACACTTTCCTCTCCTGATTATATCTGTAACGCGTTTTCTGCCCACTTTTATTCTACATATCTTAACCCTTTTGATGTATCGTCTATTAATAATCATTGTTCTATCCAAACTGCAGTAAATCTTAATATGCCTTCGGATATTCATTCTATTGAAATTGACCCAAATGTTATAGGTAAATAAATTAATAATATTGATCCATTTAAATCTGGTGGCCCGGACCACTTATCACCAAAATTTTTGATCGGATGTGCTAAATTCATTGCCTTGCCAGTATCTGTCTTGTTTAAAAAATCACTCTCTTCATGTACTGTTCCCCATATCTGGAAGTCTGCCTTTATAACTCCAGTGCATAAAAAAGGGCATAAAAGTGAAGTAGTTAACTACAGGCCAATTTCTAAAGTGTGCATATTAGCTAAAAAAATTTAGAGGGTGGTCTATGACCGAGTGTATGCTGTGCTCAGTCCGTCTTTTGGTCCCTCACAGCATGGGTTCCTCAAAAGCCGTTTCTAACTTGGCTCTGCTTAATGACTTCCTAACGGAAAGGATGGATGATGGGGCACAGATGGATGTTGTTTACACGGACTATAGCAAAGATTTTGATAGAATCGATCATAATATCCTCAAAAGGAAGGTTTTTAACAACGGTATTAGAGGCGACTTACTTCGCTGGTTTTCCTCATATTTGGATAATAGGTCTCAAGCAGTCGTTGTTAGTAACTACATCTCAAGCTGGGTTTCAGCTCCCAGTGGTGTTCCTCAGGGTTCTCTGATGGGTCCGTTACTTTTTATCATCTACGTGAGTGACATCGGCTCGTGTTTTCATCATTCTAACTTGCTCTGGTTTGCTGACGACATGAAGATATTTTCTTCAATTTCATCATTGGATGATATGGATTCTCTCCAATCAGACTTAGCACGTTTAGATGATTATTGCCGGATCAATAAATTGGACTTGAATCCTTCTAAATGCTCCGTAATATCATTTACCAGAAGACGTGTGCAACTCCCTACTACTTACATACTTAAAGGGCAGCTACTACAGCGATGCGATGGAGTGCGTGACTTAGGAGTCTATCACGATTCTAAGCTTTTATTTAACACACACGTGGAACATATAGTAGCTAAAGCCTCGAAGTCGCTCTGCTTTGTTATGAGACTTGCAGGATGCTTTAAGAAAGCTAAAATCCTAAAGATTTTGTATTGCTCATTTGTGCGGAGTCATCTCGAATATGCGTCTCAAATTTGGAACCGTTGTTACAATAAATACATAGACCGTATTGAAAGTATCCAAAAAAGATTCCTTCGTTTTATGTGTTTTCGCCTCCGTATTCAATATCGTTCTGAAAATTACTTAGACCTTTGCAAGAAATTCCATCTGCAACCACGTAGGTATCATCGCAGGATGGCGGATTGCACATATCTTTTAAAAATATTGTCAAATGAAATCGGCTGTCCTGATCTCCTTAATAAACTGTATTTCAATGTTCCACAAAGATCAGTAAGATTTAATCCGTCTATCTCTATTCCCTCCTCTTCATCTAACTACAGGCGTAATTCATACTTAGTGCGAGCGAGTAAGGATCTTAACTTATTGTGTAAGGAGTTTTCGTTTGATGTTTTTACCACTAAAAGCTTGTCAGCGCGTAAGCAGCTTAAAATTATTTCACTAATTAGCCTCACTCGATTCGCAACAAAGGGTTTCCATTTCTCCGGTTTGCCACTTAACCAACCTAGAACAGCCGTTGAATCAATTCAGCCATAAACATGCACCTTGTAGCTCGATAGGGATAAGATGATTTTTATCATAAGTTTTGATAACTAAGGAGCGCCGCAGAGTTCCAAACGCGGTATCGATTGTAGTTTTTTCAGTGGTATTACTTTTGATTTCCCTGCGATAAGGGTCACGTGGGTTTCATTTTGTCTCTGTATTTTGCAATACACGACGCAAGCTCGCTTTTGTGCTAGCGTCGCAAAAGCCATGGAGTTCGATAATATTCTATGGTATTTTAAATCTAGATATATGTGATATATCGGCTTTAATAGTATTCCACTCTAACGCGGTTTCTTGAGGGACAGGGTTGTCCCAACCCAGGTCTGATTTCCATAATTCTTGGAACGAGATCTTTAGTTTTATTGTGACTGGTGCTAGCCAAGGGGTCAACAATTTTAGATATTTGAGATAGGAATGGTATTTTTTTAAGGAAGTCTCTAGAGATAAATTCTATAGGATGAAAAATGAATTGATCATTTTTTGGCTCCCACCGAAGACCTTATGTTTTGGTTGATTCCGGTTGCTTAAAGTCTAAATCTTCCTTTTTGTGTATTAGAACTCTCTATTAATTCCGGCCAGTTTGATCGCCGATCTAAATTGCCTCCATTTTAAAATAAGGCTCTGAAGGACTTGTTGTAAATTGGGTCCTCGGCACATAAGATCATTGAGGCTGTATCCACTCGAGGTTTTTGCTGAGGCATTAAAGACAACTCGCAATTTGGTAGTTGATGACTCAGATCATTGGATGCAATGGTGTGATAAGTAGCAGTCCAGTTGTATGTGTGACGCAACGGGTGTTATATGTCCGAGCTCTAAGTATTCAGAAATAAACATTTTATAGTCACGTACCAGTGCTGGTTGCTTACTTAATTTCCGCTCTATTTGGAAAAATTGAGCAATCGATTTTATTTTCGACTTACCTACATTGTTCACAAAATCTTCTTTGAAGGGTATTTTAACGACGTAGCTTCCATCTGCTCGTCTGGAGGTCGAAAATTGGTAAAACTCGATACATTTTTGATCTTCTTCTGTTATCGTTAGAGTTTCATGTATGTTCTCCACTTCCTAAAATTGCTGAATCTCTTCGATATTATTTAGGGTCACATTGCAATGGTACGTTTTGTTGTAGTTGCCGCTTAAGATCCATCCCAACTGGGTTTGTTGGGCAATGGGCAACACACCTTCTAATCGACATATACCGTCCATAAGGATATTGGAATAGATATCTGCACCAAATAAGATATCAATAGGCCTACTTTTATAAAATTCGGGATCTGCAAGAGTTATTTGGTTAAGAGTAGGCCAGTCTGGCTTTTGCAAGATACAGCTGGGTAAGTTATTTATGTGTCTATTGATTATATAAACGTCCGTTTCAAAGGTGAAATCGCTAACCAACGACGAACATTTGATGGTAATCATGCCCTTACAGTTTTTTTCCTTATTGCCTATTCCAGAGATATAACCATAACATTTCCGTCGCGGTAGTCTTAACAACTGAACTACGCTTTCCCTAATAATGAATGTCTGTGACTCTTGATAAAAAAAAACACTAATTTTTTGGTAAGAGCCGTCCACTGCTTGTACGTAAATTTTTACTATAGCAAGCAATATTTCTGAGGGTTCTCTATGAAGCAGTGCAACCGTGTTAGTTTCTGGCTGCTAAGATGGGGATTTCGTAATCGTGGCTGCATTTGACTCTGATCGATGTGACGTAAAAGATTCATGCAAAATGGTAGTGTGTTCCTTATTGCATTCTTTGCATCTTATTTCGGAAGGGCATTTTTTGCCTTCGTGATAATGTAAACAATTAATGCAAAGTTTCAAGTTATCAATAGCACTTTTTCGTTCAAATTCAATTGCAATTCCAATAACATTAGACATCCATGAATTCGATATTCATTGTTCATTAAATAATTATTTACTATTTTGGTATTTTAATTTTAATAATAGGGTATCTAATCCTAGTTTTTTATAAAACTTATTAAATCATAATTAAAATATCTATAATCTTGGTTTGTTTTTTGATTGTTTTTAGCCTAATTTTGTCTTTTGATTTTATGTTAAGTATGCTTCTTTTCATTCGGTGTTGACAAGTTTCTAGTAATTTGATATTTTTCTTTGTACAACTCCATGTCTGACATCCGTAGGTCATGCTTGGTAGAATAATAATAATAATAATAGAATCGCATGTTACAGAGCGATGAGAGGTGGGTATACAGAGCTTGGGAGCGACCTGAACAAAATTTGACAGACGTGTGCCGCCCGGATGATGTCGCCACGAGTACATTCTGGCGAAGCATCTGGTCGGTGCCCGTCTGTCACACTGAGGGTGGCTGGATGCGTGATGTCGAGCGCGTGTGAGAAGCTATACCAGAAATGGAAAAAGTAGCCATCAGTCCATCTGATGTAGCCAAAGCAGTTCGTCCACTACCGAACTGGAAGTCTCCAGGACCGAACGGACTGCATAACTTCTGGCTAAAATGGTATAGCAGCTCACACGCGTTTCTGGCATCTCAATTTCAGTCATGTTTAGAGTCTGGGACGCTTCCGCAGTTTTTAACAACAGGCATTACCCACCTGCTCCATAAGACAGGTAGTCCCGCGGAACCCAAGAATTATAGACCAATAACATGCTTATCGACGGTTTATAAACTTCTTACATCCATCCTGAGAGCAAAAATTGATAAACACATTGAATGTAACTCAATAATGTCTACCTCTCAGAATGGATGTAGGAATGGGTCCCGCGGCACTAAGGAGCTACTCCTCATTGACATGGCCATAAGCTAGCAGGTTCGTCGATCCCGCAAGGATCTGTCGACATGCTGGATAGACTACAAGAAGGCCTACGACTCTGTGCCACATACATGGCTCACGAGGGTGCTGGAGTTGTACAAAATAGATGCAACTCTATGCACCTTCCTTGAGTCATGTATGGGGCAATGGAAGACAGTCCTTCGATATCCAGGATGTCGACCGATTCAGGGGGATGATGAGCATGTATGGATTAAGCGGGGGATATTTCAGGGCGACAGTTTGAGTCCACTTTGGTTCTGCTTAGCCCTGAATCCTCTAAGTACACTGCTTGAGGATTCAGGACTAGGCTATCGGTTGAGAAGAGGTGGTCAGGTTATATCTCACCTCCTTAACATGGATGATCTGAAACTCTTTACCCCCAACAAACTCCAACTGACGGAGTTACTGAAGGTAACTGAAACCTTCAGTAACTCCATCAGGATGGAATTTGGTGTGGACAAATGTGCAGTCATGCATGTAAAGCAAGGGGAGATTATGGAATCCGAGGGAATTCAACTCTCTGATTCCATACACCTTAGACACCTCTCTTCGACTGAAACTTACAAGTATTTGGGTATGTCGGAAGCGTTGGGGATCAACAGTACTGACATGAAGCAACTGCTGAAGGAGCGTTTCTTTGGCCGCTTGAAAAAGGTATTAAATAGCCTTTTGTCTGGCGGAAATAAGGTGCGCGCCTTCAACAGTTGGGTCATGCCGGTTTTGATGTACTCTTTCGGCATACTCAAATGGACTCAAACCGAGCTCGACGCCCTCGATAGGAGGGTCCGGACACTGCTGACCGCAAACCGGATGCATCACCCACGATCATCGGTGATGAGACTGTACATCCCGCGGAAGTGTGGGGGTCGAGGCTTTTCAAACAGCAAGACTCTTCTCAACCGCGAGGTGTGCAGCCTTAGAGAATACTTTTTAAAAGCTGAAGTGGGTATGCACCGAGATGTTGTCGCAGTGGACAAGGGACTCACCCCGTTGTCCATGGCTAAAGAGAACTGGCGCAAGCCTGTAATACTAACGACTGATGAACGCAAAGAGTTATGGCAAGGCAAGGAGCTACACGGACGCTTCTATCGGGCTCTCCACGGGTCCGATGTAGATTTCCCAGCGTCGGTATCCTAGCTACGTTTCGGCGACCTTTTCGGGGAAACTGAAGGTTTTGCCTGTGCAATTATGGTCGAAGTTATCCTGACGAATAACTACCGGCGACATATAATGAAGGACGGGACGGTTGACATATGTCGGGCATGCCACCGTCCGGGTGAATCCATCAGACATATTATCTCTGGTTGTTCTCGTCTGGCTAACGGCGAGTACTTACACAGGCATAACCAAGTGGCCAGGATTATTCACCAGCAACTTGCTTTGAAGTACAATCTAGTGGAATCGGAGGTCCCGTATTACAAGTATGTGCCCGACCCAGTTCTCAAAAATGACCATGTCACGTTGTACTGGGATCGGTCTATCATCACTGATAGGACTATTGTTGCCAATAAGCCAGAAATAGTGGTGATAGACCGATTAGCGCGCCGCACAATGATAATCGATGTCATAATCCCGCATGACGAGAACCTCGTGAAAGCTGAGAAAGAGAAACAAATCAAGTATCTCGACTTAGCACACGAGGTTGTCGACATGTGGAATGTGGACTCGGCGATCATTGTGCCGATTGTCGTTACGGCCAACGGTCTGATCGCCAAGAGCCTCGACGACCATCTGTCGAGGCTGTCATTGGGCGGTTGGGTCAAGGGTCTGATACAGAAGGCAGTACTCCTCGATACGGCTCGCATTGTGAGGAGGTTCCTGTCTCTGGAGCCCTAACCACCGGTAGCTTGGACCCTGTTCCCGATACCGGTTGGCCTCTATTTTTTATATTTTTAAATATTTCTAAGTTTTCTTTTTTAAATATTTAAAAATGTAATATAATAAGATTAAAGAGAAATAAACGAAATAATAATAAATTTATTTCTAAAAAAAACTTAGTATTATTTTTACAGAAAATAGTTTGGCTGTACTTTTCTAGTAAATGGATGTAGTCACTGCAACCGAACTAGGCAATGCCTGTACTAATGTATGTAAGTATGTATGTATGTAAGTATTTAAGTATGTATGTATGTATGTAAGTATGTATGTATGTATGTATGTATGTATGTATGTATGTATGTATGTATGTATGTATGTATGTAAGTATGTATGTATGTATGTTCCTATATGGCGTTCCAGAGACCAAACGCGTTGGCTGATTTTGATGATGCCTGCATGCAAAATGGAAATGAGGCTTGACAAGTTAAAAAAATAATAGTTAATAATCAGTTGGTATCAACAGGTAGAGGAAATAGTTTCGTAACTGATCTCTTCACAATGCTGTTGCCAGATTTAATGCAATAAACTCGTGTGAGTCCATCATTACCGGGATGTTTGTCTACAATTCGGCCTAGTGACCACTTCCCAGCCGGTATTCCATCAGTTTTGATTAGAACTATGTCACCAACATTGAATTCTTGTTTCTTCTTATGCCAGACATGACGCTGTTGTAGACTTGTTAAATATTCGTCTTGCCACCTTCGCCAGATGTCGCCGACGAGCTTTTGAGTGTATTGCCATCGTGTCAAGTTATGAATCTTTGTGTCTTTATAATCTGGTGAGGGCACGACGAATGGGGCTTCATGTATCAAAAACTGACCAGGCGTGAGAGGTTCTATAGAATCTGCATCTGAGTCATCAATAGGACAAAGAAGTCTTGAATGAAGACACGCCTCGATTTAGCACAATATTGCCAACTTTCCTAATATTAAAGAATGTTTGGTTTTTTCGTCTAACCTTGCATGTCGAAGACGACCGCCCACCCTAAGGATACCATATTGGTCTAAGTATGGGGTAAGTTTTTTAATGTTACTAGTTTTCTTTACATCTTTATTTAATTTTAATCTGTTAATTTCATCTGTAAACTCTTCTCTTTGTACTAGTTTAATGCATTGTATCAATGATGTATGTATTTTTTCTGTTGTTAAACTTCTGCAATTTTCGTTAGTACTCATTTCGCTTCTATAATTAACAAATCTTCGACAGTACGTTATCACCTTAAATAATTCTTGTAAGTTATCAAATTGCTTAAATTTTTCTGTGAAATTATGTTCTTCTTCATCTTTAATATTAACATTTATTTGTATTTTATCCTTTCTCTGTTCCAGGTCAGTGACGACTACATTAGGCTGTTTTAATATTATTTTCCTTTCAGATAACCACTTTGGACCGTTCCACCATAACTCTGATTGTTTCAGTTCAGCAATCAACATGCCTCTCGACGCAATGTCTGCAGGATTTTCTTCTGATGCAACGTGGTACCATTGGTTGTTATTGAGATTTTCAGTGATTTCTGCGACTTGATTGGCTACAAAAATCTGCCATCTTTGTGGTTCACCGGATAGCCATGCAGTAACAATGGTAGAATCCATCCACGCAAACATTTGTGCTGTCGATATTCTCATAGCTTATCCAAACTCCAAACGTGGTAAAGATACAGTTTTTAGTGGCCCGAGTCTTGTCAATTGATTTCATAAATTGCGGACAATTAGATGACCACTTCGAGAGTGTGAATCCACCCTTCTTCAATATGTAAGATACTTCCTTTGCAGATGTTATGACTTGATCTGTTGTATCTTCACCCGCTAACAGATCGTCAACGAGGCAATTTTCTTTGATGATTTTGACTGCATTCGGGTAATTTTTTCCTTCATCATCAGCAACTTGATGGAGTGTTTTCACTGCGAGATAGGGTGCTGATGCTGTTCCGAAGGTAACTCGAAGCAAACGATATTTCTTGATGCTGTCATGTTCCTCTTCTCGCCACAGAACACGCTCATATTATTGGCTTCTTGTACGATTTGAGAGTATTATTAGACACCTAGAAGTAAGTCTGTAGGGCCTGGTGTGTCGTAGTCAGCCAGGTCGAGTCCTTCTAGATGTAGCCAGTTATCGTTAGTGATTGTTTTAGGAGGGAGTTTACTGGTAAGTTATTTTGACATGTCAAATGCTTCGACATCTATCTTGAAGTTTTTGTACCAGCAGGAACCGATTTGCAGCTGTACCACGTGGTTTACATTTGTCTTCGTTGAACCCACTCCAATGATACTTCCTCTCGTTGATCGTTTGGTCAGATTGAGCATTTGAGTTGCTTTCTCACTAATAAGTGCTATCTGCGAACCTTGGTCCACTAATGCGCGTAATACAACAGTGTGGTTTTGCTCGTTTCGTGCTGTCACTGTTGCTGTTGCTAATAGTGCTATGCCTTGTCTAGTAGTGTGGTGTGAGGCGGCCGTTGTATTGACAGTATCTTCCTTTGGTTCTTCTACATTGTTTTGAGAAGTCTTCGGTTGCGTGGAGGTCTTGTACCGAGGTCTCAGGTTCTTTGTTTAGATGTAAAAAGGCTATGGTGCCACCTTTTGCATATACGACAGGACACTGTTAGTCTACATTTTCTTGCTGAATGTCCTGGTACTAAACAGTTGAAGCATAGGTTGTTCGTTTTTGCATAATTAACTCGTTCAATAGGTTGCAGTTTTGTAAATTCTATACAATGGCATATTGTGTGATTTTCGTTGCATAGAACACATGTTTTTCCTGACGGTGACGATGACGTAGTTGTTTTATGAACAGCACGTTCCTTTACTACTTTATTTTGTGTTCCTGGTGTGACAAGCTCCAGTGTTCGGTATGTGGACTGAAGGAACCTTTTCAGATCACTCCATTTGGGTAAGTCATCGACATCTTCTTTGTATGAGTATTGTTCCCAATCCTAGTGCGACTTAGGGTCCAATTTCTGAACTACCAGAAATTTAATAATAGGATCCCGTGAATCTAAGCAAACATTTAAATTTTGATGGTTATTTAAACAGTCTGCCGTGACGTCCAATAAACTTTTGATTAGATTAGGTGACTGAGTACTCATTTTCTTTTGATAGACTAACTGTTTTAACACTGAGTTCATAATCAAACGTTCGTTACCATATCTAATTTTTTAAATGTCCCAGGCTTGTTCATAATTTTTCTGTGTTACCTGGATACATTTCAATAAGGTATCTGCTTCTCCTGTAACACTACACTTTAAATAATGTAACTTTTGTACGTCACTAATGGATGTGTTCGTATGCACTAACGATGTAAACAAATCTTGAAACGTTGGCCATTCTTCATATTTTCCACTAAACGATGGCAGCTGTAGTCTAGGTAACCTTAGGCCTCTGCCTCGAATTTTGCGGGCAGCGGGGCGGCGGCGGCGGCGGCGTGGGAGAGGGGCGGGCAACGCAGACCCGTTCTCGAAACTAGCGATGGGAGATTGTTGCAAAAAAAACAATCAAAAATCGAAAATTGTGCTATTGCTCATTCGATTGTCGTTTAGTAGTTCCTAATAATTATTATTCGAATAACAATCGACAAAACTACTAACTATAGTGCTCGCCAAACTTCTGGGCCGCCCTGAAGTTGGTTTTCCGATGCGCAAGGCACGAAACGGTGCTGTTTTGGTATGAGATTTTCTACTGCGCAGCCATTGTAGCCAACCAAAATATGAACAGCAAAGAAAACCAAAATATTGATTTTTTGGACTTAGTCAAATTTTCGAAGGTTTTTTTTTAACACATTTCGGCCATTTTTTTCCGCCAACATATTAATCTTGTCCATAGAAGCCATTTAAGCTCTGAGACACATGGTCCTATGACGCACCGTTTCCGAATTATGGGCCTACGATTTTTATTTTGTATAAAACGATCAATATTTCCAAAATGGTAGTATAGTATTCATGTTGGGATGCTAGCAGCATCCCAACATGAATACTATACTACCATTGGCATGGTGGTAAAACAGGGGGGGCAAAATTTTGGTTATTTTTTGCCTAGGACACACCGTTTTCAGATATATATATTTATAACAATTCGAGGCCTATAATTCGAAAACATGCGTCGTAGGGCTATGCTTTTTCAGAACCTAAATGATTTTATGGTTAAAGTTAACTGCAATACAATTGGTAAATATCCGAGAAAAAAAAACATATTTTTTCGAAGTCCTCGCGCCTTAGTGCCCCTAAGGGCCCTAAGGCTCACTCCAACCGTTTAATGTTTTGTTGTTGTGTGTATATAGTGGACGAAAATGTCTAAAAGAAATAGTGAATTACCAATATGGAGCTTAAAGTAGTGAAGTAGAACTGAAAGTATGAAGGAAAGTTTATTTTTTACTGCTCCATTTTATCGTAATCTATCTTCTATCTATATCTATCTATATCTTCTATATCTATAAAAGCGAAAGGTGACTGACTGACTGATCAATCAACGCACAGCCAAAACTGTTAGGCCTAAAAGCATGAAATTTGGCACAAAAGTTCCTCAAGTGACGTAAGTGTGCACTAAGAAAGGATTTTTGGAAATTCCACCCCTAAGGGGGTAAAAAGGGGGTTGAAAGTTAGTATGAAAAATCTTATTCCTTCGAACAAAATTCTTGAAACGTAGCACAAATAGTATTCTAAGTAAATGATAAAGATTGACACTATTAGTTTTTTGAAACTACCCCCAAATAATGATTTAGTAGGTGTTGAAGTTTGTATAGAAAAATCTGATTTCTTGGGTCAATTAACTTGAAACTTGCCAGAAATACTAACCTAAATGAATAATAAAATCTGCTTTTATCATTTTTTGTAACTACCCCCAAAAGACGGTTTAGGGGTGCTAAAGTTTTTTTGAAGAATCTCATTACTTTAGTTAATAAACTTAAAACTTGACTTAAATAATAAAGGTAGGCGAGATAGTGGTCAAACGCGAACCTATAGATAAATAAAAAATGCCAATCTAAATAAACAATAAAGGCTTTCATTGTGAGTTTTTCGAAACTACCCCCAAAAGGTGCTTTAGGGGATGTATTTTTTTTGAAGAATCTGATTTCTTGGATGAATAAACATGAAAATTGACATAAATACCATCCTTAATAAACAATAAAGGTTGTCATTATTACTTTTCTGAAACTACCCCCAAAAGATGATTTAGGGAATGTAAATTTTTTGAACAATCTGATTTCTTGGGTGAATAAACATGAAACTTGACATAAATACCATCCTAAATAAACAATAAAGGTTGTCATTATTAGTTATTTGCAACTACCCCTAGAAGACGATTTAGGAGGTATTACAGTGTTTTTGAATAATCTGATTTCTTGGGTCAATAAACTTGAAACTTTCTTTCTTAATGAATAATAAAGGTTGCAATTTTTTTTTTTTTAAACTACCCCCAAAAGACGGATTTGGGGGTGCTAAAGTTTTTTTGAATTATCTTATTACTTCAGTTAATAAATTTGAAACTTGACATAAATACTAATCTAAATAAACAATAAAAGCTTTCATTGTTAGTATTTCGAAACTACCCCCGAAAGATGATTTAGGGGATGTTAAATGATTTTGAAGAATCAGATTTCTTGGGTCAATAAACATGAAACTAGACATAAATACCAACCTAAATAATCAATAACGGTTGCGATTACGATTTAGGGGTGTTAGATTATTTATTATTAGTTTCTTTGAAGAATCAAATATAATAATAATACTAAATCTTTATTCCGTTCATTTTAACACAGTACAATATTAAACACTAATACATTACATAGAAACCCTTAAGTGCTAGTTATTGACAAATTCCCTGGCACTAGGACGGGGACCTCTACATCGATTTGGAACTACTGAACTGAACCGTTTGTCTCAGGTAAACATAGTTGTGAGTGACGTTTTAGTGTCACTTAATTTACGCTGTATTAGATTTTTGTGTTGTGTCGCGTAATTTACGCAGCATTCGTTTTCATACTAAAGTAATTTTTGGTACACCCGAAATTATGCGTCTCAAAAAACCCGACCAGTCTTCCACTCCATATATCATCTATACATATAAAATGCTTTGTCCTGAATGACTGACTGACGGATCAACGCACAGCCTAAACCACTGATCGTAGAGACCTGGAACTTGTAGAGTATGTTTTTTGTATGACGTAGGCATCCGATAAGAAAGATTTTCCGAAATTCTTCCCGTAAGGGGGAGAAAAAGGGGGACAAAATTTGTATGAAAAATCTAATTCCTTCGGCTAATATTCTTGAAACTTGACACAAATAGTAATCTAAGTAAAAGATAAAGGTTTACACTATTTATTTTTGGAAACTAGGGGGTAGTTTCCAAAAATAAATAATGTAAAGTCGATTTAGGGGATGTTGAAATTTGTAACGAAGAATTTTATTTCATGGGTTACTAAACTTGAAACATTGCACAAATACTAACTTAAATAAATAATAAAGGTTGTTATTATTAGTTTTACGAAACCACCCCCAAAGAAAGATTTAGGGTGATGTAAATTTTTTTTTGAATAATCTTATTACTTGGGTTAGTAAACTTGAAACTTTGCATAAATACCAAACTAAGTAAGCAATTAATGTTGTTATTAATAGTTTTCAAAACTACCCCCAAAAGACGAGTTGTTTTTTTTTTATGAATCTTACTTCTAGAGTTAATTAACTAAAACTTGACATAAATACCAACCTAAGTAAACGTATACAGGTTAAAATTCTTAGATTTTTTTAAACTAACCCCAAAAGACGATTTAGGGGGTATTAAGATTTTTTGAAGAATCTTATTACTTGAGTTAATAAACTTGAAACTTGACATTATAAGTTTTTAGAAACTACCTTCAAACGTCGATTTAGGTCGAGTTAAAGTTTTTTTGAAAAGTCTTATTTATTGGGTTACCTAAGTAAACAATTAAAAGGTTGTCATTATATTTTTTCGAAACTACCCCCCCCAATAGGATTAAGTGGGTGTTAAAGTTTGTTAAGAATCATACTGGACAAGTGTTCGTTTTTGATGTATGGATCTAGGGGAGCACTGTAGTGTATCTGTCTCACTCACACAGACATACACAATCTCGTGCGCACCACGTTATTATTACGAGAGCTGTGAGCGCGAGTAGACGTGTTGAAGTGTGGTCATTTAGTGCGTGAATTGCCTTATAGAACCAGTCACTACAAATGGCGACGAGGGTAAAGTAACATTGGTGTAAATAAAAAGAAGAAGGATTGGGGTAAGTAGATAATGCATGACATGACACATGGTTATTTATTATCGTTTAGGCACCCACATTCCGTTATGTAAATAAGATGTTTAAGCAGGTCTCACGTGATAAAAATGAAAAAGTATTTGGTAAATACCTATTTATTGTGTTAACATCATATGACTGCTTAAACATAACTATGCAGCGGCAAATAAATTCTGTCTGAGTATTGAGTAAATAACCGTTCCAGATTTTAATTATAAAGTAAATGTAGTATTACGAAGGTAAATAAATTCGTGTTATTCTAATCAAAGAGCCAAGGGCCATGACTAAGTAGTGTCTAATTACAAAAAACTGTGCCGTTAAACAAACACCAAACAGCTGTTCTGAAACGATTTCAAAATTGTATTTGTGGGTAGCTGCGTAACAAAGTTTACTTTACTATTTCAAATCATAACATCTGATCAGAATAATAAAATCGATACATTGTTATTTTGAAACCGAACTACTGCGTCTGCCACACGGATATCTTTGAAATCTTTCCACAGATAATCGATAGTCTACTCTATCTAGTGGAACTATTTTATGGTTACCGGTCATAATTCAAATAGGGGTTTCAAATGATCGGGAAATACGTTTTGATTACATATGTTTTATGGCGGCATATTGTGATTTCGTTTCAATTCGGACACATAAAGTTGATTGAAATAGTGGTACATCGATGCTATGGAGTTTCGGCAATTCGGAAGTTCCATTTGATTACTTTGGGGAATTAGCCATCGGGACTTTCGAAATCAAGCAGTAAACCTAAAGATTATAGGCACTGTAGTGTAGTTTGCAGTTACAACCACGCCTATGGTGTAATCCTAATGGAAGGCCTTAAAACTTTGGTATATAAACACTGAGTGTTTATGTTGTGTGTGTACATTGCAGGTACATATAGGCCGAAATGCCTACGTATTTATTAACAACAATTAACAGTAACAGTAACTTTTAATATCTGCAAAGGTGGTTTGGGCAACAATTTAGTGTACATCTTAATGGCCAATACTGAGACCATCCCATATTGAGTCTACCGATTAAAATGTTAATGATGATAAACAATAACTTTTAATATCACCAAAGGTGGTGGGGGCAAAAAAAAAAAAAAAAAATGTAGTGTACATCTTAATGCCCAATATAATAATAAATTAAGTATCCATATTTGTAGCCGTAACTACTTAAGCGAAGGTCTCAAGATTTAATTGAATTACGTCAAGCTACGCTGATTCTAAAGAACTCATAATGGGCACGTAAATATTTGCAAACATCCTAAGGCCATGCATACAATATTAATTTTGGTTACATAAGCCATGCATATGAGCCCAAATTCCTGCTGTAAACAGCGGTGACTCATGCAATGACAGTGCTATATAAAATACGGGGTTTTAGTTACGTGGTTTAGGGTAATTAAACCTAAAAAGAAAATGAATGATTGATTTATAACAATATAAAGTTAGTTAACTTACAATATTAGTTATTTAACCAATTTGTATTAACTTTGAAATAATCTTTTCAAGACCTTGTTGTTTGTTCATTGCCTACGCAGCATATACAGTACGCTTTGGAACAATATACTAAACTTATTACATTCTGAGTAAGAAAAATAAACCGGCCAAGTGCGAGTCGGACTCGCGCACGAAGGGTTCCGTACTATTTTCGTAAAAAACGGCAAAAAAAATCACGTTTGTTGTATGGGAGCCCCTCTTAAATATTTATTTTATTTTGTTTTTAGTATTTTTTGTTGTAGCGGCAACAGATATACATCACCTGTGAAAATTTCAACTGTCTAGCTATCACGGTTCATGAGATACAGCCTGGTGACAGACAGACAGACAGACGGACCGCGAAGTCTCAGTAATAGGGTCCCGTTTTTACCCTTTGGGTACGGAACCCTAAAAAATACTTAATCGCCCGCGCGCAGTTCGAAAATTATCCCTAGTGAACATTTCATTATTATTTACTAAGATAGGTGGCCTATGTGCTGTTCCGGACTGTTATCTGTCTCTATGCCGTTTTTCGTCCGGATCCGTTCAGCAGTTCTGTCGTGGTTGGGAGGCGGACATGCATCCGTCCGTCCGTACTTTTACAATTTAAATTAAAGTTAACGATCAGTCTTTTAGCTAAAATCAACTGACGGTTGTCTACCATTCTTCAAAAGGGTTTGAGCTGCTGACGCTATAAGGTATGTATTCTCTTACTATATACCAGTCATCTCATGGTGGATTTAAGACGTTTCAAAAATAAAAAATACTGTGTCAATACAGGCGCGCAAATACTATGACCATTTTGTTCATTGCAGTAAGTAGATCATTAATTGGAAAAAAATATATATTGTGATAAAGCAGAAATGGATATGGAATTAACTTTTGTCGCGCATTGTTTACTCAGAATAAAATAAGATGAAACAATTACAAAATACGAACAATTTAGTGTACTACTATTTATGAGTTTATTCTGAATTCAAAGAAAATGCTAAATTACTTCGAGTAAATGTCGAGTAAATATTCAATAAGCAAATATCATTCGATTTTATCACAGCGAGATTGGTATACTAATTGTCACTGACTTTCACACTATAATATATTAGTCTATGACTGTCTTATCAAATCGATGGCAAGTTGTTGCTGAAAAAATATATATTTAAGCAAGATTAGACCAAATTGGGTTAGAACACCCGTAGAAAAATTAGCATATGGTGGGTCAGGTTTCAATCTTGTTGATTGTACATATAATTATATTAAGTCATTACAAAATTACTTGTAACTGAAAATTTAAATAGAAGTGTTGTGACACTGAGATTCGCGCCACTATAAAATAATACAACACAGAATTTACATTTACAGTTTTCGGAGTATTTAAAGCAGGACACCAGAATCTATTTGAGAAGACACGATGAGCAATAGCTATCTTTGTACTTTGATTTACACCTGTGTTTGTATGTCTTACTTATGTCTAACAAATATATAGTTTAAATATGAGTTCTTCATTAACGTCAAACGGACGAAAAGGTTAGTTTATGGTCAAACGTAAACGATCAGCATTCATCATTAAAATGAGATGGTTTGCCTGACCATTAAGCGTATTTCAAGCGAAACAAAAGAACGTATGGCATATGGTTGGCTACATCATAAGCGGGTGATGCCAGGTTAGGAGGTTAGATCCAAGGTGGCTGATGCCATAAGGTATGGCTAGATACTAGGCGAGTTATGTCAATTTAGGTTAGATTCAAGGCGGGTCATGTTGTGTTATAGTGTCTATTTCATGTAGAATGAGTCTAATGAAAATCTAAACTCAATATACGTAGATAACGATTTGATTTAAAGTGGTGTACAGTTTGGAGAGCGCGCTGGATCAGAATAGCCATATGGGCGCTAATCTTAAAACTACCAAGGGCACTGCTGTTGTAAATATAACCACCAGGACCAGACAACTATCGAAATGTCAGTTTTAACAAAGTGCCTCATCGATCGATAGCCTTGAAGTTATTTAGCTGTGAAGATATGCAATGTTAACGTTAATACCTCACCCCGAACTGTTTTTGTAAAACCATAAAGGTACCTACCTAAACACTTTCGTAGGTGTGTGGTCCATTGGTGTTGAGGATTGTCAGATTTACAATGTCACGGAATAGTTCTCAGTTATAAGTAAACATCATTATGGTGAGGAAACCGTATGTCCAGTTGCCGGTGATTCGGGCACGTGTGACGTCCGCCGGGCAATGTTTAGCTCGTGTGGTGTATTGAGGCCTTGTCCCTGTCGCAGAGGGGAGGTACGCTTGCCAGCGAACGGAGCATTATAGGCTGATTATGCTTATAGGAATAGCTGGAGTGAAAAGACGCTACCATTTAATTGGTTGGTTGTTCTGCCTTTCAATTGGCGGGTTTTGCTACCATTAAATTGGTGGGTTGCTGCCATTAAATTGGTGGGTTTTGCTACCATTAAATTGGTGTGTTGCTGCCATTAAATTGGCGGGTTTTGCTACCATTAAATTGGTGGATATTGCTACCATTAAATTGGTGGGTTGCTGCCATTAAATTGGTGGGTTTTGCTACCATTAAATTGGTGGGTTTTGCTGCCATTAAATTGGCGGGTTTTGCTACCATTAAATTGGTGGATATTGCTACCATTAAATTGGTGGGCTGCTGTCATTAAATTGGTGGATTGCTGCCATTAAATTGGAGGAATTCTGATTCCCATTAAATTAGATATTTAAGTACATACTGGAACTCACACCGTTTTTTTTCAATGTCAGTGACATTCTAAAAAATATGATAAAATATCTATAAAATTAAAAACACAAACAAGTATCCCAAACTAATATCCACGTACTAACAACAACTATAGAAATGGAACACTGGAATATTACAGTTTACAGAGTTTTTTGTGATCGCTTTATTTTATCTCATTAAATTTCATAAAAATAGGAGGGTGAAGGGATATTGAGATCGTGAGTAAAATACAAGAATCTGTCACGTGAAGAACAAACAATATTATGATTACATAACAATAACAAATAGGAAAACTTGTTTGTTCATTCTTACAAAATGAATAAATATTAATTAGATATTCTTAATAAAGACTTTAATGAGGAAGGGATGTAGTGTATCAGTGGCACTCACACGTTCACTTTGCCATCCCCACTTTCCCCCACACAGACATACACAATCTCGTGCGCACCACGTTATAATTACGAGAGCTGTGAGCGCGAGTAGACGTGTTGAAGTGTGGTCATTTAGTGCGTGTACGAGCCTGTGAATTGCCTTATAGAACCAGTCACAAGCACGAAGAAGGCATTTTCGTAAAATGAACCTTTCACCATCATCATTATTTCAAGCAAAAACGTCTACTGCTAGACATAGGCCGTCCCCAAGCGCCGCCACACTGATCGGTTCGGTCCGGTGCGATTCGCATCCACCGGACTCCCGCAGCCTTGACCAGGTCGGACTTACTAATTTGCGTTTTCCGGTTCGCAGTCGCCACTGAACTGTCAACCTTTAAGGGGGTGAAAAGGGGGAAATTTGTTTGTATGAACAATCTCATTCCGTGGAGATATAGTAAATAATCAAAATTTACGTAATACGTTTTTTAAAACTACGCCCCGATGTTAGTTTTTATGAAGCATCTTACTGAACAATCTAACTAACATAAACAAAAAAAATTAAACAGAAAAAGGGTACTTATATTAAGTTTTACAGGGTGGATTTTACTTTGTAGCGGTAACCTAAAATGTATTATTCTTTAAGTCAAATAACGAATTGTCCCAAACCTATAAACCGTAGAACTTTACGTAACCACATTTTTATTTGGTTTAATAACAGCTTATTTTTGGTTGCCATCACACGAACGAAGTCGCGGGCGGAGTTAACATTATAAATGTAAAAGTAACTCTGTCTGTCTCTCTGTCTACCTTTTCACGCTTAAACCGCTGAAACGATTTAGATGCAATTCGGTTCGGAGATATTTTGAGACCCTGGGCAGGACATAGGATAGTTTTTATCCCGGCAATCATACTTAAGGGGGTGGAAAGAGGGGTAGAAGTTTGTATGGAAAACCTTCAATATTAAGCCGCGATATAAAAAATAAGCTATTCGAATTACTAATGCTTCGCAGACGAAGTCGCGGGCAACAGCTAGTAAATTCATAAAAGCGATATAATATTTTAAAGCATGCTGTCTGTCCAACGAGTCCAACGCTAGAAAGACCAAATGTCATGTGTTTCTGTTAAATAGATTTTGAGTTATTAAGATGACTGTAGGGGCAGGCGTGAAAATAGTCGTGCTCCTAGGTGCGGTTTTAGAACTTTATTACGACTTCACACGTAGATGCGTGGCAGTCCAACTTCGTCTAAATGTAGCCAATAAGAAAGACATTTGGGACCATTCGACGAGGATACCAACGAGAAAATTGCAAATCGCTTACCGAAGCTGCTTTCAGAGTCAGTCGTTCCAGATGCTAGATTCCCGTTGTTCTTCTCTTCTTGGTGACCACCAGTGTTCCAAATATCCAGTCAAACATACACTGTTGATATCTAGGGTGTTACGCGGGTTATATGAGCTCCAAAGTTGGAGATGATTTTCAAATTAGAAAGAAAACTAAATTCGACGCTCAAAATAGCGTGCGCACGACGCGGTTGAGTTTTCCACATATTTGATTCTGCTAGTGTGTCGCCCTCGGCGATTTATCGGTTTACGATACCAAAATCTCGCAAGGCAAATGTCAAAGGTCTCCCAAGCCATGACATAGTTTATTACTAATAAATATTATGCTATAGGCTAATATGGGGCGAATATCTGCCACAACAATGACAAAAGAGGCTCCAATTTGTTTGTGTAATATTTACACACAGCTGCTGCGTCGCCAGTTCCTTTTTATCTTGATCTTGGCTTGAAACGCTGCCGCATGTCTTAATATAGAAGGCAGGGCATTTATAGAAGGCTGGACAGCGTTCGGAAAGTTGCGCGGTATCTTCTCGTCACGGTACTTACTACCTGGTCTTGAGACACGGTAGTAAGTACCATGTCTCAAGACGAAAGTCTATGACCAGTGTGTGTTGCCAGTTATGACATGTCTCTGAGACGTGGTGGCTTACAATGGGCCTCATCAGAAAGCATACAGATACCCTAAGGGCAATGGAGAGGGCCATGCTCGGAGTATCCTTCCGTGATCAAATCAGAAATGTAGAGATAAACCAGGGTTACCGACATAGCCCGAAAAATTGCAAAACTTAAGTGGCAGTGGGCAGGGCACATTGCTCGCAGAACGGATGGCTGATGGGGCAGAAAAGTTCCAGAGCGGCGACCGCGAACCGGCAGATGTTGTGTTGGAAGGCCTCCCACCAGGTGGACAGATGACCTGGTTAAGGTTGCGGGAATACGCTGGATGCGAGACGCACGACATCGGTCAATCGGCGACGCCTCTGGGAGGCCTATGTACAGCAGTAGACGTCTTTTGGCTGAAATTATGATGATAAACTTCTTTGAGGAGGTAGATGTAAAGAAACTGGTACTATGTTTCTTTAATTTGTTTCTTTAATTTTTACAATGCCCATCTGTAGGTAAAACAGTGGCCATGTAATTATGTAGGTACTTGATAGATGGCGCTAAGAGTCCACGCGGTTGGAAAAGCATCTTATGTTTGGAGTCGACAGAAGTCACCGACATATTCAATATTGGTTATATATTAAGCTATTGTAAAAAGCCTAAAAAGTTATTGATTATTTAAAAAATAGACTTTAAATGTCGTTAATTTGTTTTCAGAGTAATGCAGTTGTTTATTTGAAACTCACAAGTACGTACGGAGATATTATCTTATATATAAAACAAAGTCGGGTTAGTTACACCATTTGTAACTCGGGAACGGCTGCACCGATTTATATGATCTTTACTTTTTTCGATTTCTCTCCTGCCCGAATAACAGAATAACTATTAAAACATCGGAAAAGAATACGAAATAATAATTGATAGAAACAAAACAAGGATAAAAATGAGCATGGCGTTGCATACTGGTTCCAGTGATGCCATTAGATGACGCTGTAGATTATTCTAAAATTCATCTTAATATCTAAGACACAAAATGTGTTTCTACCAAGGATACGAAGGGTAGGTAGGTATGTAGGGTAGAGTAGGGTAGGGAGGTTGGTAGGTAGGGTTGAGAGTAGGTAGGTAGGCAGGTAGGGTAGGAGGATAGGCAGGTAGGTAGGGTAGGTGAGTATGTGGGTAGATATGTAGGGTAGGTAGGATGTGGTAGGGTAGTTAGGTATGTAGCCAGTTGATAGGAACAGCGAAGCCGCGGGGGACAGCTAGTTAATGTATAAAATTTACTCACTTGAGGTACTTTTTTGCCCGTCAGTAGTTTGATGTAGCTTGTGTCGACCGCCCATTGGGTGCGCATAAATTTCATATAATCTAGACCTGTGAAAAAATAGAACATTAAAACACAACTAGGCAAGTGTGCTCAATCGTCGAGCACACCATCGCTTACCATCAGGCATGCTATTCTCTAGGAGACAGTTTCTTAGCTGTGCTCTTCGACGAGTTCGTCAGCGTGACAGCCTCGAGATTGACTGACCGTGCAGCGCTGATCAAAACGGTATTCTCTAGCGCGGTTATGTTCGTCGACGAACTCTAGGCTGACATCCTCCGACACAATTTTATAGACGAATTAGGGCTTGAAACAAATTCTTTAAATTATAATCGAAAAATCATGTACGTCAGGCTGGCCCGGCCCCATGGAATTTAATAATGAGATTGTTATCAATCCAATGTACCCGGGTATACTAATATATGTAACACCTTCATTTTCAATGTAACTCTTTTTAAAAGAAATTACGTGCACTTCTTAGTGGCCAGCCTGACGTTTTCAGCCCGGCCACCTTGTTTCCCACTAATCTACAAAAAATACTGGCAATATTGTGCTACAGATGAAATGTACCCTATAATTTATGCATATGTAACACAAAATCGAATCCTAAAATGCAATAGCATACGAAATATTAGCGGTTGCAGGTGGCCGGGCTGAAATTATTTCGTTACTATAAAACAGTAAAACTGCAACACCTACCAAAAAATAATACCAGTACATAATGAGATATAGAGATATAGAATACATGTAACGCTTTCATTTTAAATTATAATACATATTTAGAAAGAATAATCACTTGAAATTATATTTCAGCCCGGCCACCTAAAAGCGGTAATATTCCCTAAAATCTTATGCCAATTTGTACAGTAAAACCTGATACAGCTATGAAATGAAAGTTACATTCGTTTTGTTTTAGTCGTATACCTTTAAGCCTTCTGTTTGACTAGATTATCAAAATCTGAGAAACTTTCCGAAGAGTGACTATCATTTATTAACTAATTTCAGGACATTTGGTTTGTTGAGTGAAACAAAATGCGTTACTATGATATTTTTATTAATAAACTAAGTAGTATAAATCGTTTCGGTGTGATGTTCTGGTGTGCTACTAGATGGTGCGCAGCAAAACTGTGTTTCTTTTTTTTTGTATGAATTCGATATTCATCTTCCTAGAGTAAATAATATTCTGTGCAGGTAAGTAAGTTGAGTAGGTAGGTAAGTAAGTAGGATAGGGTAGGCAGTTAACGGGAGCGAAGCCGCGGGCATAGCTAGTAGATAATATATTTTCTAACTTCACTTGCGAAGTCGGATTTTATATCTCATTCTCAATAACCATTGTCCTATGTGGGCCCGGGTTTAGACGTTGTGAATCGCTGAAACCGTTTTAATGTTCATGTAACAACAAAAAAGCTCTCTGCTTAGTCCGCATTATTATGCAACAACGGAACCCTATTACTGCGCGTGGCTCGACACGCACTTGGCCGGTTTTTTTAAAATTCAAATTGATATAAGAGAACGTTTATGTTAACGCGATTGAGCAGGAGTAAAAATTCTTAATAAGCCCATAGTAGTGCAAATCATCTGCAACAGGCTTACGCTGCAGTTTTTGATATTGACCTTGCATAGTCATGTGGTAAATTACATAAGTGGAACATGTTCTGTGAAGGTCAACGAGAACTGTATAATGTGCGATTTTTTTGACAAAAAGTTTTGCTGGCAAGTTGTTGTTAAGAAATTAAGCTTATGTTCCAAAAATACAGAATGGCGGGTTAATTAAACTCCAAGACTTCTGTGTCATGGGATCGTGTCTACATATTTTAGTCCAGGGAAAAAAAAAATGGAATTTAATATTATTTCTGTGTAATTTCATTTTTTTATTCAAGATTGATCTTTAAGTACTCGTACTTTATAGAAGTAAGGTTTTTCTTCTAAACCATACTAAACGCCCATACTTAGAAGCTATATTATAAGTTATAACTGAGTCTCACATCATCTCGCTCCCACTTTTAAATACTGCGATTGCCGTCAGCTGGCATTTAGTATATCTGATTCTTACGCCTTTTGCTCATGGGAGTAGGCAGTATAATATAAAATAGTGTTGATTATATCTTACCAAAGAAAATGCTAAATAGCCATTCACTATCCATAGATTCGTCTGTTTCCGTATGGAAGCCGCCTTGCATACGAATGGTGTATTTCAGCCTTTCTGGACATGATTCCCCTGACATATCCTGTCAACACAATTTGTCATTTAAAAAAATAATACAGACTAACCTCCTATGAAACCTTCGCAAAAGAGCTATGGAAAGATGTATGATTGGAATCTCCCTGAGGCGCAGGCCACACAGAAATAGCGTCGGGCGCGGACATGGCACGGGCGGCTTCCTATTCCATTCTAATTTCAAACTAAATGCATGGCAATAAAGCGAAATTTGATCAGGCGCGGTCGCCGATATGGCGCGTCATAACCACGTCCGACCAAAGACATACCGTATATCCTAAATTGTGCTTGATTTCCATGCATTTTGTATGAAATTTGAATGGAATTGGAAACCGCCAGTGCCATGTCTGCGCCCGACGCCATTTCTGTGTGGCCTGCGCCTGAGACATTGAATCCGAAACGAGGTGATCGGGCAGAGAAACAAGTTGACTTCGCTCACAGAATAAACAAGCTGAAGTGCCAATGGGCCGGCCATATTAGCCGTACCACGGATGACCGTAGGAGTAGACGTCTACTAGAGTGGAGACCACAAATTGGTAAACGCAAAGTGGGACACCTTCAGGCTAGCTGAAGCGACGGTCTTAACAGGATAGCTGGCTAGTAGCAGCTGGATGAAAGTTACCAAAAAAGAAATAAATGGCGTGCGATTGGAGCCTATGTTCAGCAGTCTGTGGACTACTGTAGGCTGATTATGATGATAAACCTTGGCCTTCCACAGTTACAATGCAACACAATTTGTACTTACATGAAATAATAATATGACGATAGATTGGATACGACGATTGTCATTTAGCTTATCAGACGTGTAGTAAGATAGTGAAGAAAAATTCGCGAGCGGGAAGTAGCCTTGTGCTCTGGAGTTATCTGTGGGCATTACAATTAAATTAAGAGATGTATTTTGTAAAGTAGTGTGGGCTAAAAAACTTCGATTTCAACAACTTATCTGTTAGTAGAATTGCCTACTAGAGATAATTGGACATTACTGTCTCTAGACAGCAAGTCTACTGACAGATTATTGCAATTTACCGCAAAAATAACCACCGAGTGGGTCTAGTTACAAGAGCGGCTGGCGGTTGGCAGTTGGCCATTGTTGTTTCCTTGGAGGAATTTATGTGCATTTGTTGAAAATATTATTTTATAAAGAATTTGAAAATGTTTCGAAAGTTGTTTTTAGAGGAGGATGGCACAAGAAAGATATAACGGGACAAGATTGCTTCCTACCGCTATCAATATCAAAAGGAATGCATGCCCGCATAAGCAGAGAACATAATGATGATGATGAAACAATGATGTTGTTGCTGATTATAGCCACAGTGAATGATTTCTAAGTCTTGGTGGTAAGGAGCATTTATATGAAACGTTCTACATAGTTGGTTTTTACTTAATACATTATTAGTTTTTATACTTTGTCTAAGGCATAAAAATTCGCCATTGTACTTTTGTGCATGATTTTTTAAATAAATAATTCAATATTTGCTCTTGGTCCTGGCTGTCATTTTTGTAGATATTTGATAGTCGTTATGGATAATCAGAAGCCACCAGTTTTACCAAAGAGTGTCGTTTTACCCAGTTACTGAAAGGTCAGATAGGCAATCGCTCCATATAGAATACTAATACTCAGCTACATCCAGTTAAGACTAAAGTATCCCAATATAGTTGGGTAAAGGCAGATTGATTGACTTTTTTAAATATATCTATATTATACTCTATCTATATTAATACTAATATACTCATAATAGTAATCTATATCTATATTTCTATACTAATATTATAGTAACGAATAAACTTAAAAAAAATTAGATTGATTTCAAAAATTCTTTCACCGTTGCGAAGCTACACTATCCCTGGGTGACTTAGGCTACTTTTTATCCCTGTATTCCTACGTGAACGGGAACTACGCGGGTGAAACTGCGAGGCGTCCGCTAGTAATAATCATCATCAGCCTGTAGCAGTCCACTGCTGGACATGGGCCTCTCCAATTGCATGCCATTTGGTTCGATTTTCGGCAACTGTCATCCAGCTGCTACCAGCCACCCTGCGCAGGTCGTCGCTCCATTTAGCCTGAGGGCGTCCTACCTTTCGTTTACCTGTTCGCGGTCTCCATTCAAGAACATGTTTACCCCAACGGTCATCTGTTCTCGACGACTTATATGGCCGGCCCATTGCCACTTCAGCTTACTTATTCTGTGAGCGGCCCATTGCCACTTCAGCTTACTTATTCTGTAAGCTATGTCGACAACTTTGGTTCTCTGCCGGATCACCTCGTTTCGGATTCGATCGCTCAGAGAGACTCCGAGCATAGCCCTTTCCATAGCTCGCTGAGCAACTTTGAACTGATGAACCATCCGTATTGTGAGTGTCCACGTCTCGGCACCGTAGGTCATAACAGGTAGGACGCACTGGTTGAAGACTTTTGGGCTTTGTGGGATACGCGACGAGAAGACCCGACGAAGTTTTCCGAACGCCGCCCAGCCCAGCTGTATTCTACTGCTAGCCTCCTTCTCAAAGTTCTTCTTACCAAACTGCAGAGTTTGCCCGAGGTAAACGTATTCTCGAACAATTTTGAGCGCACCGCCATTGAGCACAATCGATTCCGGAGTGACGTGTGAATTGAGCATAACCTGGGTTTTGTCCAAGTTCATCCGGAGACCGATGCGTGCAGAAGAATCAGCATCTGCTGCAAGTTCCTCGCCATCGCGGCCTGCCTTAACACGATATTTCAAAGGACAGACTATTTCCTACTTACATCAATGTGATTACGTTATTGGTATTTTGATTTTTGACTGTTTCTTCACTAGCTGACTGTTGAAGCGTAATTCTATGAAAATGCTTGGAACACCAGCAGTGAAAGTGTTTCATACATTTCCTTTTTTATAAATTCTGAAAGGCGCTCAATTACTCATCTGTTACTGTCATTGTCAACTGTCTCTGTCAACTGTCATTGTTAACTGTCACTGTCAACTATCACACGTGCCACTAACGACATCATTGCTATTCAAAATGATTAGACATTTTTTTTTTTTTTTTGTGTGTCTCTCGCTTTTACTATGATCATAAAACTTAAACTATTGTAAAGCCAAAGCTTTAAGCTTTAATACGACGTACTCTATGTCAATGTACATGAATATTTTTTGTTAGGGCACAGCTCTATACAAATTCTGGCCATGTCCTTTCGGATTTGCGAGCCAAAATGATGAACCAGTTCCAGGCTTTCAGCGAAAAACTAATTGAGATTTCGAGCAACTTGTGTCGGGAAATTGTTGAGGTCAAAAATGAAATAAAACACATAAAAAGTACCACCGATACCCTTACATCGGAGCAGAACATTATGAAGGAAGAAATGAAAACCCTGAAAAACCATAACTGTGCTTTCCAAGAACAGCTAAATCTCCTCAAGACCAACTACGACGACTGCGACTCAAATAAAAATCAACAACATAACGACTGTGAGTACATGGCCTTAGAAATCCAAGAACCAGCAAAGCGGCAATATAATGTCATAATTGGGGGTATCTGTGAAATAAGTGACAAAAACTCAACAACAAGGCGAGAATATGATACAAATCGGGCGCTTAATGTAATTCAAGGCATCAACAAGGAATGTCCATCCCCTATAAAGTGCATGCGTCTTGGCAGATATAACCCAGATAAAACGAGATATCTAAAGCTTACCTTTCAACAACAAGAAACAGTGAATCACATTTTGCGTAACAGATCCAGTCTTGCAAATGACAATGTTCGCATATTACCCGACCAAACACCGATGCAAATAAAATACATGAAGGAACAACGTGCGGAGTTATCATGGCGTATGGAAAGTGGTGAATCAGATCTCACGATAAAATACGTTAAAGGTATATATCAAAGATTATTAAAAATGCATCAAAAAACTACAACAAAACTCTCGGCAAAACGACTTTGATACCTCAGAATTAGATAACGTAACCTATCAATATCTAGATACCTACCAAAATATTAACCTATCAATATCTAGATACCTACCAAAATATATGTTCATCTAATACCTCGTTAAGAATGTTTTATGCTAATGTGCGTAGTTTGGTAAAGCCAGGTAAGCTTGACGAATTAAAATGCATCCTACGAAGTTTTAATCACACTATACACATTGTGTTGTTAACCGAAACATGGTTTAAATCTAAAATCGATGCGGACTTGCTGGATATACCCAACTACACACATACATTTATTATAAGGAAGGATAGTATAGGCGGGGGTGTTTCAATGTACATACACAAAGGTTTAAAATTTGATGTAAAGGATGAGCGATATGAGTGTGGTAACAACTTTTTATGGATAAACTTAAGAAAGCACTCTTTGACCATTGGTTTAATTTATAAGCCCCCAAGCACCAGTTTTAGTGACTTTCTTAACACTTACACTCAAAGATTAGAAAAGGGTAAACAAAAGGCAATTATATTTGGAGACTTTAATATCGATTTACTACATAGTGAGCGTAAAACAACTGACTACACAGACGCTGTACAAGAATCAGGATACTACATACTAAACAACATACACGAAAACTACTGTACTTGACAAACCAAAAACACAAAAACAATAATTAAACTAAACTCTCCTCCTAAACTAGGATACCCTAAGACACAGGGTATCCTAGTTTAGGAGGCAGGGTTTAATAAATTAGTACGCCTTTCACAATTTGTAACACGAGCTAGATATTAAACAAAAAAAATGTAAGGAATTTGTTCAATAAAGATATTATTATTATTATTAATTGACCATGCATATACTAACATATGGAACGCGAAAATACACATGGCAATAATCGAATCAACACTCTCAGATCATAAACAAATCTACCTAGAAATCAAACAGTACAAACAGACCCTAAAACAAAAAGTTCAATATAACGCAATTGATTATAAAGCTCTGTATGACCACATACAAAAGGATAATGCGATAAATACAGGAAACAACTATGCCCTTCTTGAACAATACATTCTAAGAAATATAAATGACTCGAAACTAAAAAAATACAAAATTTTAAACCTACCACAAAAAGACTGGATCACTAAAACAGTTATTAATTATATCAATGAACGGAATCAATTATGGCATGGTTGTTTGACAAATCCAGACAACATACAATTACAGTCTAAATATAAAGCTGCAAAAAAAAGAGTAGAATCTAAAGTAAAAAAGATAAAAGGAATTACTACTATGACGCTTTTAAAAAATGTACCAAGAACCCCAAAAAAATGTGGAAATTAATAAACACCTTAGCTAAAAATAAAACAAACGTCATCTGTGATCTACCTTAATTAATGTTTAATGATAAAGTAATAACGAATGGTACAGAAATCTGTAATACGTTTAATGACTATTTTACTACTATTGGTTTTTTATTGGCTCAGAATATAACACAAACAAATCGGAACCCACAAAGTACATTAACAACTCCTGATACAGACCTTCAACTTACAAATCTAGAAGCCTGCACTGAGGATGAGATATCCAAAATTATAGATAATTTGGATAATGGTACCAGCTGTGGAATCGATGGAATAACAACAAAATCGATTAAATGTATTAAGAACCTAATTATAGCTAACCTAACTAATTGCATTAACTTTTGTCTTCGCAGTGGTGTGTTTCCGGACAGTCTTAAAATAGCAAAAGTGTCCCCTTTATATAAGTCTGGAACTAGGAGTGACCCCGGGAACTACCGACCCATTTCAGTGTTACCTGTTATTTCTAAAATTTTTGAAAAGGTTTTGTTCACCCGCTTATATAAACACCTAACTAATACAAATTTTCTTTATACGCACCAGTATGGATTTCGTCCACACTCAAACATACTTTCGGCCACTGTTGATTTAATAACTAAAATAAAAGATAATAAGCGTTCGTTTTTTTTTTTTCGAATGTTTTCGTTTCGTTTCCCAGGGATCAGTCCTGGGTCCTTTACTTTTTCTCATATACATTAACGATATTAGTACCGCTGGACTGACTGGACACATATCATTGTACGCAGACGACACTTGTCTTTTCTATTTTGGCGACTCCATCAATGATATTGTACCTGAAGCACAGAAGGATCTTAACGTTTTGAACATGTGGCTCGATCAGAATCTTCTGACTATGAATGTTGGCAAAACAGGGTATATAATTTTTGCAGCAAAGAATAAAAAAATACCAGTAGTTCCCAATCTCACAAGAAATAATCAACCACTACGAAAATCAACGCATGAGAAATACTTGGGCCTAATTCTGGACAGTAAATTGACATTCAGACCGCACGTTGACTACGTGAGATCTCGAATACTACCACTAACCGGAGCAATACGTAACATTGCAAAATGCGTACCCTACAAGCTAAGACACACTATTTATAACACCCTAATCAAACCACATCTGGAATATCTAATCCAAGTATGGGGACAGGCTGCGAAAACAAATCAACAACACCTGCAACGAACACAAAATAAAATAACTAAAGTCCTCTTCAATTACGATTATTATACGTCTACGGAACTACTATACAAAAAACAAAATTATTAAACCTACAACAACTGTATACGTATCACACATGCATGACTATCTGAAAAATCCTAACTACCAACATACACACGAATATATCATTCAAACAGAAGATTCACAGATACAATACTCAAAACCAAGACGACTTTGAAGCTGCAACAGTGAGAACCTTATACGGCATGAAAACTATCCAATGTGAGGGTGTTCGGTTATACAATAGATTACCTAAAATTGTCAGAGAGTGTACTAGTATACCAAACTTTCAAAAAGGTCTACGGAATTTTATATTAGACGTTTAATTACTTTATATTAGACGACTAGCTTTTCCCCTTGGCATTGCTCCCCTGGTCCTTCTCACAGGACCCGATTCCGTGATACAAAATGTAGCAATGTATGTATGTGAATAATTGGTAAAAGAATTTTCAATATGATAAATGATAAATGCTTTTTGAGTTTATCCATTACAAACAAATTTATAAACAAACAAACAATCAAATCTCAATCTTTATAATATTAGAGTAAGAGTAATTGTTTTATTTTACTATTGTTTTCCTATTTACAACAGATGAAGGAATATGTGAGTTTTGTTAAAACTGCTTTGTTTGTTATGTTAATCTACCCTTATTTTAATAATTTTACTATGACGTCAAGTTCCTTCGATATATGAATGTCGTAATATTAACTACTACCTACTGTTAATTTAGTTAAGTTTCTCTTTAAGTGAACTGTAATTTGTTCTTTGAGAAAATAAATATCTTTAAACCGAAATCTAAATGTGAGATGTACTCGCCGTTTATATTAATGCCGCATCCTTCCCAGTCCAGCGTCTTAAACATATCCTCCACCGCGTTACTAAACAATTTCGGGGCAATTACGTCCCCTTGTCTAACCCCTCGACGCAGTGAGATATGTCTAGTTTGCCGGTCCTGACTTTGGACGGTCATTGTTGGGTTTTCATAAAGACATCTCAGCACTTGCCAGTCAACTTGGCATCGCTGCATAGACTCCAAAACAGACCAGGCTTCGATGGAGTCAAAAGCCTTCTCATAGTCCTCAAAAGCAAAACACAGGGGCCGATTATATTCTTCGGACTTTTGTATAATTTGCGGCACTGTGTGGATGTGGTCTATCGTGTTGTATCCTCCTCGGAACCCGGCCTGCTCCGGTGGCTGAAACTCGTCGAGTCTTCGCGCTAGACGATTTGTGACGACTGTCGAAAACAACTTATAAACGTGACTAAGAAGCGAAATGGGTCTGTAATTCTTCAAAAGGGTCTTGTCACCTTTTTTGAAGAGAAGAACGACCACTCTCCTCTGCCACGCCATTGGAGTTCTCCCAGAGAACAGGACAGAGTTAAAGAGCTCCCCAAGCTCCTTCAATACTGGGCGTCCTCCTGCTTTCAGGAGCTCGGTTGTAATCCCGTCCTCGCCAGGGGCTTTTCCATTTTTAAGCTGTTTGAGACCCGCCTCGATTTCATCTTGGCTTACTTCAGGCAGGTCTTCTGTAAAATGGCGGGATGAGATAGCTCTAGAATCCTCATTTTCGAGATCAGGCCGAGATGCATGCGATGCGTACAGTTGGATGTGGAAGTCTTCTACTTCCGAAAGAATCTCCGGCCTCGAAACGACGATATCTCCACTCGATTGAGCCAGCTTCGTCAGATGGCTCCTCCCATGTGGCTGGAAGAACACTTTGGATCCCCAGTTTTGCTCAATCGCTTTCTTTATAGAGAGCGTATTGGATCGTCGGAGATCACGTCGTACCAGTTTCCTAATTTTTTTATTGAGGGGCACTCAATAAAAAAATTAGGAAACTGGCTGTTCTGACGAAGAGGCTAGTGGATTCACGTCGCTCCGTCAAGCTTAATCTTATACATTCAGACGAATGACAATTAATGAACTAGCACATTGACATGCCCATCAGCTTATTCTCTAGAGTCTTTGCCGAAAGTTTAGACTTCCGGCCCGTACGCCGCATCTTACAAAATCTCGTACCTTCCTCCCTGATGATTTGCACCATTTGGTCGAGCGTCTGGTCAACGTCATCTGTTGTTTCCACAACAGCAAACCGGTTCTCCAGGTCTGACTGGAACGCTTCAGATCCCTAACATATTTTGGAGCATGTTTGGATGGAGCCTAGACTTCATCAGACGAGTTCTCTCAAGCTTGAAGTTGATATTCAGAGAGCCTCGAACAATTCTGTCATCGCTGCCGGTATTAAACCTGTTGATCACTGAGACATCCCTGAATATATGCTTTTTATCTGTTATGATGAAGTCTACCTCATTTTTGGTCATAGTGTCGGGGCTTTGCCACGTCCACTTCCTTTGGGGATGTTTCTTAAAAAAGGAGTTCATTATGAAAAGCCCCTCCTTCTCTAGGAAGTTGACAAGCATTTGCCCCCTATGATTTCTGTTAGTAATAATAATAATATTAAAAAGAGGAAAGATTTGTGTTTTTGTATGTTTTTATGTAACGAATAAACTTAAATGAGGCGTCAGCTAGTATTTATATAATATTCAAGCTTACTAAATAAATGTGGTAGAATGCCACCTGCTAAGACTCTAACCTACTCATTTAACTTCGTCATAGTTAGAACATATGATGTGTCAGCTGCAAACAGGTACTAATTGATGCACCTGACCGTTTTGAAGGGCATCACCAATAAGTCTGTTTGTCCTTCTAGGGATGCTCCTACATAAATATATGTCATGAACGGTGCTTTCAATGTGCGAACACATACTGGCCGCAAATGAGTTGGTGATGGGTCAATGTTGAAGAGTCTCAGGCTGGTCTACTTGAGACACTTTCTGTAAAATATCAGTAATAACTAATAAAAAATAAATAACTAATAAATAATATAACTAAATACTGCTGAATCTATACCTAGTAGCACAAATCAAACGTTGGAGAAACTGTTAGAGAAATTACTTGAAGATAAACAATCAAAATCTGAAACACAAAATTTAGGGATAATTGGCAAAGGTTTTATGATTGAAAAATTCACAGGCAGAAACACAAATGCTTGCCAGTGGATTACAGCATTCAACAAGGAATGTTTTCAAATCATTGAAGATATAATATAATTATTAAGAAACTTTATGGAACAATGCAGTCTAAATTGGTACAACTGCATGCTAATAAAACTTACAGTGGACTCGGAATGGAACAAATGGGAAAACATTTTTGTGAAACGTTTGCCAATAAAGGAGGGTCACCCATTAGAATGCACTTGCCTTTAAATACCAAGCAGGTACGTTACTTGAATATGCTTTAAAAAAAGAAAAGTTGTTACTAGAAGTAAGAAAATCAATTGATACTGGGACTCTTATAGACCTTATAGCATTTGGCTTACCAAATTATGTATCCGATAAAATTTACAGAGAAACATTACAAGGAACTGAAGATCTCTACAATGAAATAGGAAAATTAGAACATCTGGTTGGGAAAAATAAGTATGAAAGAAAAAGTACCATAAATTCAGACAATAAAAACAAAAAAAATTGAAGAAAAAAAGCCCTGCCCAATTTGTATCAATGAGAAAAAAGGCAAACGTTACCACCCTGAAGAAAATTGCTGGTTTAAAGAGAAAAATCACAAAGCAGTTGTTAAAACAGTAAATAACTCAGAATTGGAAATAAAACTAAATGAGAAGAAGCCAAAAAACTAGAGTTGCCACCATTAATAGAAGTAAAGTTACTGTTAAATGATACTTTAAAAGTTATAGGAATTTATGATTCAGGTTCAAATGTGTCATTAATTAATGCAAAATTATTGAAAACACAACCAGTACAAAATACCAGGCCCCTCAGAAAGTATTGCGAAAAAAAGTTTTTATATATGGGAGACTGGCCAGTTATAATGTTTTTCGAAAATATGATTATTTATAAGTAAAAATAAGTAAGTTCCAATTTCAAAATTTCCCTCCACATTTTTTGCGAGTTAATTCAAAGTATTGTGTCTCACTGAAATATGGATCTGCGCCGGGAACATTTTAGAGCTATGATTTTATACGATTTCAAGTGTCGCCTGAAACCGGATGAATCGTACGATAGACTTCAAATGGCATTCATGGATGAAGGCCCTTCCAAGGCAACCGTGTATCGTTGGTATAACGAATTCAAGCGCGGTCGACCAACTTTGGGGGATGACGAAAGAAGCGGTCGCCCTTTGACGGCTGTTACCGAAGAAAACGTGCTAGCAGTGAAAAATTTAATCCAAGACAATAGGCGAATTACATATCAGGAGATTCAACACATATTGAAGATTGGATCGGGAAGCGTTCACGAGATTCTACACAGCCATCTTCGCGTGAGGAGGATAGTATCACGCTGGGTGCCGCACAACCTCACCGATGCTCAGAAGCAGGCCCGGGTGGAATGGTGCCGTGATATGCTTAACAAATTTGAAGCAGGCTCGTCTCGGCGTGTTTACGACATCGTTACAGGTGATGAGTCCTGGATTTATCAATACGACCCAGAAACCAAGCGCCAGTCGACTGTTTGGGTGTTTCAAAATGAGCCAACGCCTACCAAAGTGAAGCGATCTAGAAGCGGGGGTAAGATTTTGATCGCTAGCTTTTTTAATTTGACTGGCCACTTGGTATCAATTCCCTTACGGGATCAAAGAAGCATTAATGCCGAATGGTATACTACCAAATGTTTGCCAGAAGTTTTCTCTGTTATAAGCAACAAGCGACCAAACACAGGGCTCCGCGGGCTACTGCTCCACCACGACAATGCACCTGCGCACACCGCACTCAAAACGAGGGACTTCCTGGACAGCACGCCAGTCAAACTCCTGGGTCACCCTCCTTACAGCCCTGATCTAGCACCGTGTGACTTCTTTTTATTCCCAAAAATAAAAAATCAGCTCAAAGGGATACAATTTTCGTCGCCGGAAGATGCGCTGGCTGCGTTCGAGCAGGCTGTAAACGAGGTGTCTGCGGCGGACTGGAAAAAGTGTTTTGAAAACTGGTTTAGGCGCATGAATCTTTGTATAGAGGCTGGTGGAAAGTACTTTGAAAAGATTTAATAAAAATATATGTACGTATAGAACAATTTTTTTTAGTTTCGCAAAACTTTCTGAGTGTCCCACGTACAAGTAATATTCAAATAATAAACTTGAAGACTATTAATGGTGAGAAAAAAACCAAAGAAATGGTTCCTTAAAAACTCAAGGAACACCAAGAGTCGTGGCTCATGAACACCAGTGCATGCATCGGTGCTTGGCTGTCTGTGACTGTAAGCCGATAGACAATGTTAAAGAACATGTATATCTAGGGCTTAAGATTGATCATAAATTTAATTGGGGCCCACATGTGGACCACGTATGCGTTAAGCTTAGAGCTATCATGTCAAAATTGCGCATATTGAAGCACAAATTGCCTTATAGGACCTTGAGATTGTTGTATATGGCATTGGCCGACGCTGTTATCAATTATGGTATAACCAGTTATGGAAGAACCTATAAAACATACCTTCAAAAAATATATAATATACAAATACGATTATTAAAAATAGTGGTACCATATAAAATTAAACTCAAATATAAACCTGATTATGATAAATTATTCCAATATTGTAAAGTTTTAAATGTATTTGATAAAGTAAAATTAGCTGTTGCCTCTGATTACTGTGAACACAATCTAAGTAAGTTAGAGAAAATAAGTAGACCAAACTTTTTTCGTAACCTGTCGTACTTGCCTCTGTATAAACTGCCGAAAGTAAATAATGAATACGGTAAAAGGATCTGGACGTATGCTCTTCCAAGCATTCTAAATAAGTTACCAAAGGAAATAGCCAAAAAATTGGAAAACAAAAAACCTCGACAAATAAAAAGAATATTAAAAATCTATTTTACCGCTGAAAAGTTTAGAATGGGGGAGGGGCCTACGTGTGGGTCCACTACCAGATAAACTGTGAGCGAGTAACTAAACCTGAATCGATAGCGCACATAATCTTAACTCAAAAAGATTGAGCGTTATTTTAAATGTAAATTTTTTTATGTATTCTTGTGGAAATAAATAGTTTGAAAATTTAAAAAAAATTTAATTTTTACTAAAAATTTAAATCTACAATATTGAAAAATCTATGGATATTTTTGTAGTAGATAATGAAAATTTCATATATGATTTTTTTATTGGTTTGGATTGTATAAAACAATTCAAATTAACTCAAAATGAAGAATTGAAGATTACACAAAAAAAACATCTAAAAGGAAAGGAGAAAATCTCAAATGAATAGGAAATTTAATACAAAATCAACTGTACAAATGATATATCAAATTTAACAAATGTCACAATTCCAGATGAACTTGAAAAATTTAGAAGAATTCCTTTCAAGCACAAAGCAATTAAAAAAAGGAGAAAAACACATTAACAAATATGAAGTAAATTTCAATGAACATATAAACCCGGAGGAATTTGTAATATTTGTAAACCATCTAGATTCATGTCAACAATCTGAAATAGAGAAGTTGATAGAAAAATACAAACTAGTCTTCGCTAAGGATAAATATGATATCGGTACTGTACAAGATTATGAAGCTCATATTGATTTAATGGTGGATAAATACTGTTATAAACGCCCATACAGATGCTCAATTGAAGATAGACAAGAAATAGAAAATCTAATTTTAAAACTATTGAAGAGAAATTTGATTGAGGAATCTTGTAGTCCTTTTGATGCTCCAGTAACTATGGCATATAAAAGAGAAGATGATAAAAAAACAAGGTTATAAATAGATTTCAGAGAATTGAACAAAACAGTCATCCCACAATCACAACCTTTCCCATTGATTGAGGATTTAATGATAAAAACTGTGAACTGTAAGTATTTTTCTACTTTTGACATAAACTCAGCATTTTGGTCAATTCCATTAAAAATAGAAGATAGATTCAAAACAGCATTTGTTACACAAGAAGGCCATTATCAATGGACGTGTCTCCCATTTGGATTAAAGACTGCTCCAGCCATTTTTCAAATAATATTGAGCAACATTATAAGAAAACACAATCTCACTAGTTTTGCTGTAAATTTCATAGACGACATTTTAATTTTTTCGAAAACTTTTGATGAACATATACTACATCTGTCAAGATTACTGGAGTCAATACAAAAAGAAGGATCTAGACTAAAGTTTTCGAAATGTGTATTTGCAAATAAACACGCCAAATATTTAGGACACATAATAGAAAACAATTCAATAAAACCTTTGAAAGATTATTTAACCACTGTTAAAAAAATTCCAATACCAGAAACAAGAAAAAATATAAGACAATTCTTAGGAAAAATAAATTTTCATCATAAATTTGTACCTCACAGTGCAATTATCCTGGATCCGTTACACAACTTATTAAGGAAAGATGTGAAATTCATATGGACAGCGGAATGTCAGGCATCATTTGATAAAATTAAAGCATTGCTATTTTCAGAACCAATACTGAATATCTTTGACCCAGAACTACCAATAAACATATACACGGATGCAAGCATCAAAGGAGTAGGAGCAGTGTTAAAACAAGAAGATAAACATGGACAAAGTAAGCCAGTTGCTTATTTTAAAAAAAAACTCACTGACTCACAAAAAAAGAAAAAGGCAATATATCTAGAATGCCTGGCAATCAAAGAGGCCGTGAAATTTTGGAAGCATTGGCTTATAAATAAAGAGTTTGTGGTATACACAGATCATAAACCATTAGAAAATATGAATATCAAGGCAAGAACTGATGAAGAGCAAGGAGATTTGATGTATTATTTATCCCAATATAATTTCACAATAAAATATAATCCAGGCAAAACAAACCAAGAAGCAGACTGCTTAAGCCGAAACCCAGTTCTAGAACCATAGGTTAGGTTAGGTTAGGTTAAAACGGGCTGGTTTCCGCAACTCCACGACCAAGCGCGTATTTTGCGTAAAAAATAGAACCATAGAACCATATGATAATACTGAAGATTTTTTAAAAGTAGTAAATTTAATAAGCCTTAAAGATATAAAAGAAGACCAGCACACAAATACAGACATAGACGTATTTTGCGTAAAAAATAGAACCATAGAACCATATGATAATACTGAAGATTTTTTAAAAGTAGTAAATTTAATAAGCCTTAAAGATATAAAAGAAGACCAGCACACAAATACAGACATTCAAAAAGAAAAACATATCTTAGAGAATGAAATTTACCATAAAAAAAATAATAGAAGAAAACAAATCATACTGTCAGAAAAATTATGCATAGCTTTAATAAAAGATGTCCACAAAACCTACTGCCACATTGGGAGAACCCAGATGATAAATAAAATAACACACCATTCTACACAGCAAAGAATATTATTGTAAACATTAATATTATTGTAATTTTGAATAATTGGGATTGTGTGCCTTTTTTTTTTTATTTATTCATTTATTTATTCTTCTTTCTTATTCAATACATTTTTAAATATTAAAAAAAAGAAACTTAAACCATTTAAAAATATAAAAAATAGAGGCCAACCGGTATCGGGAACAGGGTCCAAGCTACCGGTGGTTAGGGCTCCAGAGACAGGAACCTCCTCACAATGCGAGCCGTATCGAGGAGTACTGCCTTCTGTATCAGACCCTTGATCCAACCGCCCAATGACAGCCTCGACAGATGGTCGTCGAGGCTCTTGGCCATCAGGCCGTTGGCCGTAACGACAATCGGCACAATGATCGCCGAGTCCACATTCCACATGTCGACAACCTCGTGTGCTAAGTCGAGATACTTGATTTGTTTCTCTTTCTCAGCTTTCACGAGGTTCTCGTCATGCGGGATTGTGACATCGATTATCATTGTGCGGCGCGCTAATCGGTCTATCACCACTATATCTGGCTTATTGGCAACAATAGTCCTATCAGTGATGATAGACCGATCCCAGTACAACGTGACATGGTCATTTTCGAGAACTGGGTCGGGCACATACTTGTAATACGGGACCTCCGATTCCACTAGATTGTACTTCAAAGCAAGTTGCTGGTGAATAATCCTGGCCACTTGGTTATGCCTGTGTAAGTACTCGCCGTTAGCCAGACGAGAACAACCAGAGACAATATGCCTGATGGATTCTCCCGGACGGTGGCATGCCCGACATATGTCAACCGTCCTGTCCTTCATTATATGTCTCCGGTAGTTATTCGTCAGGATAACTTCGTCCATAATTGCACAGACAAAACCTTCAGTTTCCCCGAAAAGGTCGCCAAAACGTAGCCAGGATACGGATGCTGGGAAATCTACATCGGGCCCATGGAGAGCCCGATAGAAGCGCCCGTGTAGCTCCTTGCCTTGCCATACCTCTTTGCGTTCATCAGTCGTTAGTATTACAGGTTTGCGCCAGTTCTCTTTAGCCATGGACAACGGGGTGAGTCCCTTGTCCACTGCGACCACATCCCGGTGCATACCCACTTCAGCTTTATTATTATTATACAAATAACTGATGAATGTGAAATTTGTTTAAAAAACAAATCAAGGCGGAAGTCAAAATATGGCTTAATGTCACATTTAGGACCGGCAACACACCCTTTTGAAATCATATCTATTGATACCATTGGAGGGTTTGGAGGGTCACGGTCAACAAAAAGATATTTACATCTACTGGTTGATCACTTCACAAGATATGCATGTCGGGTTTAGTCAATAGTACGGACGTTAAAACAAATCGCAAGCACGCCATCTGGCGGCAAAGCAAAACAACTACGCATTGGCGCGCTTCCTCTAACCACTTGCGTGGTGGGGATAGTAGAATATGGCAGTTGAGTACTGACCGCCGTAGAGCTAACACATCGTAGAATCAATGTCGATCCGTAATATTAGTAAGCAAGATTGTAACCGAGTTGTGACTATTTAAATAAAGCCAGTGTATCGAATAATTTATGTGATTTCATTTGCACGATTCTACCCAACGATCTGCCCACACACGATGTCTTAACTTAAGGGATTACATCCTGACTTCCCGATGGTTTGCATCTGTCGGCCAGCCTTGATGCGACATCAGAATTGGGATTCGGTCGTGCTTATGAGATCACACGTAAAAACAATGCTAGTGAAAATTGTGGTTACAATCTTGCAAAAAAAAATCGCGGTGTCAGTTGAGACTACCCTCAGTCTTGAATAATAAAAAAACCAGTCTGGAGCGGAGCAACAAGGAGGCTAGTAACAACCAAGGAGCTGGACAGGACAAGGAGGAGCGTCTGGACGTGTGGAAAGATCCATACACACTGATCTTGATGCCAATCTGGTGAGTCGTTTTCATTTTGTTATGACTATGGAAAAGTGTTTTCATTTTTCAAAATTCTGGTTTTGTGTACGGTATGGTGGTCACTGGTTCGCCGGGGTGGCCCGTGTCAGGTCATAGTTTCATGCCAGTTATTGATGGTCAAGTTTTGGTGTTGTTGAGGGGATATTATTCTACTATCACGGGCAATAACCCTTGACTGGCCTTGGCTGGCTATCATTGTTTGGAAGTTAGAACGATATGGTGACAGTGACGTACCTACCTCACACTTCAGTCTGGAAATTATGAAAATTCCAAATGAAATATTTTGATTAGTTTTGTAGCGTTTTATGTAGTGAGATTTAACTAAGTTTGAGAAGAAGCATAGTATTCTTCTTTTGTAGTTGGAGGGCCAAACTTTCTAAAAAGTGGTAAACCCTACCAGGCTTCGTTAATTGCGACTTAAAACGCTATGGCATTAATTGGATTCTCTAAAGCCCATATACCTACCTGGGCACTTTTGGCACTGTAATGTGTGATTCATGTTTTGGACAGGAACACTGCACTCACATTCGGTATCCATAATAACACTTTTTTCAGGTTTAGGTTACTACTACTACTAGAAGCTCGTGGCTAAATAATAACAGCTGCACTGTTCGATTATCAAGGTAAAGCAACGTGTGTTCCTCTGTGGCCGGACCACAGTTTAGTACTCAGATGCTATAGTTCGAAATAATACCTACCTAAAGTCTACTTTCATCGGAATATATATATATATTTTTAGTACCTCAAGAGATATCTTTTTAATTAACAATTAATGTCGTCCGGCCGCCAGGCAGTGCTCTCTGGCCGCGCCACCTCAAATTAAATAAAGTATAATGAACTATTTCTAATAAATCAATATCCCGAAAAAAAACTACCTAAAGAGTACCTTGCATACGACAAATATGATCCAATAAACCTCTTTAGTTAAGAAGTTATTGGTCGTAGGGTGTGGTCCGGCTGGCAGGTATACTCTGCAGCAAGTCAATTATGCAATATTTAATATTAACTATACATAAATCAATTAATATAATAGTACCCTTTCTCTACTCTTTGTTGATACTTTTTTCTCTCAAAAAACTATTCATTTTGGTTAATTAATCTTTAAAGTATGTGGCGCGGCTAGGGAGGATTACTTTCAGCAAATATAACGAAATATGTTTTTTTCTTTATGCCAACGAAAACTGCATACTAATTACTTTATAAAAACCGGCAAAGTGCGAGTCGGACTCGCGCACGAAGGGTTCCGTACCATTATCGCAAAAAAGGGCACAAAAATCACGTTTGTTGTATGGGAGCCTCCCATAAATATAAATTTTATTATGTTTTTAGTATTTGTTGTTATAGCGGCAACAGAAATACATCATCTGTGAAAATTTCAACTGTCTAGCTATCACGGTTCATGAGATACAGCCTGGTGACAGACAGACAGACAGACGGACCGCGGAGTCTTAGTAATAGGGTCCCGTTTTTACTCTTTGGGTACGGAACCCTAAAAAGACCTGGACTTCATCTATAAACTATTTTTATTACCAATAATGATTTAAACCAAAATTTTCACTTACGTCGTTAAATTAACTACCTATTCTTAGGTAGATAGGTAAACAAACACCAAAAAGTGCGCCCTTTTCAAAATCATTGTTGGTAATAAAAATAAAAGTTCTTTTTATGGTTCCGTAGCCAAATGGCAAAAAACGGAACCCTTATAGATTCGTCATGTCTGTCTGTCTGTCCGTCCGTATGTCACAGCCTCTTTTGTCCGAAACTATAAGAACTATGCTGTTGAAACTTGGTAAATAGATGTATTCTGTGAGCCGCATTAGGATTTTCACACAACAAATAGAAATAAAAAAACCTAATTCAAAAAATCAAAAAACCCGACTGCTTCAAAAGCGAACTAAAAAGTCGTAAACAAGGTAAAAATCATGCTGTGCAGTCGGATCGGAGGATACATATTCGCGGGCTGGCTAACCAAAATCTGGTGTATCCTCCGCCTGCACAGCATGATTTTTTCCTTGTTTACGACTTTTTAGTTCGCTTTTGAAGCAGTCGGGTTTTTTGATTTTTTGAATTAAGTTTTTTTATTTATAACTTTTTTGTTAGTTTTTTTCGAATTAGATAAATTTAAACATATAAGTGTAATATATTTTTGAAATCACCTCTTAAAACCCTTTATTTTGATATCCCACACGATGGGTTTGGAAGAAAAAAAAAATTTGGGCCCCCACAATATGGCACCCAAAATCCGCCATTTTTCTATTATCCAATTTTAATGTAACCTATGACACTCGCAGGGTTAAGACGCATCGATTGACGTATGAATCATCAAAATCGGCCAACGCGTTTGGTCTCTGGCACGCCATATAGGAACAAATATACATACATACATACATACATACTTACATACATACATACATAGACTGATAAACACATTACCCTCCTTCGGCAGTCGGGTAAAAAAAACAATACATTTTGGGGAATCCCATACTTGAAACTGAAACAAATTTTTTTTTTTCATCAAACCCGTACGTGTATCGGGGTATCGATGGATAGGTCTTCAAACTTATATTTTGGTTACTAATATATTATTTTTCTAAACTGAATAGTTTGCGCGAGAGACACTTCCAAAGTGGTAAAATGTGTGTCCCCTGTAACTTCTAAAATAAGAGAATGATAAAACTAAAAAAAAAAATATGATTTACATTACCATGTAAACTTCCACCAAAAATTGGTTTGAACGAGATCTAGTAAGTAGTTTTTTTTTAATACGTCATAAATCGTAAACCGCAATTTACCAAGTACGGAACCCTTCGTGCGCTAGTCCGACTCGCACTTGGCCGGTTTTTTATAGTACTTATTATGCAGTTTTCGTTGGCATAAAGAAAAAAAACAAATTTCGTTATATTTACTGAAAGTAATCCTCCCTAGCCGCGCCACATACTTTAAAGATTAATTAATCAAAATGAATAGTTTTTTGAGAGAAAAAAATATCAACGAAGAGTAGAGAAAGGGTACTATTATTTAAATTGATTTATCGGTCCGGCTGGCAGGTATACTCTGCAGCAAGTCAATTTTGCAATATTTAATATTAACTATATTAAATATTGCAAAATTGACTTGCTGCAGAGTATACCTGCCAGCCGGACCACACCCTACGACCAATAACTTCTTAACTAAAGTGGTTTATTGGATCATATTTATTTATTTATTTATTTAAGGCACATCAACAACACAAACACAAAAATGTACTTATTAAATTTCATGAGGTCTTATACTGGTATTTATGTCAATAACAGACGTGCACAACATTCACAAAAATAATCTCACAAAATACAATAATTCAATAAAAATTCTAATTTACACAATGGATGAATGAATAATAGGCAAAATTACAATATAGTTTAAATAGATGTCCTAATTGATTAGATTTAAAATAAAATAATAATAATTTAGATGAATAAAAAATAAAACAATTGGCAATAAAAATTAGTAATACTTAAAAAATAAAATAACTCATCAAATGCAAATATGTTTTGCTTTCTTTTCCAACAACTTCCGTTTGAGCCGAGTGGGGCAGTCATGAAAAATATCTAGGTCTAAAAGCTCACACCAGGCGTTGTAGGTTGTAGGCAGCCTTGCCATTGGGGAATTCAACCCGAGATTCGATTTGTATCGAGGGATACTAAACAAGTTGCTACATTTTCTCCGCGCATTTATTTTTGGAACGCATATCGCGATACGTTCCAAAAGTCCGTCGCTTGACGTGGGACTCCGCACAATTTTTTGAAGAAATAGCAAGTCAAGCATGCGTCTGCGATGCTGTAGGGTGCTCAGTCCGAAACGAGACAGTCTCTCCTCGTACGAACATCTCATGCTGACACCAGGGGTAACAAATGCAAGATGCCTAGTAAATGACCGCTGAAGGGACTCGATACGGTTAGAGTGGACGGCATAATGAGGGTTCCAGACGACACTCCCGAATTCAAGCACACTACGCACTAAGGCATTAAATAATGTTATCTTAGAGGCAGTGCGCTTGAAGTCTTTGGTATTGCGTCTTAAGAAACAACATTTTTGCGCCCTTCTTTACCATGCTGCTATAATAAGGGATAAAGCTCAATTTGGAGTCAATAATCACGCCCAAGTCCCTAATTTCCGTTACAACAGCGATTGCCTCTTTGTTTATATGGAAATCTGTCGCAATTACTTTTCTCTTCCGTGTAAAACGAATATGCCGACATTTTGAGGCATTAAGCCTCATTTTTTTGACACAACACCACGCGTAAACCCGGTCCAGGTCAGCCTGTAACAAGTTGGCGTCATCTACTGAGCTGATTTGTCGCGATATTTTCATATCGTCTGCAAAAAGGGAGCATCGACAATGGTGGATTTCAGTAACGATGTCGTTAACAAAGAGCAAGAATAGTATAGGGCCCAGATGGGACCCTTGCGGTACTCCGGATGAGGCAATGTATTTTTTGGACTCGTATCCGGCCAAAACCACCACCTGCTCACGGCCCTCGAGGTATGATTTGAACCAACTCAGCATCGATCCACAAATACCACACTGATTTTGCAGCTTATTAATAAGAAGTTTGTGATCGACACAGTCAAAGGCGCTAGCAAAATCAGTATAGACCGAGTCAACCTGCTGGTTACCGTCGATTCCGTCCATGATAGGCGTGACGTATGCGACAAGATTGGTCAAAACGGATTTATTTTCCTGAAAGCCGTGCTGTTCCACCCGTATCAGGGACTTAGTATGCCTTGTTAAAACTGGACAGATGATACTTTCAAAGTAGTACCGTATACCGTATGGTATTAGTATCGTATCGTACCGTATGGTGGTAGTACCGTATGGTGACGGACGTAAAGAATTTCACGATCCCATATCTTCCCGTGGGTGTCGTAAGAGGCGACTAAGGGACACACCAGAGAATGGGCAGCAGCGTTTTCTGTGCACTTAAACAACAAACTGCGATCGCCAACCCGCCTGCCAAGCGTGGCGATTATGGCAAACCCCCCCAAACCTAATGAACAGCACACCGAAAAAACGGCCCCGAGTGCCCGGCAGCCCGTCTACCCACGACTACGGTAGCGGTCGAGGCGATGGCGTGACAAGGGGTGCTAAGAATCCCCGGAGTGGACCCGGCTACCCCAATAAACACCGACGACTGGACCTGGCAACGTACAACACGCGAACACTCCGGACCGACGAGAAGATAGTCGAACTCGAGGAAGAATTGAGCAGGTTACGATGGAGTATTATAGGGTTATCTGAAGTCCGAAGAGAGGGCGAGGACACGATAATCCTCAAATCTGGTAACCTGCTCTATTTCCGAGAGGGTGACCGGCAGTCCCAGGGTGGTGTCGGGTTTATCGTCCACAAGTCCCTTGTGAACAACGTGGTGAAGATCGAGAGTGTGTCGACCAGGGTGGCGTACCTTATACTCAGAATATCCTCAAGATATTCGCTGAAGGTCATACAGGTTTACGCCCCAACCTCGGCACACCCCGACGACGAGGTAGAGACCATGTATGAGGATATCTCTAAAGCCATGCATGGTTTCAAAACTCACTTCACCGTTGTCATGGGGGACTTCAACGCAAAACTGGGCAAACGAGACGAGGATGAGCTGCAAGTGGGGCAATTTGGAGTTGGACGTCGGAACCACCGGGGTCACCTACTGGCCAGTTTTATGGAGAAGGAAGGCCTCTATATGGTGAACTCCTTCTTCAGAAAGCGTGAGCACAGGAAGTGGACATGGCAAAGCCCCGATGGTGGAACTAAAACGAGATCGACTTCATCATGTCAACCAAGAAGCAAATGTTCAATGATGTCTCTGTGATCGGGCTTTCCGAGGCACGGAGGAAACCCGGTATGTTGAAATGGTAACCGACCTCGTCAAGCGTTGCTTTGTGTGTTTCTCTGTGGCCGGACCACAGTTTAGTACTCAGATGCTATAGTTCGAAATAATACCTACCTAAAGTCTACTTTCATCGGAATATATATATATTTTTAGTACCTCAAGAGATATCTTTTTAATTAACAATTAATGTGGTCCGGCCGCCAGGCAGTGCTCTCTGGCCGCGCCACCTCAAATTAAATGAACTATTAATAAATCAGTATCCCGAAAAAAAACTACCTAAAGAGTACCTTGCATACGACAAATACTTCCGAACGTCATCCTGCAGCTGGCTAAAATTGTTGAATGCCCGATTGCCAGTGAAGACATACAAAACGCCACAAGAATAGCCAAGCTTAACAGAGATAGTAATCGCCCCAGATCAGTAGTTGTTAAACTAAGTAAACGAGCAACTCGCGACCACCTCCTGGCTGCTGTCACCAACTACAACAAACGTCACAAGGATGACAAGCTCTCTACGCAGCACCTCGGCCTTGGCGGTAAGCGTGAACCTATTTTTGTGTCCGAACACCTGAGTCCTACAACAAACATCTTCACGCTGCAACAAGACAAAAGGCCAAGGCAGCGCAATTCAAATTTGTTTGGGTCCGTGACGGTCGGATTTATGCTAAGAAAAACGAATCCACTCAAGGAATACATATCCGCAGCTTTGACAGTCTAGCCTTACTCAAATAGAATACCAGTATAATTATGTAACAATGATCATTGATGTCTAGCCTAAAATTCAATCCACTTAATATCTATTACCAAAACGTACGAGGTGTTCGGACAAAGACTACTGATGTGTTTAACAACATCCTACCGTGCGACTACTCTGTTTTAGCGCTGACTGAGACCTGGCTTAACTCTAATATTTCCGATAGTGAAGTTGTAGATAACCGATACATAGTTAACCGTAGGGACCGTGACCTTGTACGAAGTTCAAAAACTGATGGAGGAGGTGTTTTGATAGCCGTGTCCAAACATATTCCTTCACGACGAATGTATGCATGGGAAACCGATTGTCTTGCTAACGAGAAATAGCAAAGCCTTTGTCTTTTCAAACACATACGTCGATGACGTACTTGCAGGTTGCGAAGATATAGAGCAACTTAATTTATTAAAGAATCAGCTTATTGAATTACTAAAATTTGGTAATTTTAAATTACATAAATGGTGTTCAAATCATCCTACAGTTTTAAATGATATCCCTAGTGAAAATAAATATTTTGAGGAAATTGACTTGAATAAGGATAATATTATTAAAACTCTAGGGTTAAAGTATGATGTTGTGGCTGATAATTTCTATTTTCAGGCTCCTTTAACACAACCTAATGAACAAATGAACACTAAAAGAAAGATTCTTAGTTACATAGGGAAATTTTTTGACCCATTGGGTCTTATTAGCCCAATTATAATTGTTGCAAACATGATTATGCAGGAATTGTGGAGTATAAAGATAGGTTGGGATGATATTCTTCCAACAAAATATTCCCAGCTGTGGGAAAAATTTCTTAATAACTTAAATTTCATGAATAGAATTATTGTATCTCGGTATGTCCAATGTAACAATTTTTTATCAATTGAGTTGGTGGGGTTTGCTGACGCATCATTAAGAGCTTATGGTGCCTGCCTTTACATAAGGATTTTAAAATCAAATGGGAGTGTTGAAGTAAATCTTCTCTGTTCAAAGTCACGTGTGGCACCTCTAGCTAAAGTACTTACTATACCTCAGTTAGAGTTGAATAGTGCGTTATTGCTTGCCCAACTCATAAAAAGAGTTAGTGATGTAATAGGCTCTAGATTTCCGCATTACACACGCTTGTACAGTGATTCTCAAATAGTACTAGCGTGGATACAGTCAGGTAGAGTCAGATCTAATACGTATGTGAATAATAGAGTTCAACAAATTGTTTCATATACCGATAGCTCATCTTGGTATTATGTTCGCTCCGCTCAAAACCCTGCTGATATTATATCCCGTGGAGTAGAGCCACAAAAGTTAAAAGAAAATAAATTATGGTGGCATGGTCCACAATTCTTATTAAACCCAGATCTTACTCATAAGCTAGAAATTTTTACTGATACAGAAACAGTACCAGACAAATCTTGTCTTATAATAAATGTAGAGCCTTCTTTACCAACCTATTTATTAGCAAAATTTTCAAATATAAATAAGCTTCAAAGCGTTGTTGCATACATGTATAGGTTTATAAACAATTCTCTGCGAAGAAACATTATAAAGGATAAAAATTTAACCCCTAAGGAGATACAACTCTCTCTGGAATTTATAATTCGTTCCATACAAAAAATATCGTTTTCGGCAGAAATTAATTCAATCATTAATAATAAAAAAATCAAGTCAGGACTGGCTAATCTTCATGCATTTATTGATGCACACGGTTTGCTCCGTGTGGGTGGCAGGCTGCAAAATGCAGGCATTCCCCAAGATAAAATGCATCCTATCATTTTGCCTAAACATTCTAATATAACTTCCTTAATTATAGAAAAAGAGCATTTACGATTGTTGCATGCAGGTCCTAGGTTAGTGCTCAGTTCATTATCACAGAAATTCTGGATAATCAATGGCATACGAGAGGTTAAAAAGGTAGTGCATAAATGCTTGAAATGCTTTCGTTTGAAAGCCGATACTGCTAAGCAGCTCATGGGTTCACTTCCAAAGGAACGAGTCACAGCAAATAGGCCCTTTCAGCATGTCGGCATCGACTTTTGTGGACCCTTTAATTTAAAGGTATCAAGAATCAGGAAACCACTCGTTACAAAAGGGTATGTAGCTCTGTTTGTTTGTTTTTCTACCAAAGCTATACATGCAGAGGTTGTGTCGGACCTTACAACACCAACTTTCTTGGCATGCTTTGATCGCTTTATTTCTAGGCGTGGTATACCGTCTAAAGTGTATTGTGATAATGCAAAAACGTTTAAAGGGGCTGACAACCAATTGAAAGAATTATACAATGTACAAGCTTCCAGAGCTCATAGAGACTCTGTATATAATTATTGTAAAGTTAACTACATAAAATTTATGTTCATTCCAAGTTATTCCCCTGAATTTGGTGGTCTTTGGGAAGCCGGGGTAAAGAGCGTAAAGCATCATCTCAAACGTGTCGTCGGCACTTTGTGCTTGACTTATGAAGAATTTAACACGGTGATAGTTCAGATAGAGGGTGTTTTAAACTCTAGACCTCTGCTTTCCAACCCCAATGAAGGTGGATATTTAACTCCAGGTCATTTTCTAATTGGTACGGCTTTGTCTAGTTATCCAGAGGTCGATTTATTGGAAATTCCAGTAAATAGATTAAAATTTTGGAAAATTGTGTCTAAACTGAAACAACACTTTTGGAAGGCATGGTCAGCAGACTATCTCACACAGCTTCAGAGCCGTCCCAAGTGGAAGCATAGCTTTAATAACCTAAAGGTAGGTGATCTGGTTCTCGTTAAGGATCTAAATACCTCTCCTTTAAAATGGCCTATGGCAATGATTGTCAAAGTCTTCCCTGGGCCAGACAACAATGTTAGAGTAGCTGAAATAAAATTTAAAAATAAGATTTATTTAAGATCCATTGCCAAGTTGTGTCCTCTGCCAGTGGAATAATGTTATAATTTAAAAATATTTTTAAATGATCATGTCTCATTGTCCTTTTGACATATTGTCGGCCTCCCCCCCCAACTATGTTCAATACAATGTGAACATATAAAATTGATATTCTGAATTATTATGGATTGATGTAATTAATCGCAGTAATCTATAATAATTTAGAATTATATTCAATATTTTTGTTAATCTTTATTGATTTTATGTAGGCAACATTAATGTGCCTTAAAATTGTTTATGACGTGTGGCAACACACGTTTTTCTTTGTCACTTGTGTAAATTACGTCGAGTGTAACGACCATTGGTTTTTTCTCCATTTTAAATAAAAGTAAATCCATATTTTACTTTCTCTCTTTGTTTTATTCCAAACAAAGAAGTGGTCCTTCGAGCCGGATATGAACCAGCGACCTATGGATCAGCTGCTGCTAAGGTGGCAATGTAACGATGAATCTTGTGAGAAGGATACCCGATCACCAAGTTCCTTGAGAGTTAGACGTCATAGTTGATGACAGTGGTAATGAGACCAAATCTGATTAAGAATGGCTTGTACACTCATATTCGAAACTTTAGACCGCACCTCATGCGTAACATGTGGCGATGGGTCTAGAAGGAATCGTTGGTGCGATTTCTGTCTGTGTTGGTGCTTAGCGCTTCATGTGGTGTAGCACAAATTGCGCAAGATTTTTGAGAATCGTTTGTGCGATTCTTGTCTGTGTTGGTGCACAGAGCCCCTCATGATGTGGTGTAGCATATGTGGCGGCAGATATGTAAAGAATCGTTGGTAGATACGATTCTGGCTTGTGTTGGTGCACAAGGGCCCCTCATGATATGGTGTAGCATATGTGGCGGCAGATATGTAGAGAATCGTTGGTAGATACGATTCTGGCTTGTGTTGGTGCACAAGTCACAATGAAGGTTTCATGAGTTGAGTGTGCATTGCCTATGAATCATAACAAACCGTAACAGAATTGTAACAATTACTTTGTTGAACTTGTTGATCGGCGGACCTTTTTATAATGAAGTGTTGTTTGGGAAACTTTGGTCCGAAAACTAAATAGGCCCTTTATTCAGTCTTTTTTTTTTCTCGGCCGTCTTTCTATCGCAACTTAACTTTCAGTAAGTCTGCGTTAGATGATTATGACAGGGCAGTGATTGTTATACACTGAAAGCTTTAGATAGGTACGCTCAGAACCTACAAGTATGCACACGGTAGGTTAGGAAAGATGCCAGCGGGTTATGTACCAGTCAATGTTGATGTCAAAGGGATTTTGATGATAATGAGCAAGCCTAAGATGTCGAGTAATTGAGTCTATGAGCCGTATTATGTTTGACCATACCAGTGGATTCTGGCGGAGGTCGGGATCTAGAGGACCGTTGTGTTAGAGCAATACAATTGCTAGTCGACTATAGAGCCGTGGCGTTAGAGGTTTTACTCGAGGGTTTCTATAAGCTTGGCAGTTTTTGCTGCAGCAGTTTTGAAGTTTGTCTGGAATGACTGTGGTACATGGCCCAGGGTAATGATTTAGTTAAAGATCAGAGTTCTAAAATTTCCCTATTATCACGAACCCAATGATCTAGTTTGGTCAGGAGTAGCCGAGCGTTGTGTGTTGGCCTGTGTGGGAACTGTTGGCCTTTATGGCAACTGTTGACCTGTGTGGCAACTAAAGGCCAGTGTGCCAACTGGAGGCCTTTATGGCAACTGTAGGCCAGTGTGGCAACTGGACGTCTATTTAGCAACTGTGGGCCTGTAGGGCACCTGTAAGTCGGTGTAAAAAACACGTTTGTGTAAGGATCCTTACAGAAAATTCCTGTTGATTTATGAGGTTAAAATAAAGTAAACTCGAATAGTCACGCGAGAGGTGAGGTCACCATGTTAATGTTGATGACGTTCGAATCGTCAAGCCTTCATTACGAAAATTGAAATAATTTTGGTTTTCTAATTTTTATTAATATGCGTAGATTGTGTTAGTAAGATGCACAAAGCTCAAGTACCAATTGAGATGGTAGATGACGAATTGACGTAACATAAGACAGGCTAAATGTCTGCGTGGAACTGGTTTTAAGTTCAGAGAGTTGAGTTGACTCGACATCGTGAGGATGTGCGAGTAGAGCAATTGTGATTGCTAAGAGAGCTATGTGATAGCTAAGAGAGCTATGTGATAGCTAAGAGAGCTATGTGATAGCTAAGAGAGCTATGTGATGGCTAAATATCGTGAATAAGATACCTGGTGTCTTGTTTCTTTCGTTTCATTAAATGTGACATTAATGACTATCAGTGGTACTTGGACTTTGTAATCACGAAGATTAGGTGCTATCAGGTACCGGATCGATGATTAAGTTGCTATTTTCTTTAAATTGAAAATAGAATAACTTGTTCCTTGCAATGGTGAACAGAGAGATTTAAATGATCATGTTTGATTGTTTCGAAATTTTTCCTCACTCTAGAGTATGAGTCAGGATTGGACGAGTGAATACTGTTTGGAAATTTTGTGTTTCAGAAAAACAACCCTTGTATGATGGGAGACTGGTGGGTCGGAGTAGACTAAGAGGACGTGTGGCGCAACACGACATGAGATGGCAGTGAGCAAGAACAAGAAGATGATGCCTGCGGGTGATAGATTTGGGGATCTGTCACCTGAGTGAGGCCCGAGAAGGCGACGTGTTGTGTTCCACGCTCGCCTCTCAAGATAAATTACGGCCTAGAGAACACCATGTGGTTTTAGACAGTAGGAGTCTGACAGACCCCTCAGCTTTCCCCAAGAGCTGAGGACATCCATGAGGATTTCCACATGATTCGATACACTGTTAACCCTGACAATGAGGAACAGACGAGGACGCCTGTCTCGCAGGATGGCCGTGTCGGGTTTAGTCAATAGTACGGACGTTAAAACAAATCGCAAGCACGCCATCTGGCGGCAAAGCAAAACAACTACGCATTGGCGCGCTTCCTCTAACCACTTGCGTGGTGGGGATAGTAGAATATGGCAGTTGAGTACTGACCGCCGTAGAGCTAACACGTCGTAGAATCAGTGTCGATCCGTAATATTAGTAAGCAAGATTGTAACCGAGTTGTGATTATTTAAATAAACCCAGTGTATCGAATAATTTATGTGATTTCATTTGCACGATTCTACCCAACGACCTGCCCACACACGATGTCTTAACTTAAGGGATTACATCCTGACTTCCCGATGGTTTGCATCTGTCGGCCAACCTTGATGCGACATGCATATATTCTTACATCCAGAAATCAAAGCTCCAGTGATTTCATTAAGCTTATAAAAAATGTGACACAGAATTACAATATTGGTATGGTATTAGAGAATATCTGAAGAAAGCAAAAAACTATTATGGTTTTCACTGCTGTAGATACACCTTTTTCAAACGGACTTAATGAAAGGCTAAACCAAACTTTAGTAAATAAAATAAGATGTAAAATAAATGAAAGCGATTAAAAGACAGCATGGACTACTATTGCACAGAAGTGTTTAGAAAAATATAACGAAACAGAACACACAGTCACGAAATTTGCTCCAAAATACCTTTTAGAAGGCGAAAATGTAAACATTCTACCAGTAGAATTGAAAACCATAAGTACAAAAGAAGATCTGAAAAGAGATAGAGAACTAGCTCTTGCAAACACAAAAAAATCACACTATTACAATAAAAAAATATTCGACAATCACAACCATAAATTAAAAGTTGGAGACAGAGTCTATGTTGAAAACGGAAACCGACTAAATAGAAAGAAAATGGATGAATTGAGGATTGGACCATACAAAATTGTAAAGAAGATTTCCAATTCAATCTATGAAGTTGATACTGGACACAAAAAAGCGGAATCAAACCTCTACCACATTAGAAAACTGTCACCAGTGATTGTTACTGAATTAACAATTACACCTAAGCACTTGTAATTGTTGTCTTTTAGGGAGGGAGATGTAAAGAAAATCACTTCACTCATATGATTTTCTTAAATTTGAATTTGCCGCGTCACCGCTCATTGTGTCACAACTGACAGGAGTGGCATTTAATTTAGTTAAGTCATGTAGTTTTTATTTTATCTGTGGTTAAGTCTATTGAGAGGAGAATTTTCCCATATTGTTTGTTTATTTGTTAGAATATAAAAAGTCCTGAAATAAAGGCATTAAATGTTGTTTCTTTTGTCTTTACAGGTAAGCAATTAGTTACTTTGTTATTAGAAATGTACGTTATGATTTATGTTAAACTTTATGAATCGAAATAAAACCACTTTTGTCTTTACAGAGAAACGCAATTTTGTCTTTATTTGCTATTCAAAGACCATAATATCATTATATATATATATATTAATTAATAGAAAGGCGCATATTGAGACGACTCTGCTATTCGTTTAGAAAATAATGCCGAAGAATTACTCGAACTTCTACAGCTTGCTCATCATTATCAAAATCAACATTGACTGAAACATGATTACGTGACCCACCATCATCTTTCTAAACCTATAGTGTGTATACTTCTTAGTTCTAAGCGCATCTATTTAAAGCTTTCAGTGTATAACGATCACCGATATCGAAAAGTTCCTCTAAGCCTTAGCAGTTATTGATCAGAAACCGTATCAGCTTAGATCATAATTACAACGCTCATGGCACGACTGCTGCAGCAGCTAGTGACACTCATGCCACCCATATCGTTATTACCTTAAGTGGTACGACCAACACACATCACTTCACATAGAGTCTATGACTTCTTCCTCTTCGTCGGTACACTCTTAGCAGAGCGGTCGTGGTCATCATGTTGCAGTGAGACTTCGGGTTGCCATAATTTGCCTAACGATGCGACGCCAATCCTCTCTATCGGCATTTATTCATGTGAACTTATGCAATGGGCCACCCACTGCAGACTTTATCTGGTCTGTCCATCGCATGGGCGACCTGCCGCGCGTTCTCGTCCCTTTCACTCTACCCTCCGCCGCTCGGTAGAGTCGTTGCCTCGTCGGGATACGTGTCCAAAGAACTGGAGTACTCGAGCTTAGACAGTAGCCAATAGACGCTGCCTGATACAGAGTTCTTGAAGGATGGATATGTTAGTCCGAATCTCAGTCCACGACACTCCAAGCATTTTCTCCAGCACCACATTTCCAGAGCGTCTATTCACTTCCTCTCAGTTTCTTTCAGCGTCCAGGTCTCGGCTGCGTATAGAAATATGGGGAACACAAGTGCCCGTATGAGCCGGTATGATATTAATTGCAGGTACGACTACAGACAAGTGCGTAATAGCCACGGTATGTGCTCTCCTGGTCGGTGGATTAACTCTCCTCACCGTTTTCTACGTTTAACCCGTTAGCAGCACTACTTAGAGGCATCCTTTGTATGCGATCGTGAGGGTACTTATTCATTCTATAACTATTTTAAGATTTCAAAAGATAGCGATCGCGGGATCTACTACTATCATTATGTTACTTTGAAAGTAAACAAGTGAATTAAGATCTGAAGATGAAAATCGATCGATCGAGATCGTTGTAAATTGTCCCGCGACATAAGATCTGTTCTGAATACATGTTATTGACCAATGGTCAGTATTGGTTAAAGCAGCTATAATACTAACTCGCTCTGACACTTAAAAATACAGTTGTGCAGTCCTTAACAAGGGATAGAATAGAATAGAATAGAATAGAATAGAATAGAATAGGATAGGATAGGATAGGATAGGATAGGATAGGATAGGATAGGATAGGATAGGATAGGATAGGATAGGATAGGATAGGATAGGATAGGATAGGATAGGATAGGATAGGATAGGATAGGATAGGATAGGATAGGATAGGATAGGATAGGATAGGATAGGATAGGATAGGATAGGATAGGATAGGATAGGATAGGATAGGATAGGATAGGATAGGATAGGATAGGATAGGATAGGATAGGATAGGATAGGATAGGATAGGATAGGATAGGATAGGATAGGATAGGATAGAATTTACTTTACTTTACTTTACTTTACTTTACTTTACTTTACTTTACTTTACTTTACTTTACTTTACTTTACTTTACTTTACTTTACTTTACTTTACTTTACTTTACTTTACTTTACTTTACTTTACTTTACTTTACTTTACTTTACTTTACTTTACTTTACTTTACTTTACTTTACTTTACTTTACTTTACTTTACTTTACTTTACTTTACTTTACTTTACTTACTTTTGGGATATCTCATCCTTACAGAACAAAATGTTGAAACTATTACCGTCAGTTAGAAATTTATTACGTACTGGCTTTGTACTAGGTATGTCTCAATGACCTAGTGTTTGTGCTAGGTATAACCACTACCAAATCAATGTTCAACACAATTAACTCAAAACTTATTATATCATTTAGAATTATCATTTTTTTTTGGATGAAGTACGGCATTGTTACTGTATTGCTCAAAAATAATCAGCCAAGGCTAGCTAATGGCCACTAGTGATACCATTGAACATCACTAAAATTTGACCGGTGATTAAGACAACATTGATTATGACATGACATGGCCCATACTGTATACAAAACCAGAAGTTTGAACCACGGTGAAGTGTGCCACCATTCGCGCAACGAACTCGGGTTTTACGAGGTTGAATTCCACAGCACTACTCAGCAAGTGCACTACTAATCGTATACATTTGATGCACTTCAAAAACTAACGCCACTGATTTTAACTGTCACCGTCATCACATTTTTTTTTTTTTGTAACAAAGTCTTCATGTTCCTTTTAGATACGTTTTTGTTTTAGAAGAAATTCAACTTTATTTCACTCTACGGTTTTCTCCTCGTCCAATAAATACAAATCAAAACTAGGTACTACTATTTTATTAGGTACGTTTCAAATAAGAATAGGAACCTCAATGATTTTTAGCAATTTATAACCAACAAAATACAAATTATTTTTAATTCAAAGTTGTTTGGACAACAAACAACTTTTTACTGACTTTACCTAACTGGTTTGATTCGATAGCTATGACTGAACCTGGAGCGTGCATTCCGGAATTCCGTAACACCAGAATACCGTATGATTTTTACTGATTTACCAATTCCAGAATTGAAAGGATTAATGCCGGAATTCCGATATTCATCAGCATTTGATGTTTAATTATTATTTATGAATATGTTAAGACTGGAAGGAGATTATGTGGTATGAAATGTACGTGACACGTGATACATATTACGTTTCCAATATCTTGTGATTTTATTCATATTATTAATGTTTAATTCGATTGTGTCGAGTGTTGCACCATTCGTCCGTATCGGGTACCGCAACAATTTACTCAGACGCCTAACTTCAACCAACTGGGGGCCCTCATCTCATCTTCTCCCGATTACTGGCCTAGCACTCTGCTTCTCAGCTGGCGAATATGCGTGTCTAGTGTTGCACCGTTCCGCCAACGCCAAGGAAGTAGATGTTGTCCTTTACTGTCGTAAGCAGCTGCAGCTGGCAACTGGTAATTGCACGTCATGTGTCCATGTCCCACTATTCGGTGCGCAACTACCGACGCAACGGCTGATAAGCAGACACAGCTTCCTGAAAGCGGTAGTTCCCCGAAACGGTGATAACGTGGCAGGAGACACAGCTTACGCCCGCTGCAGTCTGTGGCAGTACTTTCCCCCCATCTTTCCACATTATTTATGACGATTTATGACCAGCACCGAACACAACACGAGTACGAGTAGTCTCACTCGATTATTTAATCACGGCGTGGTGTGGAATATAGAAACAAGAACCGGAATTCACAGTGCTGTCGTAAACGGGTCTACCTTTTATAGCAGAACTTTTTATGTCATAATATTATTATGCATAACAACGGATAGCATAAACATCATTTCGCAGAAAATCGTTTGGCATACACTCATTTATCATACATTCAAACACATAATTTTGTAAGTCAGAATCATCTTTAAGCATAAATTTCAAATCGATAGTCATTAAAAGGCAGAACCATCACATCGCAGAAAGTTCACAGTCAGAATCGTCTTTTGGCATACATTTCATATCCATATTAATTGTAATACTCATCTATCACATTACAGATAATGCATAGTTAGAGTAATTTTGTATTTTTTATCATAATAAAAGATTGAGTGAACACATTTTTTTGTGTTTTAATTCGCTATATGAAGCTTGCAAACCTGCAAACGAGCATACACAATGCATGCAGCAAGCATGCAGCATTCAAACAAGCATACACCATGCGTTCAGTAAGCATGCAACATCCAAGCAGGCATGCAAGTGAGCATGCAGCAAGCATGCAAGCAAGCATGCAACATGCAAGCACAAATGCAAGTGAGCATGCAGCAAGCATGCAACATGCAAACAAGAATGCAAGTGAGCATGCAGCATGCAGCAGGCATGGTTTCTGTCACGGCTCCGGCGCTGCGGGGCTCCAGCGGTCCCACGCGAGCTTATCGTCGCAGATGGTTTTAACGCTCACCACCTGCTCCTTAGCTCGCAGGCCGCCTCGCCCCTACGCGCCTACGCGGACTTAAATTACACTCTAGGGGTAGGGCAGACAAGACTACGTGGAGTCGGTTTTGCAGCGATTCGTTTCTGTCACTAACTTTTGTAACACAACATAATTACTTTTTAAGACAGTTTAACAATTTAAATTTAAGGTTAAAAATGTTATTTTATAGAAATTCCTAATAAAATTATTCCAAATGAATTTCTGCCATCTTCATAATATGCCAAGTGAAAATATGCCAAATAAAATTCTGCCATCTTAAAAGTAAGCCATTGTAAATTCGGACATCGAAACATTCGGCCAAACAATAATTATACAAAAAAAAAATATGCCTTAAGAATATTCGTTTAAAGAAGATTATGCCAAGTGTGTTATGCCAAATAAATTTCAGGGTTTCAAGATTCTGCCAGATAGAGGGAACCCGTCGTAAACAGGCTCCATGTGATGAAGATCCACGTACTCTTGGAGACAAGCATTGTAGTCATCCTTAAGTTTGCGGTTCCGTTGTAAGCGATATTCCAATTTTCTAAATCTGGCGATAGTTGATTCGCACGATTCGCCTAGGGGTGGTACGTCACGTTTGAACGAGAGCGCAACGAATAGCGACCGGTGTCATCACGATAATGGTTATCAACATAGAAATATAAAATACTGGAGAAGTGGCAAGGGGGCGTGTCGGTGTCCGCGCGACGTGCACAACGTGAGCATGTCACAGGCAAATGGCCGTCTCCGCGAAACATTGCGCTTTCGACCGTCATCGTGATAAGTTACAAGAATACCGTGTTGTTCAGTGGTTTCTTGTAAAAACCGAAGACTAAACCAAAACTTTGTAAATCATGGCATCACTTACCATATGTAATTACAAGTATTTAACTATATTTGTCTTTAAAATCATGAAAAATAACAAATCATAAAATATTTCTTGCTTCTACTATGTTATTATTTTTTTCAAAGTGCACAGCGACTGTACTATTTTTGCATGAAATACATTGCTTCTTTACCACTTACTAATTTTTTCGCTGAGTGACTGAACAAGCAATGTAAAAATCGCAAAACGATACTTTCTTAAGCGGATGCATCGCGTAGTACGGCCGCTGCTTCTTGCGACGAGTTAGTGGTGTGCTTGTGCCACAAAGTACGTAAGCGGCGGCGCGCCGCAGACAGAGGGGCCACTCTCACTTTGACATTTCGGTTTTACAGGGAATATTGGGCAATATTGGACCGAGCTCAGTCGCGGCTATCATGATTGCTTTGTGCAGGCGTTTGTCACGTCATTCATACATTAAGTACTGTAACGAGGTTGGTTGCATTGGATGGGTTACCTTTATTATTTGTTACCGACCGAATTTACTTTTTTGTTTTTAATTCTTTCTTTCAATTATTTTTAAGTTATAAAGGTCATTAATCTTTCAAGATGACAAATTTGAAATTCATTATCTAGGATTATAATAAATTATTTTAAGCCCATAGATGAAATTGGGAACTTGTCATAAAAATAAGGTTCAAGTCATACAGCTTACAAATATGTTTCCTCCGACTGCACAGCATAATTTTCTTCTTGTTTAAGATCATCTTTGGTTTTTTTGATTTTAATAGGTACCTGTTTTTTCACATTTATATTTTTGTAGAGCTTGGAGCTTTTTACAATTTTTTTTTTTAAGTGGGATCATTATTACACTATTACTACGTCTTTTTACTCTCCAATATTCATCGTATGTGGCGTAATATTAAATGTGTCGTGATATTAAATGCTTCGTGATATTAAATGGATATTTGATGCCCTGTCTACCCTCTAAGGCATGTAAGCATGATATGATGTATGTTTAGACGAATCTATGTTTTTATGTTTGTAACTTGGGCAACCTACTATTTTTTTTAATTCGGAATCAATATAGTAGCAACCCTAGTGAATCTGTCAAGTTTAGCTGTCAAATTTCTAAACGGCGGGAGTGGCCCTTCTGTATACTTACTATTTTGTGCTTGTGCAGATCCACTAACGTAGGCTATCGACAGCAACGTCGATTGACGAATGAAATATTGCTTTTATGCTTTATTTTTCAATTTGTCGACAGTTTTAACCAGGTTGGAAGGTCGATGTGAAATAATGTTTATTACTTATTTTGATTATTTTACAGCGTAGTAGAGAAATGCGTAACCAACATTTTGACAAAAAATGCCACCCCAGTAATACCAGTCAAGTGCTGCACAAATACCTCCACTTTACAGGTCATTGAGTCAACACCATAGCAGGGTTCAACAATATCTCCTGTTTCAATACGCTATGACAGCCTAAACCAACGTAACCGCATTTTTGATTGCTTGAAATTTTTGATTTACTTAATAGTATATATTTTTATGAACATATTGTTTATTTTTATGATTATATTTTCTGGACATGCTGTTTTTTATGGATTTTATTTTCAGGACCTCAAAAAATGTAATAAATGGTAGACTCGATAATTTTCCGATTTTGTCAATCACTAGCGTATATGTAAAATAAATTGCTTTTGCACAGCACAACGATAACAACCGATGTTTTTGTGTGGGTAAGTTGTACGGTGCATGGTAAATACACGCTGTGTTTGATGAGATAAGGTTTATAATTGATTGTGTAGTACGTTCTGATTTAAGAAATGCGAGTGTTTGCGCGACTGTGTACCTATTGCCTTTACTGAATTGCATATGTAGTAGTTGCCGTGTGGTAGGGGCAAACTGGAGACACAGGTTTCCGATATATTTTCGTGTACAGGGCATATCTCCTTGTTTATTATATCTATGGTTATCAACGAAGATTTTTTCACAAAAAGTCTCATCGGGCTTAAGAGTCCGTTTTTCTGGCAAAGATTCTAATTCCCAGAATTTTGGCATATAGAAATCACTATCAATCTTGGTGTAGTAGGTTCACAAGAGTTTTTACCTAACCAAAGACACTGTTCATGGCAATCGGTGAATCAGGCGAACCGATTATTACGTCATTAAGTAAAATATTAAGGAGTACATCGGCACCCAGAAGTATCTCCACGGGCTGTGAAATATGAAACGTAGGATCAGCTAAGTTTAATTTTTTTATATGCGGCCAATCGGTATGACGCAATGACGCGCAATGTAACTGCGATATAAGTTTGGGTAAAATTAAAGCATTAACAAGTATATTAGGTTGCGCTTGGTTTCGCGGCGCAATACTAAACAAAACACTACCCATAGTTTGCATAGATTTATTCTCGACACCAACAATCTAGTATACCGGAACGTTAGCGTGACGCCGAGCTAACCCTAAACGCTGAACACAAGATTCTGTAATAAATGTGGCTTGACTCCCGGTGTCAACCAGGCATCGAACCGTGGACTGCTTACGTTTATCTATGTAGATGTCGACTAACGCGGTAGACAATAACACAGTGTGTGTATGATGAGCGTATGAGTCATTGGGTAGTTTGACCGAAGTACAAACATGCGCGGGGTCAGAGGTCGGCGTAAACTTGCGTGACTTTATTCCTTCAACGACAGGTAAAGCGGCAGCCGCGTTATCTGAAGCCGCCAGATCAGCTGACGCTTGTGTCGGGAAATGAAGCAACGTGTGGTGACGTTTAAAAAATGACCTACATACAAAATTAGATTTACACTGTTTGACCCCATGATTGGGACTCAAACAATTGTAACACACATTGTAACTAAACGATGTCTCTCTTCTGGGGACAAGTTAAGAAACTTCGAACATTTTACTGTTGTCGAATGTTGGGCATCACAACACAAACAATTTTTAACCTTATTTACTTCACCTTCGCCACAGGCATGGTGCAGGGGTGTGGTGGTACTCTTTTTCAAGAAGGGTGACAATGCCCTATTGAAGAACTATAGGCCCATCGCACTTCTTAGCCATGTCTACAAGCTGTTTTCAAGAGTCATCACGAATCGTCTCGCGCGCAGGTTTGACGATTTGCAGCCTCCCGAACAAGCCGGATTCCGAAAAGGCTTTAGCACCGTAGACCACATACATACGCTGCAGGTTATACAGAAGACCGAAGAGTATATTTTGCCTCTCTGTTTGGCGTTTGTGAACTACGAGAAAGCCTTCGATTCAATCGAGACTTGAGCTGTACTGCAGTCTCTCACAATGGGCTGAGACGTGGTCGCTCACAATGGGCCTCATCAGAAAGCTTACAGTCACCAAAAGGGCAATGGAGAGGGCTATGCTCGGAGTATCCTTGCGTGATCGAATCAGAAATGTAGAGATCCGCAAGAGAACCAGGGTTAACGACATATCCCGAAGAATTGCCAAACTTAAAGAGGCAGTGGGCAGGGTACATTGCTCGCAGAACGGATGGCCGATGGGGCGAAAAAGTTTTGGAGTGGCGACCGCGAACCGGAAGACGATGCGTTGGAAGGCCTCCCACCAGGTGGACCGATGACCTGGTGGAGGTTGCGGGGATTCGCTGGATGCGGGACGCACGGGACCAGTCAATGTGGCGACACTTCTTTCGGCTGATATGATGATGTTGATGATGACTTCACCTTTAGAACGAGAATTGCCCGGAACTAAATCGGACTGCAGTATTACGTTGGTGGCGTAAGCTTGCCATGCGCCGCCGCCACCGCCAGAAGGCGCGCGCGCGCCGCGTTGTTGGCGTTTGTTAGGTATTTTACCACTACCCACAACTGCCTGTTTATTCGACCCTACACTTGATTGGGATAATTCCAAAGCGGAAAGTTCTCGCTCTAATAAAGAAATAAGATAATCAGTCGACGGAATGACTGATCGATTTTTTAATTATAATTCGAATCGTCTACGAGTAGAATTTGGTATTTTACGTAAAAGAATGATAAGCGTCAAAAAACTCCATTCTTGCTCTGGAAAACTAGACAAAGCTTGAATGTTTTCATGATAGACATTTAATAAATTTCGCATTGATTGAATTGAGTTTACTGCACACAGCTCTATTAGAGAATGGGATACGGTTGCAGAAGATAAATACTTATTTGTAGTGCAACAGAAAAATATATTAATTTTCCGACTTTTATTACCACGGTTGCTAGGACACATTAAGCAGTAGACAAGATGTACTTTATAATAAACTTATAGGTTTGCAACCTCTAACACCGCCCCTTAAACTTATCTTGTTAACATACATTCCCTGGACTACTTCGAAACCGAAAACGTATTGCAATCAAATTAACAGAGAAAACTACTGGTTATTCCCCACACACAAACACATACACATTCACACTTTTTTTACTATTAATAAAATTGGACTTTGTTTTGACGACTTCATTTTATTTTAATTACGATCTTATTCTTTTTGTCTTTCATTTTGATTTGGATTTTGATTGGGTATTAACCCTAAAAAAAAATATGTTTTGATTTAAATTTTGACTTTAATTTGGATTGTATTTTGATTTCTCATTGTGATTTTAATTATCGTTTCAATATTGACTTCGATTTTAATTTTGAGTTTGGTTTTGATTATGATTTTATCTTTGTTTTGATGATTATTATTATTATTATTCATTTATTTATTCTTTTTTCTTATTCAATACATTTTTATTTTTATCTCCTTTATTTATATTCTTTCTTATTATTTACATTTTTAAATATTTTTATAAAACATACAAAAAAAAACATTTAAAAATATAAAAAATAGAGGCCCACCGGTATCGGTAACAGGGTCCAAGCTACCGGCGGTCAGGGCTCCAGAGAGAGGAACCTCCTAACAATACGAGCCGTGTCCAGCAATACTGCTTTCTGGATCAGGCCCTTGACCCAGCCGCCTAACGAGAGCCTCCTAAGGTGTTGGTCGAGGCTCGTGGCTATTAAGCCATTGGCTGTCACGACTATCGGTACAATGATCGCTGTGTCCACATCCCACATGTCGACAACCTCGCGAGCCAAGTCAAGATACTTGATTTGCTTATCTTTCTCGGCTTTCACGAGGTTCCCGTCATGCGGGACGGTAATGTCAACAATCATTGCACGCCTCTCGATTCGGTCCACCACCACTATATCAGGCTTATTAGCGATAATCGTCCTGTCAGTGATGATGGACCGATCCCAGTACAATGTGATATTGCCATTCTCGAGAACTGGGTCGGGCACATACCTGTAGTATGGCACCTCCGATGCCACAAGAGTGTATTTCAGAGCAAGTTGCTGATGGATAATCCTGGCTACAAGGTTGTGCCTATGCAAGTACTCTTCGTTAGCTAGACGAGAACAACCAGAGATAATGTGGCGGATCGATTCACCCGGACGGTGACATGCCCGACAGATGTCAACCGTGCCATCCTTCACAATAAATCTCCGGTAGTTATTCGTCATGATAACTTCGTCCATTTGCTCAGACAAAACCTTCGCTATCGCTTCGCTATTGTTAGCTTATAGCTCTCAAGATCCAAGACCCGGTATCCCTTTGTGTTTTCACAATATCCCACAAATATGTAAGGTTTAGATTTGAGATCCAGTTTTTTACGATTATTTTGCACAGCATATGCTAAACAACCAAATACACGTAAGTTATCTAAGTTTACCTTATGTCCAGTGTAAATCTGTTCTGGAGTTGCACCTCTAACTGCCTTTGTTGTTGAACGATTTTTTATGTACACCGCAGTGTCGCAGCCTCAGCCCAGAATCGTTGATCCAAACCTGCTTCCAGAAGCATACAGCGCACCGCCTCAATAATCGTTCGGTTCGCACGTTCGGCAACTGCATTTTGATGTGGACAGTGAGGAACAGTAGTATGATGCCGGATTCCACACTTACTCAAATACTGCTTAAATCTCGTATTGATGTACACGCCACCATCATCGCTTCTCAGGATTTTATTTTTTTTATTAAACTCGGAATTTTAATTCGATTCCAGATTTGACAATTTCAGTGTTGCAACGTTATGACAAGTACTAAATAGTGACGTTGCGAAATTATTCGATATGGAAATGGAATATTTCTGGATTGATTCTTCTCGTTTATAATTTTACTTTCTTAAACTAAGTATATCAGGAAATTAAATATTTCTGAACCGATAATTTAGTTTTGACGATTAATTAACGATCCGAGACTTTTCTTTTATAATTGTGTGTGAAATAAATAAAAAAATGTGATCATGAAGGAACATGACAAATAAAACAGATAGATGTATTATGGTAATAATTTATTTTATAAATTGTCGCCGTCATCGCTATCGCTATCGCTGTCACTTTCTGTAACATTTATTATAAATGTGTCTATGATATTGTCAATTAACATATCTAGCCTGCTAATTTTTTTCTCTTCTTTGACAACATGGGATACGCATTTAGACCATTCGGTAGCCGTAATTTTTTGAATGCCGTCCTGAAATAAATTTCTCACGTCTGTCAATTTGAAGGTTTTATTATTTTGAGCTACATGCCCCTTTACCTGCGCCCATATCAATTCGATTTGTGCTGCCATTTCGTCTACAGCGTACTTATTAAAAGACTCGTTATGTGGAATCAGTTCTAAAAGCGTAGTTTTAACCATTTCTGGTTCGTAATGAATATTTTTATTTAAAAGCCAATCTTGAATGGCAGCTTTTTTCCAGCTCATTTTTGGTGCCATTTCCAATTTTCGGGAGTGGTAAGGTGCATTATCTATCACCACAATTGAGTTTGGTCTTAATTTTGGTAAGACTCCAGCGAACCACTCCTCAAAACAAACTGCATTCATCTCATCATGGTAATCTTCACAATTTTTCTTTGCTTCAAAACTCATGAGCCCCTCTTCCAGGAAACCTTCTTCACTACCTATATGGCTAATTATGAGACGTTTGCCTTTTCCAGATGGATTTTTTAATCCAGTGGTCAGTCCCTCCAAAAACGCTTGTCGAGATGATGTGACTTTCTTGTCCACCTAAGTTTTTTTTTACAGTATGACCTTAAAATAAATATAGTACGTGAACATTCAATATTACTATTTAATTTAATGTAAAATTTATATAAATTCATTTTGTGTATAAATGTTAGCCTTACCTGCGTTAACCCAAGTTTCATCTTGATAATATATATGTCTCCCTTCTCGTCGAAACTGACATATAGATCGCAAGTAACGCTGGCGCCATGTTATTATATCATTTCGATCAATAAGTGTGCTCTTGCGTGACCGTGCAACAAATTTAAAATTAAGATGCTTCAAAATTTTTCTGAGGTTGTCTTTGGAAATCTTGGGCATTTCTGAATCATCGTTCATCACTTGTAAAATCTAAAATAGTAAATTTTATAATAGCTTGGAATCATTACTTATATATAAAAGATGTAGGTATAAAATAATACTGTCTGACTGATTGACTAACCTTTGCAATGGTTGGAGGTTCATTTCGGTAAAAGAACTGATGAACAATTCTTCGTATTGCAGAGAATGTAAATTCATCAATTTTATCTTTGAAACTTCGCTTTGGTCCAGTTTTTTTAGGAGGAGTTGGCGGCGCACCTTTATTTACTTCCTTCAAAACGTTAAAAACAGAGCGTGAGGTTATTCCCAATATGTCAGCAACTTTGCTCATACATTCATTTTCTTCCACAACTTCAAAGGCCTCCAATTGCGCAGAAATTTCATGTTTCACGTATTTGTAGGCGTTACTCGTAGGATCATTACTTTTTCAGTACCAGTGAAAGCTTTTCGTGGACGTTTTTTTCTTGGGGACAAGAAAACATCCACGTCTTTTTGTGATGTACTTGGCTGAGGATCCATTTTGATGGAAAACCAAAACAAATAGATTCAGTCAAAGTTCACTAAAAACTATAAACGTAATAACAAACACAACGTAACAACACTTTAACAAAAACCCGACAAAATAACAAAATATCGATTCGCAATGAAATAAGATATTCGTGCAGTCAGACTGGGAGAATGAAGCCGAATGACACGATAAACAAAATGACGATAGCTGCACGAGCGCGCACGGGTCGCCAATACTGAAAACTATCTAGGCTCTTTTATTATAAGTTTTGTTTTTAATATTAAAACAAAAATATTAACTTTTTATAAAATAGAGCAGCGATTACTAAACTGATTACTCTTACCGATTACTGAATAATTATGTATTTATTTAAATAAAAATCAATAATTCAGTCTTTAATTGGCACACTGATGGCACACACACTGATTTTTTATCGATTTTTGTGTTCATCACTACACTATTATACGTGGTAAAGGTCTACCAGAATCTCATGGCAAAAAGGGAAATAAAAATTTGTTGTATGCAATACTGGGGAAATTGGATCAAACGATCTTGATACTGTTTAATTTTTATTTATGTCTTTAGTATTAATGAACATGAGGTACCTATATTATAGTAGTCACAACGGATCTTTGTGTCTTTGAACTTGGTCCTGCCAACCATTGCGTAAGAAACAGTTTGTCATTGAGTATACTGCATAGAGTAAGCGAGATAGGACGATGACAAAAAAAACAAAAGATATTTATTTCAACTGGGCCACCAAGCGGCACTTTTGAATGTCACAATTTAAATTTACCTGGAATAAAAGTTGATTCTTTCGTGCATTCGGAAAGTAGCTTGTTATGGAGAAGAATGCACAAGAAACTCCGTAAGCTTATGTGACACACATAAGCGAGTGAAAGAGACAGTTATACAATGCTATCTTCACCTTCAACATTGACACAAAAATAGCTACTGCGCGGGGTCTTGCAACCAATTCAGAGACACAAAGATCCACTGTGAGTATTATAGGTATGTGTATGAATAATGTTGTTATACATCGTGTTCTTAACATAGGAAAAATAAATCAATTGAATATTAATTTATGTACTAATTTATTATTTAGCATTTAAATCATACTTATAACTTAAAACCTCATTCAGACCTAGAAAACTAGAATACGATTCCATGAACTCCACTGGCATTTCAAAAACTTGTATCTTTGTAGTTTTATGTCATCTCTCTCCATCAAAATGGTTCTTTTTCATTGGCATTTAACATATTCAAAACCAATCTCTTTATGTATAAATTCTGTAAATAATAATAAAATGTATCATGTTACTTAAAGTCATTCATCATCATCAGTCTATATAATTTTTTTTTATGTAAGTTTTATGGCCTGGTTGCTAGGACCTTTTAGCCACGTCTTTGGAAAGAGTTTTGGATCTTATATTTATTCTTTAGTATGCATTAGAATGCGGATGTAACAGATTCTAATGTTTTTTGGAGTATTTGGCAGCAAATTGTATCGAGTGAGTCTTCCCAGTAAGCTTTGCAGAGGCAGTCAATACTACAATAAAATACACCGCTCCACTATCCCGAGATCGCTTTTGTCAATGATTTTACAAATTGTCCAGTTGCGGAGACAGTTGAGATACAAAACTACACCAATAATATATCACAATATCCACTAGGAATCAATTTGCAAATAATTTTAACAGCCACTGAACTTCACTCGACAAAATCCCGCCAAAAACTCCCGTCTATATACACGTCCCACTGCAGGGCGCAGATTATTACTTAATATTTTTCTTACGTCAAAGATTCTCAATCTCCGTTAAAATCAATATCTTGTCGAAGAATTAGTAACAGTTACATTACTGTTGCCATTTCCTTCCGGCCATCATTCGATGTGCCCTGACCTACGATTTACCATATAATAGTAATGGAAAGAAATTAAAATTAAGAAAGAAAAATATAAATTAAACTAAAAGTATCAAAACAAGTCAGTCCAACTTACCGGTCCACTCTACGACGCACTTTAAAATCAAAGATTGAGTTTGATTTACGCCTTCTTCTTCCCTTATTTTATGATACACATTGAAAACAATATGTCTCGCATGAGATCGAAGTGGGTTTTTCGACATTTTCACAAAAATAACAAACTTTCAAGATAATATCAAAAAATTTCAGCAGCGGTTGACACATCAAGTACAATGTGACAATTGACATTGCCATATGAAAATCACAATTTAAAAAAAATCAAAAATGCCATGAGATTCTGGTACACCTATATCATTATTTCACAAAATGACATTAGCTAATGTCAAATCTGGAATCGAATTAAAATTCTGACTTTAGTCTCGTTCTCTACAAGATCTTTAAAAATCAAAAAAATACTCAAAAACTTTGTCTTTCGATTCTATGAAATAACAAAACGTCTTCCTAGAAAAATCGTCAATAAATGTTAGCAAATATCTCGCACTGCCTATAGATTTCACTGGCATAGGGCCGCACACGTCCGTGTGAACCAGTCCCAACACCTCACTTGCACGTGAAAGAGATTTCTTAGGGAAAGGTAAATTAGTAACCTTACCTTCAATACAGGCGATACATTGCTCGTATGTGGATACATCATAGTCGATACCAGCCGCCATACTAGGTTCATGCTGCGACTATTCAGATGTCCAAACCGACGATGCCATAAACCCTGAGTTGGAAGATCTACCTGGGTACTCAAGGAGACGCTTACTGGCATACTGTGTACGCGCGAAACGGAATTTATATACGCATCCCCGGTTTCTAATTTATAAAGACCGCATGCATCCCGTTTTGCAACAGCTACTACCTTTCCGTTTTTGTAAATTTTACAAAATATCGATGTAAATTTTACTTCAAAACATTTTTGTGTCAAAATACTGACAAATAACAGATTACATGACAAGTTCGGTATAAAAACTACATTACTGATAGTTACCCATTGTTTTTTTAAAAAGAGTTTCACATTACCACGACCCGATGTAAAAAGTTTTTCACCGTTCGTAACGCTTATTTCCTTTGGCGCATATCACACACAAATCATGAAAAATGTCTCTACTATTGGACATATGGCAAGTTGCACCACTGTCAACGTACCACACATCTCGATCCAGCTTCACTGTCAGAGCCGACAATATAGTCGTCCTACCAGGAGTTTTCTGAACCTTCTCCTCCTCTTGACAACTGGAACTAGATGACTTATCCTTATGCGGTGCTTTCTGTCTTCAATCTCTAGCGTAATGACCTAATTTTTGCATCGAAAGCACTTGGGACGCTTCGAGATCAAAGTTGAAGTCGTTAGGGCATTCTGTTCCGTACCTTCTGCATCACCTCGTCTCTGTGCCTCCTGGAGTAGTTTACTTTTCACCAGTTCGCTTGAGAGAGAAAGGCTACTATGCTCTAACGTCATAATGAGTGAGTCAAACTGCTTGGGAAGACCACTGAGCATTATTATAGCAACGAACTCGTCTTCCAGAGAAGCATTTATGTCTTGCAGTTGTTGGGCAGTATCTAAAATTTTTGTAACATACGCCTCCATACTCTCAAACTGCTCTAATTTTAAGCTAAATAGCATTCTCAGGAGACCTAATCGTCTACACAGACCTTTATCCTCGAACGATTTCTGTATATTCTTCCAGGCATCAAACGCAGTATTGCAATGCCTGACAACGGAGTAAACAGATGGCTGAACAATGAGGCAGATTCGTGCTAGCGCTTTTTCCTGTTTCTTCTTGTCTTTAGAGAAGTTATCACCCATCACTACTGTGTTCTGTTCAATTGCGGTTTTCTAGCCTCAATTCACTTATTTGCTTGCTAGATCTTGGGCGCTTAAGTCATTTTATGTTTTCAAACGAAAAAACGTTCAAACGCATTCAATATGCCGGTCGTGTGTTTTAAGATTTTGCACTAATAATTCAACCAATACGGCGAAGAGCATAAGGAATAACTTTTCATAGGTGGCTAACTAGATAATAATTTTAAAATTTAATTTTAACAAAATATTTGCTGGACGCCATGTTGTGTCAATTTTCATATAGACTAAAAATTCAGATGTGACAATTTGTATAACAAGTGTAGGTAAAATTAGCTGATGTTTCTTTTTAAAGCGGAAAATAATAATAACATATATTTAGAAAAGAACTAACTGTGGTTATTCAATGAAAAAAGATAAAAGATGAAAAATAATTATTACATAATGTAAGACATACGTGGGACACTCAGAAAGTTTTGCGAAACTAAAAAAAATTGTTCTATACGTACATATATTTTTATTAAATCTTTTCAAAGTACTTTCCACCAGCCTCTATACAAAGATTCATGCGCCTAAACCAGTTTTCAAAACACTTTTTCCAGTCCGCCGCAGACACCTCGTTTACAGCCTGCTCGAACGCAGCCAGCGCATCTTCCGGCGACGAATTGTATCCCTTTGAGCTGATTTTTTATTTTTGGGAATAAAAAGAAGTCACACGGTGCTAGATCAGGGCTGTAAGGAGGGTGACCCAGGAGTTTGACTGGCGTGCTGTCCAGGAAGTCCCTCGTTTTGAGTGCGGTGTGCGCAGGTGCATTGTCGTGGTGGAGCAGTAGCCCGCGGAGCCCTGTGTTTGGTCGCTTGTTGCTTATAACAGAAAAAACTTCTGGCAAACATTTGGTAGTATACCATTCGGCATTAATGCTTCTTTGATCCCGTAAGGGAATTGATACCAAGTGGCCAGTCAAATTAAAAAAGCTAGCGATCAAAATCTTACCCCCGCTTCTAGATCGCTTCACTTTGGTAGGCGTTGGCTCACTTTGAAACACCCAAACAGTCGACTGGCGCTTGGTTTCTGGGTCGTATTGATAAATCCAGGACTCATCACCTGTAACGATGTCGTAAACACGCCGAGACGAGCCTGCTTCAAATTTGTTAAGCATATCACGGCACCATTCCACCCGGGCCTGCTTCTGAGCATCGGTGAGGTTGTGCGGCACCCAGCGTGATACTATCCTCCTCACGCGAAGATGGCTGTGTAGAATCTCGTGAACGCTTCCCGATCCAATCTTCAATATGTGTTGAATCTCCTGATATGTAATTCGCCTATTGTCTTGGATTAAATTTTTCACTGCTAGCACGTTTTCTTCGGTAACAGCCGTCAAAGGGCGACCGCTTCTTTCGTCATCCCCCAAAGTTGGTCGACCGCGCTTGAATTCGTTATACCAACGATACACGGTTGCCTTGGAAGGGCCTTCATCCATGAATGCCATTTGAAGTCTATCGTACGATTCATCCGGTTTCAGGCGACACTTGAAATCGTATAAAATCATAGCTCTAAAATGTTCCCGGCGCAGATCCATATTTCAGTGAGACACAATACTTTGAATTAACTCGCAAAAAATGTGGAGGGAAATTTTGAAATTGGAACTTACTTATTTTTACTTATAAATAATCATATTTTCGAAAAACATTATAACTGGCCAGTCTCCCATATATAAAAAGTTTTTTTCGCAATACTTTCTGAGGGGCCTGGTAATTTGTTACATTTTCTTTATTTAAGGTTTCCATGTTTGGACCGTAAATATAGGGAATAAAACCGGCCAAGTGCGAGTCTCTACACTCGAAGTTGTAGACGATTATGTTTACTTGGGACAAACGGTCCAGTTGGGTAGGTCCAACTTCGAGAAAGAGGTCAACCGTCGAATCCGACTCGGCTGGGCGGCGTTCGGGAAGTTGCGTGGTATCTTCTCGTCCAATTTACCGCAATGTCTCAAGACAAAAGTCTATGACCAGTGTGTGTTGCCAGTGATCACCTATGGGACCGAGACGTGGTCGCTCACAATGGGCCTTATCAGAAAGCTTAAAGTCACCCAAAGGGCAATGGAGAGGGCTATGCTCGGAATTTCCTTGCGTGATCACGTCAGAAATGATGATATCCGCAGGAGAACCAAAGTTACCGACATAGCCCGAAGAATTGCCAAACTTAAGTGGCAGTGGGCAGGGCACATTGCTCGCAGAACGGATGGCCGATGGGGCCGAAAAGTTCTGGAATGGCGACCGCGAACTGGAAGACGATACGTTGGAAGGCCTCCCACTAGGTGGACCGATGACCTGGTTAAGGTTGCGGGAAGGCGCTGGATGCGAGACGCACGGGATCGGTCAATGTGGCGACGCCTGGGGGAGGCCTATGTCCAGCAGTGGACGTCTTTCGGCTGAAATGATGAAGTGCGAGTCGGACTCGCGCACGAAGGGTTCCGTACCATTATCGCAAAAAAACGGCAATAAAATCACGTTTGTTGTATGGGAGCCCCCCTTGAATATTATTTTTATTCTGTTTTTAGTATTTGTTGTTATAGCGGCAACAGAAATACATTATCTGTGAAAATATCAACTGTCTAGCTATCATGGTTCATGAGATACAGCCTGGTGACAGACAGACAGACAGACAGACAGACAGACGGACCGCGGAGTCTTAGTAATAGGGTCCCGTTTTTACCCTTTGGGTACGGAACCCTAAAAATGGATAAAATTTATCCAAATTAACCGCAGTGAAGATACCAGCAGCCTAATTGTGTAAGTGAATTCGGCAAAGTAAACAATCTGTTTCTCTCCCAAAAACGACTTTTCGTGTTGCAAAAAGTAGTTTTTGGGATAGAAACAGATTGTTTCCTTTGCCGAATTTACTTACACAATTAGGCTGCTGGTTACCATCCAATCATACGTATGTTCGTTGCATTTTCGCGAAGAGGATAAATATACCACAAAAGCGGGCAGGCGTTTTCTGAATCAGTCTCTCTACTTAATATCATTTCAGCTATATTACTGTTAATACTTTGGAATATTTTATTCACAAGAAAAAATTTACATATTTGCTTCAACATTATTTTGATCAACCAAGCACTTTAAATCACCTAACACATTTGATACGGCCATCATAAACAAATACACAAGAGTTCGCTTGAAGTACGAAGCTAAAATTAATCAGACTAATAATTATTTATCGAAGCGTCAACAGTTAACTAAACTTATATTGTTTAGGGGTAACTAAATTAACATAATTAATATTAAAAATATACAAAAGATTCGTGTTTCAAGCGAATTGTAAAATTTCCTATTCCAATTTGATATATTTTTAACTAATTGTAAGCGCATTTGATTATTTAGTAAATAAAGAAATGAAAAAGTATCATATACTTTAACAGTCGGTTATTTCAAATAATAATAAATTTTGAAAAAGTGTGAATTCTAATGAAGCTTGTTAGGTATAATACTATTTCACTTCTGTAGTCAGTCAGCAATTTAGTCTATATGAATGACAAGTTTGAACGAAACGCGTAACCACCATGAAAATCACGGCGCTTCCGTCTTTTTGGTCGCGAGAAAACTACACCTTAGAAGCGCTCTAGCGCTGCATGTTTATATTGTTTTGTTAGACGACTAATTATTGTTTCAGCGCTGCAGCGAATTTTTTAGTTTAAACTCTTGTCAAAATTGACAAAATGGAGCATGCATTTTGCTTAGGATAGCTTCTCTAGTACGTAGTACATATCGCCGGGTTAAAGGCAAAACCAACTATCTGCGATTTTTTTCAGTTTTTCACTTTAATATACCATTCGAATCAGCATTTGATCCTTTATCTAATGGTAAAACCAACTAAACCACAGGACTCACCGTTCCCGAGTTACCGAATGAAAAAACCGATTATATAGCTATTTGACTGAATTTAAAAACAAATAAATCGAGAAAGTGTATCTTTAGAGAATAAAAAACCAATAATTCGTAATAATTTGACGGAAATATTTCAGAATATAGATGCAAAAAATACCAAACATTTTTAGTCGGTTTTAATTTCACAATAATGTCAAAGGAAGGTCTTAGTCACTAATGGTAAAAAATAATATATTTGATTAGCACGTTTTTGTTCTTGAACATTCAAACTAAATAAATGTTATGTAAATATAGTCGATTTTGGCATTCGGTTTTTCGGTTTCTTTTTATCGAATTACTATTGAAGTACTAGAAGCAAAACTGATTAAATTATTATAGTCGATACTTCCCCACGCTGCCGCTGTCCCTCTCCCGCTTTACGGGGATTTAGTCAAATCTTGCGCAGACGATTATAGCCGCCACCACCGCTATAAACGAAATCTTTGAGAGAGCTTGGAAAGTTATTAAAACCCAAAAGTCACTGGCTGGGAAGAGAAATGTAGAAAAAAAAGGAGAATTGATGGTCTCTCTTACATAACAGCAAAGAAATATTGACCGGCTAAAGTACCAAACGCTGTAGACTGCTCAAAATGTAGATTTCTAAGGCACCGTAAACTTCAATGAAACTGATCGTGAGAGATGTTGGAGGAAATACTGGGTTCAAACCTATACTGCAAAGAAAAGCATAAATAGCAGTACTTTTTCTATAAACAAGGTTTAAAATTTCAGATATACTAAAACTTCTTCTGGAAAGCTCCGTGCATTTCTGCTTCAGTTATTATAGAAGCAGGAGAAAGTCGAGATGCGATGGGATTTTATTCTCATGATTGGGATCCGCGAGGACGATATGACTCCCAAAACAAAACGCCATTAGGAAAAGCTGAAGAAATCTGGCGTCATATCAAAGCTTTCCCTTCGATGGAAAGCCATTATGTGCGCAAATATATTTAACAACAATATCTAGACTGTAGTCTGTCAATTACAATAATGTATACATTGTATATGTAGGAGTGTGAGAAGCAGAGTTTTATGGTGCAGCAAGCAGAGTCTACCGGGGCGTAGAGGCTACATATCAAAATGTATTTTGCACCTAATTTACCTTGTTCCCAAAAAATACCAGTGTCTTTTGTGCACCAAGTATCGTCGTTTGTGTACCATCGATACAACTAAAATTTAAGAAAAACATATAAACAGCACATGTAAAGAACAAATACGTGAAATTGCATGAAACAAAGGGACAAGGAGAGAGCAGAAAAAGAAACGTTCTTCACTTCGGCATCCTTTGTAGGAAATTTTACAAATCCCTAGTGGAGTTGTAGGTCTTTTGTATTATTGCAAGGGACTTACACTTTACAACCAGACGATTTATGAGAGCACTTTTCCAAATGCAGCATTTTGTTATGCGTGGACGGAAATTAATGGCA